>JAODKN010000042.1:8740113-8757877 GCA_026774425.1 Petrocephalus zakoni
TTTTTTTCTCTTTTTTTTTTTTTTTTGTTTTTTTTATTTTTTGTTTTGGTGCCTCCCGTTGTGGGGGGGGGGGGGGGGGGGGGGGGGGGGGGGGGGGGTGGGGGGGGGGGGGGGGGGGGGTAAGAGGAATAGGGGTGAGGTGGGGGAGTGGTTGTGGGGGTTAGGAAAAAAAGAAAGGATGGGGGGTTGATGATTCTGCCTTTTTTATCCCCTGCATGTTCCCCCCCAGTTCAGGCCCTTAACTGGAAGGATGAGCCTCTGTCAAACTGGGGAAGGGGATTTATTCCGAGTTTTCAGGGTTCCCTGGGTTGCAAACAAACAAACCCCTTTGGCAGCCCATGCTGATTAGACCCTGCCTTTGTCTGCTTTAAAAGATCTCTACTTGATTGGGCAGTCAGGTCAGCACCTCCCCTTGGACTTCCAGCCCTCTTACGCCATGCGTGACAAAATCACATATCTAGGCGTATTACATTAGTGTTTAATTGCGCCATGTATCACCCAATAGCCATTAGAGGTAATTATTTTCTGGCCAGAGGAAAATGAGTTTTGGCTCAGACTGGAAGTGGCCTGATTTGGCAAACGACAAGCCACCCAGTCAATCGTTTTGGCTGAGTTTGGTAGTCACCTGTGATGATATAACTAATAAAAAGGTCATTTGTTTTGTGCGGGGAACTTGCCACTGCCCTTCCTTTGAATTTGCATGACAGAGGGGTAGGGGAAAAAAAATAAAAAAATCTCCCCCCCGCTCAAGCAGAGATTGTATTTTGTTCAATCAAATCAGTGTTCACTCATTAGGAACCTCCTCCAAACTTCTGTAGGTGTCTCGTGGATGGCCTCACACAGCAAGAGTCAAAAATTACCTCATAATTACTATTCAGTCACCATAACAAGCAGGTCTGCCCCACTGACACCCATGATAGAAGCGGGGGGGACGTGGAAGTTGATGGATACTAGATATTCATATTGTATATTGCTATATCCAATTAGCTCTAGCACATAAGCCAGCAGATTTTACTTCTCATTTCTTAACGTCAAATACCCCCATTCTGATATTAAGACATTATAAATTAAATAATCACTTGGATATACTTTTCATTTCAACCTTGGAAAAGAGACAGAGTGTTAGTCAATTAAAAAAAAGATGCAGTTGAAGCATTTTGTGTGTGATCTGGAATAACTCATCGCAACACTAATATGGAGTAAAGGCAACACAAATCCCCTATCATTAACGCAGAGGTATTGTACAGCTAAATTTAAACTGCATATAATTGTAGAATATTCTCAGGTTTCTATGGAATGTTCTAGTATTCAGCTGTGACTAATGTGAAGTAAAAAAGGAATGTTTTGATAGCAGTGCACACTTATGATTTAATGGCTATGATGCCCCCTAACACCACCGGAGTCACTCCAAATCCCTCCTTTCTGATTGGATGCATCAATCTCTGCAGTCATTTTCTTTTACTTAAGCTGAAGTTTTACGCAATGTTTTGAATGCAGTTACAAGGTTACTTTTTCTTTTACTCCTGCACTTTCAAATCTTCGTTTCGAAAGATTCATTAACTGTATTCAGCTATACTAACTTTAATGATAAAAATATTTAAAAGAGTTTTTTCTTATATAGACAACACAGCCTGAAAAACGACATCATTTGCTGAAGTGCGTTACTTTTTAATAAATTGTGGTTGCTTAGCCAAGCATGTATGCCTCAATTCCTTTAATTACACTACATATGCATTCTATTGTCATTTTAAAACTATCGAATGGACCTAAAATTAATTATGTTTACTTAGCCTGGTTTTTCATTCTGGTACCTTGACAATATAGACTTTGCGTTACATGTAGCCTCTCCAACAACGTGTATGTTACGTGAGCGGAAGGGCCACACCACTGAAAACTTAAACAACAGTACGCTTTCTTTGGGAATTTCATAATTAAAAGTCTGCCTAATGAGGTGTTGTTGACTGACAGGACAAAGATAGCCTTTCCCCTTCTGAGGATCAAATATGACAGAGAAAATGATGGCAATCACACATACGCTCAACAGGACGCAATTCTGACAGCTCGCTTTGTCCGCGGGAAAATCTCAGGGCATCCTGCTTGTGGTGTGTTTTCGTAAGTGGGAGTATACACTGTAGCAGAGTTTAGCGTTCATTAATAGCAAGGTATCCAACCCAGCATCATAAACATTATTTGTAGTTTTGATACCACACAGAAAAAGTTTTAATTTGTTTTAAATTTGACGCTAACAATGGAAATTGAGAACTGGACATAAGTAGCTAATAATTATTACTTTAATTTTAAACCTGATTTAAGATGCCGAGCATAGATTAACTCATAATCGGAAAATATGGCAGCAGTACTTGAGGACAGTATTTGATTTCATTAAAGTCAAAATAGCTACTGTTTTTTTTTTTTTTTTTTTTGGCCCGTTAATTATACATCTCTAGAATAACACTTGCCCTAACCTTGTGTCACTTTAAAGTACGTAGATGTGGTATGTTAATTATGACCACTTTTGATGGGCTGTAACTGGTGACACACGTCAAACGATAAAAATAGGGAGTAATTATTGCTCCAACTTAGAAATACAAGCCCTGGACAGATATCACACAGAATTCCTCAGGGTCTCTGGCTTTGCTTGACGTGTCCAGATATGCAGATTACTGCTGATTATAAAATGTCATGAATGTTTTACAATATCTGCATTAGGCATAACCTTTTTCACATGTGCATGTGTACGTTTGTGACAGTAGATAATTTGTAGCAATAGACCTCAAAGTAGGGCCTGAACGCTAAACTGCTTTCTGTAAAAGCTTTCGGTGGGCAATAAAATAGCAATGTTCATATGCTGTTGAATAAGAATGTTAACATTGAACATCTATTTTTAAAAATAAGTAAATATGCTAGAGTAACATGTACAATGAACACGATGGAGGGAACTCAAAATTTTGTTCCTGCCTATGGCTGTTTATCAGCTGCTGACCACCATTTATATATCTCAACCTGTTTAAATATATCAAAGGAATTGAATCAAGTTTTTTTTATAATTGCATGATAACGGGATGGCTAGCATAGTGAGTAACAAAAAAGTGATACAATGAACGATCTTAAACTAAATTCATTCTCATTTCTTCCATTCTAGGATACATATCGAGTTAATTGTCGTTCCCTGAAACTGAAAATAATTGTTATTGAAAAAAGATGAATCACACCAGAGATGCATTAAACCAGCAAGGGAATTTCAAGAAAGACACGCAATTTAAAATCTTATCGAAATCATGATACATAAATAGATGAAATGTAATAACAGTTCGTTAGAACATAAAGTTTATTATAAGGATGCAATATTGATTTACAAATGTCATAGCATTAAAGAAGTATGAGTAAAGTAATAGACAAACAGGTAAGCATTGATTAGCTTCTTTTTTATTTACAAATATACGTAGCAATTAAATTTAAAATGTTAGTTTCTTTGTATGTTTTGATAGCTTTAATATCAGAAAAATATCCATGTAGCCCTGCACTGCTTTCAAGCAATGCTTGGAAGAAGGATGGATGGATGGATGGATTAACGTTTGGCGAAAAAAATTTTGCCTGACAATGTAAAATAAAAATTATACTTTTGAATGTTTACCTACCTTCCTACTTCACACATCTTCTTCTAATCTCCGTCTATTTAATTGGGAGATTTGTCTTTACAATATAGCATAAAGCATAAACTGTTGTTCCTTTTTTGAAAGTAAAGGCTTCTATTTTAAATTAAGTATTACTGTCTGAGAGCACCTTTTGTGCCACTGTAATTTACAGCTAGGAGCACAGGCGTGTTCAATGTTTCAGCAAATCTTCTCCCTGTAGCTCTAACCCAGCCCCATTAAATGCATTTCCACTACTGGATGTGTCCCCTGTACCCCGAATAGACAGATGATTCAAACATGTTTTAAAGTATGATTTTATATCATAAGGCACATTACATAAAAAGAAGGACAAAAACAAAAGGTTTTAATATTTTGTATAATAAGGACAATAAATGGGCTGTGGATTCTCGAATACTCAAAGTACTTTGGTAAATATGTGTCAAAGGTTTTCTTAAATAAAATGTAATTGGTCTGTTTGGTGCAGGTGTATTAATTCTTTTTGTTGTACCGCTGTTCAATATTCTGGATCAAAAACCTTGAGAGGGCTGTCAGCACTGTCCGCCAATCATCTGCCGCTCTGCCAATATTCTTATTTAACGTCTAACATCTGTCAGCGGTTGTAGTTTTACTGAACTAACAGGTCTCATAGCCCTCAACTGCTTACTTACATGCAGCCGACCACAGGAAGAATTCCAGACACAGGCCCTATTCTGAATTAATTTTAAATAATAAAATTAATACTGTCAGCAAAAGTCTCTGGAGAATTTTTAATTTCACAAAGCAGTTCACCAAGCACACTGCAACTTTTAATTTGCATGTTTTTAGGTATGATGCATATATTTTAGCATTATGAAGCTATTTCTTTATTTGCATTGCCTTTTTAAAATTTTTTTTGCTAATGTTAATATTGTTAAATGTTAAGATCTTTTTGTAATTTTACTGCTGTATTCCATTCAACTGTTAGGTTAAAATATTATCGACCAAATGCATTTTTATATTGAATTGAATACTTAAAAACAATTTTTCATGTATTGGCTTCTTGAAAACATTGGAATACATCCATAGCTATAGCAATAGGTCACACGCTGTTGGTTGTGTAAGTTAGAACAATGCAATATTTTGGCAACAATACAAAACAATAGAATTGTGGTGCAAATATGTATATCGCTTTGTGTAGCAGATTAATTATATATTGAACTGTGAGATGTTAATGAAAAATGACACTACGTTAGAACATTAGAACATATGTTAGAAATAATAAATCCTGACCATTCTTGTTTTCCTAGCTAATGTCATTCATAAAATAAATAAAAAAAATAAAACCTGAGTAACAGATTCCGTAGGCCGGGCGTTAAGATGTACTCTTGTAAGTGGGATCTCTGTCCAGGTTTATAACGTTCCCCGTCAGGAAAGGAAAGGAAGAGCTGGGCGGCTAGCAGATCCCACCTTCCATGCATTTAGTAGACGTTTCATAATGAGAGCCCATTTCCGGAACCAGGCAGGCTGGTAATGTGCACTTAGATGAGACAAAACTGTTATTTGCTCCGAAGGATTTCATCGCAGATAAATCTGTGTAATTGAAATCACATGCCGCACTGACATGCTATAAGCACACCAAAGCTGTGCTGTAAGCAAACTGAGAAGGTGGTGGTGGTGGCACATAGGGGTGGGGGTTAGGGGGTGCTGCGCCAGGGACTCCAGGGACATATGGTTTCATTTCCGCAGCGGAGTGAGACCTAAGAGATGGTGCGACGGTCACGGCAGGTCAGCCCGTGTTGCCAGCCGGCTGGGGCCACTCCGTCGTAGCACCTTCATCACCTCGCTCGTGTCGCATGTACGTCACGCTCGCTCGGCTAGCCGCGAAAGCTTGGCGTTCCCCGTTTTCAGCCGAGCGCGGATTTCGAGCAGGACGCAGCCGCCAGCCTTATTGTCTTCACCATGTGGGCCTTCTCGGAGTTCGGCGAGCGGGTTTGGCACGTACTTAAGGTGACGAAAGTGCTAGAGATGCCCTCCCCCTGCATGCCGGTAAAGGACAAAACCCAAAGGAAGATCCTCGCAGGAGGACCGCCTCAGTCCCATAGCCTTTCTGGAGGCACACCAATCTACGGATAGCTTCCCTCAGAGTGCTGAGGCACAGGGAGTGACAGGTGCTCGTTGTGATGCCTAGCTGATGAGAGCCAATCAGCTGGTAGTATCTCGGGGGCGCTTTATTTATTTATTAATTTCCCCCTCCCCTGCTTTCGTTCTTTTTTTTGTCATCTGGCAGGCTCAAGTAAAGATGAGCTTGATTGACAGATGCATTCAGATTCACAGTTTATTGGTTTCCGCGAAAGAGCCAGATATGCCAATTTAGACAGGGGAGTGACAAAAAAAGTTTCCATCTAAATGGAATAATTTTACTACTGGGAATTCTCAGCTGGGGGAAGGACGACGGCAAGTGTTTTTTTTTTATATTTTAACAAGGGCTGAATGACAAACATATACGACAGTTAGAGGCTGACAGAACAGCAGCGTTTGATGCTTCACAGGGGAGCTATGAAATAAACAAAAGGCAGAGACTGAATTTCAATCGCAGGGTGTCTGCCTCCGGTAGGAGCAGCGAGGATCGGGCTGCTGCAGCAAGAGATGGCAGGGGTCTGCCGCTAAGCTGAGAGCACGGCTCAGCCTCCTTGATTCTGCTGCCGTGGATTTTACCTCTCCGTCGGTGGCCCTTCCTTCTGAAAGCTTTTGGGGGTTTGAGAAGAGCCAGGCGCTGTGTTCAGAGTACCTGTCGGGTGGGTATGTGGGCGGGAGGCATAGAGGTTCTCACGGCGGGGTTCCTTCTGGTGAGCCAAACACCGCTGGGGCTCCCTTTACCTCCCTGCAGCCCGCATCAAATTTCGTTTAAATGTCTGCTATGTGACGTATTTGGGTCGTCGCTACACATGTTCGCGATACGAGTAATAAAATTTGTGAGGTGTTAAGGGAATATAACTGAACTGCATATATGCACAGCACATGTGTTATTAACCTCTTAAATGAACTACATAGCGGCAGTCTAACCAAACAAATCAAACGACAAAGCAAACAAATAAAGTAAACAAATACAACCAATTAAGTTTCTGAACAAATGATCAACAGCAAGTACTTCACCCTGCTGATCACTGGGGATGTGCAAAACATACGCATTTTCTCCAAGGGAATAAACAATCTGTTTTTTAATTCCAATAATTAGCATATTTATGTATTTCTGTAGCTGCCCTTATATAAGCTTATTAGGTAAACAAATGTCAAAACCGCAAAATGGTCTGGTCAAATGTTTTTCCTCTACACAAGTTCCACTTTGGAGTTCAGACACATTGTTAATGTGTTAGGTAATGAGAACTAGAGACAGATAGATTATAATAACTTTTATCCCAATTACCCTGTGAATGTCAATACTAGCCATACAAAGAGAGCAGAATATGCCGCAGTGAGGACTTCCTGGCCAAGCTAAACACCTTTTCTTGGAACTGAATGCTAATTGCATTCAGACACAGCTCTTAAATATTTCTGCTTTACAAAGCGCTGAAAGGTTCAGTATTCAGTTTGCTCACTGATCCAAGTCATGAAGAAAACACTTTTCCTTTTTCTGACTGTCGGCTTCAAACATATGATATAGTCTGTATCAAGTTCATTTATTTAATTAGAGCTTGTAATTAAAATTCAATTCATTGTGCTTTTCATAGAGGAATATATTAAATCCTGCTGTTATTCTATTCAGTTGGCTTCCATACTGGACAGGCTTCAATCAAATTGGTACCAAATCTGTCCTTAAAGTTGAGTTCAATTGTCAATTAACAAGTTTGGTTATATTTTTAAAATGCAATAAAATGCCACCCAGTTTAATTAGTGTGAGAATTCCATACAAAAATGATTTAATCGGTATTGCCTGCCTGAGTATTAGTCCTCTGAACATGTTCATTATTTATGTGATGTCAGTATCAAATTTCTAGCATTTTTTTTGTATTAAAAGCAGCCCATTGGCTCTTGATACGGGATATCAATCAAATGGGAGGTTCTCCCACAATTTCCCAATTTTTTGGTTCATGAATCTACGAAAAGATACGGCCAACTGCTGGATGAGAACTGGAATCACCTGATTTACGTGCCATGATCTCCATACTAAGAGATTTACTGATACTTTCATTGCTTATGAAAGGAATTAACATATCAGCTGTGGATTCCATCCTCATTAAACACAAAGGGCAACACATGACCTGACCGTACTGTGGCGAATTTTCCCTCGAAAACATATGCTAATATTTTGTGTTGGTCATGGTGGTGACAACTTCCATTCACATGCCTAGACATACCAGTCAACATTTCAAGGTAAACATTTCAAACATTCATTACTATTCAGTCCTGTCTTCTATACTTTATATTATTTTAGAAAACTAAGTAAGAAACCTGGTGATTCATTTATTAATTTTAGCAGCCACTTACCTTTGTAGTTCACTGTTATTGTCCACAAGTTTTGTTGTTTCTGGAAAATTATTTTGGATATTATTATTATTATTATTACCACTGACTTGTGATATACTTTTATTATTATATCACACTTTTACAATATATTATACTGAGCACCAAAATCTGTTATTTTTACACACACACACGCGTGCACACACTCACACACACACACACAGAAAATAGCTCATACAGGTACATAGTGAAATATTTAGGATTAAGGATGTTAATAACAAGTGACATGAAGTCATGCAACCGTGTTGACATACAAAAATTTATTTCTCATGTGCACAAAAAAATTCGAACAGAACTGGAACAATGATTGAAGCCTTGTGGCTTTAGTTATAGACCATGGAAAATCCTTTTTCAGATCTGTGACACTTGCCTTGTATCATTTTTACAACTGTAGGAGACCCGATCCTTCAAATAAGCTCTGCAGTCATAGCTTCCTGTGCCTCTTTCTTCAGTTCAGGTAGTCAACAGTAGTACCCATCTGTCAGATCCAGAGTTCAGTAAGAAATATAGCAGTTAATAGTCAAAGTGCAATATGATTGTTACACGTTTCCTGTTTCAGAGCAAGGGGGCTGCAGTCCTCAGTAGGTTTTGTGTTTTTTTTTCCCATTTTTATGATATTTTTTTCCTCTTTGCCATAAGATTGCAGGAGTTATAGGGTCACCCGATTCAGATGCAATGTTCACTCTTGTAACAGTAGCTTTAAAAATTATACCTTTGTATAGGAATTTACTATTTTGCAACATTTTTTTTTTCAATTCCACAGGGTGTGCATGTATGAAAAAAGCATGCAAATTGACCACAATTACATAGGTTGAGTGATGCCGTTACTATAACATCTAATAGTCACAAAAAAGTTTTCGCCGAATGTGAGGCAGGAGGCCCCCCCGGGACCCCACTGGCCACGTCGGCTGAAACGGAGTCACACTTCACAATGAACGTGGAATGAAGGTCACAATCAGACGACGGTTGTGAAAACAGCCTTAAGAATCAGAGAATGAAAATATTTTTGATCACACCTAGCAAGCACGTCGGGAATTTCCTCTCACACCGAAAGCTGTAGTTGCGTCGGTAAAACAGTTGAGTCCAATAAAAGAAGATGGTAAAGAATGCCTTTTTTTCTTCTTCTCGATTTGCATAGCAATTATTAAATAAAAAATCAGAAGTAAACAAATAAAGGAAAAAAAAAGTACAGTGTCAAACGTACAGGTGACTGTGAATAACACGTTTGGACGTTTCGGTGATTCTAATGGCTTACAGGTCTGTTCCATGCTTTGCCTTTCCCTAGAGCATGACAGGACTTTAGACAAAAATAAAAAGCTATGCGGTTATTTCTCCTTTTCGTATCTACAAACAGGACGAAGCAAACTGGGATGACGCTGCGTTCAGGATGTAGCTGTTCTTTCGGTATATACAGAGTGGACGTGGCCTTGCACGCCACACAAACCATTCTACGAAGCAGCAATTTGTCGCAAATAACATGACATTAAATAACTGTAAGAATTCACCAATTTTTACAGGTTAATATGCATATGATGATCGTTTTTTTTCCTCTGCATAATATTACCACATACATTTTCAGAGTTGACTAGTTATTTTGTTTTTTTACTATAATACTGCTTGTACAATGCATACACATACTGTAAATAAAATATTAACACGAACTAAATCTTTGGCAAATGCAGTAAAAAGTACATTCACTTTACATTTTAGAAGCAGTATGAATGAAAAACGTCCTCTAAAAAGGTTTTCCCCCCAATTCCTTCTGAACTATATTAGCTACTATTTAGGAAAAAAAAAGTAATGAAGCTAAGAATTGCTTTCATTAAATGGTCTCTGTAATAAATAAGTGTAGCATTTTGTAGGAAGCTGCAGGCTTCCATGTTCCTATTGACTTTCCCTTGTGAAATACTATTCTGTGACTGACATTAGAGTGAAGGTCAACCTGGTATTAGCTTAAAAAAAGAATAAATAAACACAGTGTGTTTTAAAGGCTATCGTGGTTGTTTCTAAGTATGATATTTGTCTTTTCTTGAAGTTGCAGATGAGACCTGTGCTTGTTTCCTGCATGCAGACGGAGACAGTGTTGTCTGTATGTGTGGCGCGGAGCCTGAGACCTCAGTGTACGCGTAACCAGGTACAGCGACCACCAACTCTCGCAAAGCTGCCAGATTGGGATGTTTAATTCTCTCCCTCCTCTTCCCCCTTTTCTGTTTCTCCCCATCGCTCACACAGACACACACAGACACACATACACACACGAACAAACACACGCTCTTAGCAACGAGCCCAAATGCACATGGGAAACCTGAACACCGATGCATCTTAATATGTTACAAGTTAGGTATAAAAACTGAAGGTCGTTTGAGTCATCAAGAATTAGAAGAAACAGCACTTTGGACAGATGCTTCGACGCGCGTACGCTGCGCATTCATGGACTGGTGCATTTAAATACTCCTAAATTCAAACACAGAGTGGTATTTGTTGGCATGCCTGTAATGGGAAATGTAACCACAACACAATCTTCCATTTTGTATCCTTTTTAAGTGCTAGCTCAACTCAATTGCTGTAAGTAACCTTTACACTTGTTTATTTTGCTCGACAATTTTCCATGCTGCCCCACTGCAGGAAAAGGTAGCTGTCTTAATTGAACTCTGCATGATACAATCCTACAGTGTCAGACCCCCAGATAATAGTGCAAAATCAAGGACAAATTGAATATTGTAAGGACTTGTATCATTTGTGGTGTCCCAGAAATACAAAACAACTGAAGAAAAGAGCAAAAAAAAAAAAAAAAAACCAAACAATTCTAAGTGTTCCTAAAGACCTTCGTAATAACAACAACAGTAATACCAAAAATTAATTTAACCAAAAAAATTTACGCATATATTTTGCTAATTTAAATTCGGGTGTGTGGAAGACCACAATGCCCTGTGGTTTCCGTCAGTTTTCACACATATGTTCTTTTTTTACATCTGATTGTGTATCACAGGAAAAGAATGTCCACTTATCGTTGTCTGTGGCATTGTCAGGAAGGGATATGTTCACACATGCTGTTCTGCAGATCAGGAACCGATATGGAAAGAGTCAGCAGAGGAGAGTAAGCACCAAACTGCAGCCCACTCTGACGCTATTGTCTTCAGCACACAACGCTCTCGGTAAACCAGGAAACCATGGAACTGCTACGAAACCAGGAGGACCTGATGCTGAGTGAGCCGTTATCGTGTTCGAGACCGGAGTCTTCGGGAAGGCGAGATCAATCGAGTGAGGGAACGTGTTGATCCATGACGAGAAAATCAAACTAATAAAACAGGAGAAAAAGCCACGTCACTTTTTTTTTTTCAACTTCTCTGTCTTCACACCATGTTTTTCTTCATTTTTTTATAATATATATATTTAGAATCTCTCAAAGTCTTTCTGAAATTGTACAGTCTTGCCGATGGGAGAGTAGGACTTGAAGTCAGAGGGGCCAGATCTGAGTGGAGTCGTCGGGTGTCCCTATTAGCCCGTCCTTCTTTCTCGGAGCAAGAGATGGGATGTTTTGAAGCCACTTTCCATTCCTTTGACCTTAACGCTGTTCACACCGGTACAATATGGAGGACAAAAGCGTCGTCCTGTAGCTTGATTTGGTTTCCATTGTAACTAGTGGCGGTCATAGGCAGTGGCAGCAGTGGGCGGAGCTGAGCCTCTTGATGCGGCACTATAATAATAAGGGGAACCTAAAAGTTAACAGAAGAACAAACCAGTTGAAGAGACACGGAACGAAAAGGCGCAAAAACAATATGCCCAACTAATGAATATCCACATCCCCGATGGAACAGTCCTTCTGGGCGTTACTCATTTCACTCAAAAAAGGGTGAATGGGACAATTAAATATTGGGGCTGTTATCAATTGTAATTATTTCATCGTTTTTATTTTAGAATCATAATTCAATCAGAATCCGGAAAGTACTGAATCCCACAGATAATTCCCCAAATGGGAATTGTCACAATTAACTATTAAGCTTCTCGTGTTAATCATAGTATAAGACTCCCCAAGACTGTGCGCAGATTAGCTATTAGCTACTGCTGTAACAGTTTGTCCGTCTACTTCTCTGTTGTACAATGGATTCTCAGCATATTTCCAAAACGTGAACTATGTCACAGAAATACTGCTATATAAATGTGTAATGCACTTTCATGATATGCAGTCAGCTGGTATTCAATTACGATATATATTTTTTTCAGTTGTATGGCATGCTAGTGGTTTTCGTGTAATGAAATTTCATTTGTTTGTCATATCAGAATCCGCAGGACAACTGCAGGAACCCAGCGCAGTATCGGTTGCACAGTGAGTATACGAGGAATGATACTCACTCAGTAAAGCCGGGTTGCTGAATCGCCAAGCTTCATTGTATGTTGTGTACTGTGGATGACTGTAGGGGTTCCCTGAAAACTCGCTCCCTGTGGGAGGAAAGAGAGCCATTTAGTTTTAGTGCTGCGAATCGGTAAAAGCATTTTGGATACAAGGAAAATATGGGCCCATCATCCAGAATTACATAACTGGACGCTGGCTTCCTGACTACATTTTGTAAAAGTCACAACCCCGACAAGCCTACTGATCACGCCATTTTGACCTAAAATAGGCTCAGTTGATGTTCAGACGGCTCCTGACAGATACCCTTGGAGACGACTGACGCTTTTTCTTGTATATGCAGGCCGGTCGTCGTTAGCTGCTTCTCACTGTAAACATCAGCCAGAGATCCGGGAGAGCTACTTGCAGATTGTGCTTCACTGTTTTGACCACTGAGACTCACCCCCCCCGCTGCATGTCCAGTCTATAACCTTTTGCCTGCTGCTTTCATTTTTTGTGGTTTTATATAAAAAAAAATGCTGATAGGCTAGGTCTCGAAGTCACCCTCTTATCTCCTTTACTGCCCCCATCTCATTCTCTCTCCATTATACAAATCTTTCATTTTGTGAGTGGCCGTATACTGAGGGAAATTCTTGTTCATGTTCATTTAAAGAACCGCAAATGCATTTTAATGCCTAGAAAATGAGCCGGATTCTTCAGACAGTGTTTGCATAAGTCACACTGCCAATTTAATAATTTTTTCATCACTTTTATTGCTAGCTATATATGTTTGCGTATTGGGCATAAGCAGATCTGTGAGAAATAAGCTGCATTGCTACACCTCGTTATAATTCATACTTCGTCAGCCTAGCTGATTTTATCGCTTTGGTAATCGTTTCGCAGTTTTCTGCTTGTTTTGGATCATAGTTTAAAGCTTTTTCGGCTTCATGTATCCTTCGGCTTTAGTAGCCAGATAAACCCCTGGGGGTCCCTCTTAGAAAAAAAAAAGGATGCTTGTATGGATTTTTTTCTTCTCAAATTCGTCTTTTTTTTGTATGTGCAGAATTTCAGTTTGCAGGAAGTAACTCAGACTATGTCAGTGAGCAATGCAGTTGGTCCGGCATGTTTTTTTTTTTATGAGACAATAAAGGCGAGATTTTATATGAAGCCAGTGAAGAATGGCTTAAGGTTTAACAGTGTTTGGGAGCTGTCACTAAATCTTAGTCGGTCTGGGCCAGATGAATGGAAAGGCCCACAAAACCTATAGCCTTAGGATTAAGAGGGTTTTCCAGGTAACGCGTTACTGTGTGTGACTGATGAAAATGAATGTGCGATAAAAACATATTTGATGTACTTGAAAAGGTACGTTTTCCAGCTGAATTCACTCTGTCACCAAATTGCATTTCTAAATAAAATGTAATGTTTACGACAGAGTGCGGATGACCAAAAGGTTATATCTATTAGATCCCTCTTACTTTACAGTAGATTTGAACTGTTTAGCTTCTCATGTCACGCAATTTACTCTTAAAATTATGCATGGCTTTTAGTACATTTTTACTAGGAGTGTATTAATTAATACAGCACAAAGCTTATTCATTTATCAAAAATGTTCTTTATCTACTGTCTGATCAAGTGCTGGTATCCCTTCATCCCGATGACGCAAATGCGACCGTCCAGTTTGCCAGCATGTCAGTGTCCCTGAGGCAGTTTTCTGCACATGTTAGTTGACGGAGGGGGGGGGGGACTGGTGCCTTTTTAGGTTGGGGAACAGGCCCAAGTACTGGGCCGGGGCACGATCCGTACGGCTGGCACTGAAATCCTAGCTGGGTCCCTAAGAGAGACAGTGATTTAAATATTTACAGGCCTCCCATGCCTCTGTTTTGTGACCCTTAACTGTTTGCCGTGAACCTGAACTGCGGGTTAAGTGGAGGGGAAAGAGATACGTGCTGGGGCTAGAGGGACGGCCGGGGACAGTGTTTATCGACGACTTGTGAAAGTGCGCACACGAGGGGATAATGAGCTGTGGAACTCGAGTGACGCCGAGAGGATCTGTCCTATCTCCGAGCCTCTGATCGGATATCGAGCACATGTAATTTCCTTATATACACCTGGCGGCACGCGCCGAGTCTCCCTGGTGCTTCCCCGCAGGTCAATGCTGGTCGTCCCAACACGTCCCGCTCAACTCCCGCTAATCACTGTCCTGGTTGGCTACGGCGCAGCCTATCAAGCGCAACATCATTAGCGTGATCGTCGTCGCGCCTCCAACCAGCGTGGAGCCTTAGATGGTTTGGTAATTACCTATTTTCAGCTGAATCGCTAAATGGCTGAGCTTCGCACTTTCGCTTTGCTGAAATGCCTTTGGGGAAATGGACAAACCTATCTTTGACGATTTGCGGGAATATAGCTGACGTACGTCCATCGAGATGCTTTCTAAAAGTGCTACATCCATATCTGATATATAAACTACGTTCATTCTATTGCAAAACATTTTCATTAGGTCTGCTTCACCTTAGCTACTTTATTTTAATATGTAAATAAAATATTGTCTGAAAAGAATGTGTTAATTAAATCATGCATATCAGCTTCAAATGACTGGATAATATTCTCTCTGAAAGTGTTGCAGCTGGAATTAAAAGGTGAAATATAGTATAATAGTAAATATAGCGATAAATGAAACGTGACCTACCAGGAACCATTCCAGCAAGTGTTGAGGTGGGATAGCTTCCCTGGCCCGTAGGGGGGACATGAGGGGGGTAGCCAGGTAGGGTTGTATTTGCCATGTCTCGACCTGGAGAGAAAACAGAACAAGGAATGCTGGTGTTTAGGAGTTGCTCAGTGCAAACGAAACATGCATGAAGCTGTGGAGAGAATCAGCAGCTAGAAGAAGCCGGAGGATGACGGCGTGACCCTGTGAAGCACTTTCCCCAAGCAAAGATGGCGTCAGAAGCATCCAATCACAGCTTTCCATTCAGACAAGGTCACAGAATCCTCCCGGGCAGGCAATGCGAAGAACCGATTGCGATTCTGAAGCCGCAGAAATGAGGTGCGCGCAAATGGATGAAGACGTGATGCCGCTATCGGCCTCGTTAAATAAAAGGATATGCGCATGCAACGGAAAATAAAAAAGATCATGGCACGCACATATAACCCAACACATATATATATACCCCCCCAAAAGAAAAAACAACACACTTAGTTATGACAGCTGACAAATGGTGGCAATTTTCGTAATTTTAGTTTTAGGCCTGATTCTGTCCTCCGGCAAGGTGACTCTGCTTTAATTATAAATTAAACTATCAATTAAAAGTACTGTTGAAATAAAGGTGGTGAGGTAAAAACAAACAATGCCTGCGAGAGCTGCTTAGTCAGTAGTTGGTATGGCCTTCCGAAGTCCCAATTAATCTGACTCCAAAATGCCCCCCCCCCTGCTTTGGGCCTATCTTAAGAGTTAAAGTAAGCCTTGACTAGCACTGCAGGCTAAGCCCCACGGTCACTCATTCAACTCCGATAATTGGTACCGAGGGCTAACTGTCCTACTCAGGGGGCTTGGCTTTCCGTATGTGGGCCTCCCACTCTTCCAAGCCTAGGGATTCAGAGGCCCTGCAGTGTTTTTAGCATCGGGGGGTGCCGCGGGCCATTCGGAAATGCATCGCTGAAGTGGACATTAACAAGGGGGCCTGGATGACCCCATGGCGAGTCACATCTCAGTGGATGCGCCATGCTCGGTGTGAACTTCGGGTAGACGTGCAGAGTGATGGCGCATATCAATCGTCTGTATATTGCTCAAATATTCAGGAGCAGTTTCCCCCAACTAGCAGGAACACAACCATCTGGAATTAGACTTCGAGGACACGAGCCTTGAGTTGACAAGCTAAGGCTAAGCTTGAGTATGCTACAGAGAGTTGCGTGCGTTTCGGAATTCTCGGCCGACTCTCCCATCGTTTCTGTCCAAAGGGGATGGGTAGCTAAGCACAGTGGCCAGCCCCTGCAAAGCACTTGCGGCTTCAGTAAGGGTGTACCTGCGAGGATTGGCTGGCTTGCACACTGCCCGTAGCTGAGGCCGTGGTGGGCATAGGCAGTGTAGCAAGGGGTTGAGGCGTCTACTGACACAGTAGGCTGGAAGGGCTGGTGGTCCGCTAGGCCGGAGCCCGCCAGGGAGGAGGGCGTGAAAGGAGCCAGGGAAAGCTCGAGCGGTTCCTGCTTTACACAGACCGAGGATGAGTGGGCTTCTGCCGGATGGAGCACAAACAAACACACAGTGATGACACACACGTACACACACACATGAAGGAAAAGGGGGGAAGAATGAATGGTGAAAATGGGCAGCAAGGCTGCGGTAAGAACCTACGCTTCCGTATATTTCGGCAGGGCCTTTTGTCGCCGCCATTGGCTGGTCCCGAAGCCGCTTGCTAAGCATTAGCCGGAAGTAGGACCAATTAGAACAGGCGAAACCTGATTTGCTGACGGTGGTGGCGGTGGGGGTATGGGGGGTAATTCGTCCTCCGTGGGGGGGCGCGGCCGAGCCTCGCACAATGCCCACTGAGCCCTAACTTTAAAGGCCGTGTGGACACCCGCTATGTTTTGGGCTGTAGCACTAAGCTGGAATCCAAAACCACCGCTGTCCTGGGGCATCCCATTACCCTACCAAAAACAGGGCTTTCTGGGGAAAGCGTAATCTTTACTTAAGGGGCACGAGATAAAGTATTCTGCCGCCACGATTTGCCAGCCTTAGTCCCTTGGCTTCCTATTTAGCTAGCTATTTCTCTTTGGGGGGGGGGTGCTCCTTTGGTGGTAGGTACGCTTTCTCACTGGAAGTAAATGACTTAAATCGCATTTATTAGAGCTGCCAGCACAATTTACTTGCTGGCCTTTCAATTCAATACGTGCAAACTACCAATTTCAAGTCCAACAGATACAAAGCAATAATTGGAGCATTGCTGACATTAGCAATGCATTTTAAGCACTGAATAATTAGTTAAGAAGTACTTTTTTAATATATGGTAAAATATACAGTAAATGGATAAAATGGATATTTGGGTAGTTAAAACGAATGTGCCCTCTATGGTAGTTTAGCGAGCTATCACGGTGGAAGGCATTAAAACTAATATCGTGCTTATTCCGCAAATGATTCCGCGCGAGGGGCCAAATAAGCCAGTCATGCCATAGCAGCATTTCAAAACTAATGCGTTGAGGTAAACAATCTAGTGAAAAGCAAATTCCGGAATAATTTCGCTGATGAGTCTCGGCCTCTTTGGGGGGGGGGGGGGGGGGGGGGGGGGGGGGGGGGGGGGGGGGGGGG
>JAODKN010000042.1:8772474-8814107 GCA_026774425.1 Petrocephalus zakoni
TTTTTTCCTTTTTTTTTTTTTTTTTTTTTCCCCCCCCCCCCCCCCCCCCCCCCCCAAAAATGATTTTTACTCATGGTGGCCCGGTGTACCACAGTGTTGTCAATGCACCTACTCAATTTTTCACTGGGGAGATGTTTATTCAATGGCATTAAAAAGCCTATTGCTTACAGATCCTATAATCTATAAAGGCCCCAGGCTGCCTGTATCCACTCACCAACTTACTCAAAAAGAGCAGTGGAAAAAAAATGCCGTTTGAGTTGCGATGTCTTGGGCTGACCTGATTGTTTGGCTGCATCATCCTGACATGTAATTATCCTTCTCCTCTTAATCAATTCAGCCAAGATTAATTGCTGAAGACAACTCTGGAGGTCAAATCATGAAATCAAAAAAGCCTTTCATTGGCATTCATGCATTATAAATACAGTATTTGTATATTCATAAATGTTAATTTTCTTCCATAGATAAGTTATGGGGAAATTGTCAATAACTCCTTCAGCAAAGAGCTGCTCCTTTGTTCCAGTGTCTAATAAGTACGTTTCACGCAGTCGTTAAACGAGTTCAGTGTATGAGACCAACCAATGCAGCCGTTTAGACATCTTTGCAAAAAATGGAATGCGTCTTGAAATGGATTATGTGATTGTGCATTCGCCTTTTCCGAGCCGTGATTCACAAATAAGTGTTTCAGCATTCCCGAATACTTATACAACTTTCATTTCTGATGCATAACAATTTCAGCGAATCCCCTGATTATTACCAAAGCACACCTAAAATGACCGCTCCTTCTTTACAATATTACACCGACATTACATCAATTCCGCGTTGATCGTTCACCATCGCCATAGGCGGAGCATGACGCTTAATACGGGACGCTAAGCACAGCGCTAAAAAGCCAGTATAACCGAAAATCGACATCTGAGACGAGCGCCGATAAAATTTCAGTTTTCTTACCATCCTCTCGTTTCCTCTTTTCGCCATTCGACCGGGGAATGCCGAGAATGCCGTTGATGGAGTAAGACCCCACCGGGTCGTTGGAAGCACTGGAAACAGGTGGGGAGGCCGTGCTTGGTACTGAAAGGGTGGAATACGGAATGAGAAGGAGACCCAGCACAGCTCATCACCTGAACAAGACCACTCAGGATACAAGGGTCAACTTAAGGCCATAGTATGACTGGGAGCACGTCCACCAAACCGCGACACTGCTGTACTGTCTTCCATACACACCATAAATAAACACTAATTAGTTAGTAAAAATTCAAACCTTTGCAAAAGCACTCCACTTTCAAAAATAAAGTTAAAACACCTCAGAACTCATTGCAGCACATTGCTAGGAGAAATTCTATACATGTATTTGCTACTGGACAATTTTACTGTTAAGGCGTTGGGCTGTAAAATGTAGATGTACTTGCATGTATATACAAAGCAATTGAAAGTGATAGCTGGGAGGCTCCATACCTATGGTGTGGCCAGGGGTGGATAGTGGGGTTCCGTCTGGCGATGGGTGAAATGGCTGCTGAACTTTGGTCCGAATAATCCTGCATAGTAAATATAGTAAACATGGTAAAATTTGGACCAATAACATAACCAGAATTAACATTTTCCCCATGAAGCTGTTCAATGTGCATTAGGCAAACAGTCAGTATGCACATTTATGGAAAAAGCCTGCGGTTTCTCGTGTCCCGGGTTTGCATCGGATACCTGGACTATATGCGGCGCAGGGCTGAGCTCTGCTGCGTGTTCCATACAAGTACCAGAAACTACCCTCGAGCGGTTAATGCTTCTCAAATGCTTTTTCATACAGCCACTGTATCTTTAAGGTGTGATTTGGGGAAAAGACTTCATTGCACTTTTGGTCTGAATGATCTTGCAAACAAAGCATGAAATCACATCAATTCACCTCAATGATCAGCTTCACTGACTCTACCTGGTCTACACTAATCAGCTCCCTCCTACCTCTCTCCCTTTCTTTCTTAGAGGGTTTACATGGCTTCTGGAGACTCCTGACTCCCTGTTTCCCAGATCAAACATCTCTGTAGAACCCAATGCCCACAAGTGCCAATGCCGACGAGGTTTTATCGATCAGGGCTTGGGGATAAAAAGTTGTGGATTAGTCACACACGCAAACAGATGCAAATAGAAGGCTATAAATTACATGTGACAGTAAAGCAATAGAGGCTTACTGCCTTTTGCACAAGCCTACACCAGCATTAGATTCCTGTAATATGACTGGCACTTGGCAAGACAGAGGGTGCTGTCACAATAACTTCGAAACCCTGAAAGTATTTATCATATATGACACAGTACCTGCTTTGAACTGAAATTTTAGATGCTGCTGGTGGAACGGTTTCACCTTAAATAACCCATAATGAGTGCCATTCGTGATAGCTTTTGATTGTCCGAAAAATAGAAAATAAATTTCGCCTTAATGAGTCATAGAGCGTTGATTACAAGCCGCAAAAAAATAAATGTATTCCACTTCAGTGACCTGTGGTGAATGTGTTATAATCATTGTAATGTTAACATATCACATTTATATATACTCTGTACATCATAGCTTATTCATTCTAATTTACCCTAAGTCTCGCATTACATCGTCCTTGTGGTAAGGTGACATAAACTACTAACGCTTTTCAGAAGACACATATCAATATTTTATCTTGATTTCCTTTTCTCTCCATAACAATTATTTGGCCCCCCTGAGGTGTGTGAGCAGAATATATTTGGGGAGTTTATTTTGTGCTCTTAATATCGAATAAACAATTTGGGAGGGTAGATTTATGACTTGTTGCTAGAAATCCCCAGAAGAGATATCAAAACTGCTTTACATTTCAATCAATAGCATTGAAAACCAATGAAGACCTTTTTTTTCCAATGAGAAAAACAATAGTACTTGTTTACTAGGGCCCTGCCGTAGCAGAGAAACAAGTAGAACCCCATCGCTGTGTAACCTTTAATAATTAATGCTGAGAAAATGTGTTTAAAGCTAGAACATCCTCTTTGGTCTGCAGACCAGAGGTCAGTTTCCTTAGCAGGCAAACCTCCTGGCCTCTCCTACCACGTTTGTTCTCTTTACTGTCCCAGAACCCTACAGCAGAGTTGATGCTGATCTGAGAGTCAGACCAACTTCTCTCGAATATGTCAGAACAGCCGAAACGATTCAGTATCTGACTGCTGAGCCTGGTCTGGGGATGCATTTTGTTACAAGGACTACCCCCCCCCCCCCACAAAGAAGTGCATTATAGTTCTCTCTTAAATGGGAAATGGGGTGAAAATAATTGCTAATTTTCCGTGGATCTTTAATGACTAATTGATAAATCAGTTAACCTATGGGCATTGTAAACTCACACTGTGTCTGACATCATCCTCTGTAAAGCCAACTCATATACATAAATATATAGCAATGCGTTCTTGTTCCCCTGCTTGGCACTGAGCCAATGTCAATGTTAAACATACAGACTTAAAAAATTGACACTGATATGTTCATATGGAGAAAAAAAAAATAAAAAGAACTGTTTTAAAGACAAAAATAGCAATGAGAAATAATATTCTACAAGTACTCAGGCATGACATCAGCTGCGTGTCTGACATAGTAATATATTCAAAAGCAGCATCGATTTCATCCAAAACTTCTGCCAGCTACTGAGCATCTTTCAGAAACCCCCACGCCACCCCCCCCATTTTAAAATGACAAAAGTCCCCGATTAATAGAAAATAATCCACTCAAGTATTTTCATTTGTGATATTCATTTCTTATTTATTCAACATTTTCTGTCTGCTACACACACTATAATATCAGTTAAACGTAAATAATATTACATTGAGATAATATTAACGATAATAATTTCCACAAAGACAGACTACTTTCTGTCACGCATGGGTGTGGACCGTCTAAGATAAACTTTAAAAGCTGTGAAATAAAACCGAACGTTACAATAGATCAATGGCTGATTCAAAATAAGATATATTTAACAGAGCTCATAGTTCTGTGGGTAGATTAAAAAAAATATCTTTCAACTTCTTATGGTAATAGAAATACATTTCTTTGTATTTGCATTTTAATTTCCCACATAAACAAAGGCCCGTGAAGTGCTTCATTTCTAAATAGCGAGCTTGAATTTAATTATAGAGGTATTTTAATGCCATTAATGCACATTTAAAATGTATCACATACATGTGTCGAGCCTGCTCAAATTGCCCTTTTTTAAGCAACCACGGTGCATGAAATGAATTTTTTCAGCCTTTCTTTTTTCTTAAAGATGTCTTGTGTGAAGCTGCCCGCGCTCTCCCATCAGCTCATTAAAATGTAATGCAGATACCGACTCTATGGAACAGTGCTTCCTAACCAAAGTTCATTACTGGTGTTCTCGGCTAGGGGGTTCCTCGCCGCCCCGCTTCGCCTTTCCATTCTTCGCCCGGCGCTCCGCGTAGCCTGCGCGTCCCTTCCGCGGCCGCGGCCCTTCCTCTCGCGTACGAGCGGCGCGCTCCGCGAACCGGAGCCCGCAAAGGTGCACTTTCGTGGGGGGAAAGACGCAGCCTTTGCACACGTGTCTCCAAAGCGTCAGGTTTGACGCGCACCACACAGACCACGTACATAAAAAAACCCGGCGTGCAGCACGTGCTCCCGTGTTTGCACAGTTTCACGACTTTCGACTTTTTACTCTCTCGGGGCGTATCGTCTCTTACCCGCTTGTCTGTTTTATTACAGTTATTACGCACTCTTAATTTTACGACTGGATCCAGTCGTCTTGTATAAACTATGTAAACTACCTTAATTGCCAATAAATTAAATAAGTTTAAAAAGGTTGAAATGCAGATACACACACAGGTCTGCTGAAAACGGAATAAGCTGAAAAATAAAAATTTAAAAAAGCATATTATCGCCAAATATTCGAATTGAGGTTATGTTATTGCTTCTTGACGTTGTCTGAGGTACTCTGATCATAAATAGATTGAATTTAATGCTCCATTTTTATCCCGGCGTGTGTTTATTTGAAAACATAACTACAGTAACACAGTTCGTTCACAATATCAAAACGTTCCTTCTCGACGCAGCGGCCCTTTTCCCTGGTCCCACTGTATCTGATTACAGAGTATTGATCGGTTTTCATCCAGACAGATGTGATTTTGGTACCCTCAGCCTCAGACCTGCTGCTGACGGTTGAAAGATTTGGGATTGAATTGCACCGCTGAGACCACCCTCGGTGGTGGGGGAAAAAGGCACACATTTTGCTCCTATCGTATTTATCATATTAGAATAATCCCACGTCGGGACGCAGGCGCCCAGAAGCGCACACACACCGCTACTTATTTTGGTTAGTCATTATACGTCGCAAAATAATGTATAATAATTTCCAATAACATTTTCTAAATTATATATGAATAATTAAAACCACCTAATCGCTAAAAATTTAGTAATTAAAAATAATTACTAAAGCCATTTTACTGGTAAATGCATTTCAATAAATACTTCGACCTAATTGTAATATTTTTCAATAAGATGCAATGCCTACTTATAATCAGTACACTTAGGATATTGCGTACGGTAAATGTATAAAAGCAAGCAGGTTAATGCCTCACTAACGCACTACACGAATATAACATGTAGGGAAATGTAGTGTTATTATATAGGCCTGAAGGTGGTATTTCCTGTAAGCGTGGCTATGATAACATTAATTAAAAAAATATAACAAAGGGACTTGAGTTCTTATTTTTAAAGATTTTTTCACTCAAGTTCTTCCAGTTGGGCTCAAACTTTTGGTAGCATTGTAATCGACCTATTACCACAAAGATATACTCACACGCACGCACGACGAATGGTTAACAAACTGAACTGGACAAACCCAAAATGGAAGCGTGCAACTTTGATCTACAACCAGTGTTCTGCAGATGTATAAACGAAACTACGATAAGCAAAAGTACATTTGTTTTACCTGTTGATGGATGACACACTCGGGACCGTGTCATTGTCGCAGATACCTTCTGCCAACAGTCGGTCTCGTATCTCCCAGGCGAACATGGTAGGATTCTGCCGTTTGTAGTCTGCGATTTTATCCACAACCTTAGGAGTTGCCACTTTTGGTTTGGACCCTCCGATTACTCCCGGTTTAATGCTCCCAGTCTCGTAGTATCTGTAATAAAACAAAAAAAAGGTTACTACCGCTTGAAAGCTAATTGTAGGCCTGGGTTTATGCAATGTCATTACGTACCGATTAATAGAAGTTTTTGTTTTGTAATTAAGTTTTCTTTCCACGATTGATGCATATTTGCCTTTATTTTGAACTTGACGCAACGCCAGATTTCAACTGCAAGTAGGTAGTAATTAAAGTAAAATAATCAGACCTATCGGTTATGAATTATTTGCTGATAAATTGCGGATTTACTGTGGTTTCACAGCAACTTACAGGACAAGGCGCCCAAACAAATATTAACAGGATTAACTTCTCCGATACATATACATGTATTTTTTTTCAGTTATACTTTGAATAAAACTGCATTAAGCATAACATGGATGAGTTTCCTATTTGAACCACAAATTAATTTATGGTTATGCGGTCAATGCAGCCGAAGCCTCGTATCAATAGATGCATTGCGGGTATTATGCAAAACAAGGTTACATTAAAATAAATATATGGGTAGTTTTCTTAACTGCTATGTAAGTGACGCTTTGGCCTATGTGTGCAAAATTCTGTTAGTGGTTTTCATATTTAAAATGTAATTCATCCAAAAAACTTTACTGGACTGTTTAAAATAGATTTTACTAAATCTAGTATGGAATAGTGATACTTTATTCTTCTCTATTGCTCTACAGGGGACAGGCTTCATTGATATTATTATCTAATATGAAGACAGATATGTGTGTGAAATGGGCATGTGGAAAAAAGGGAAATAAGGATATGATATATGACGCAAAATTCTTATTTCTCCTACCTGCCAAGAATTTTGCTGACGCAGCCATGGCTGACCCGTAGTTGCCTCGAGATGTCACAGGGTCTCACTCCCTGGTGCGCTAGCTCTACAATCCTCTGCCTCACCACATCAGGTAGGGGTCTGCCATTCACAAACACCCCGCCTAGCTGGTTTACACCCCCATGCCCTATATGGGAGACAACAGTACATAGAGAAAACCATAACATTACATACATTTTGTAGAGAAAGGTGTTCAGGTCCTCTAATTACATGGAGCTGGGCGCTGTCACGTTTGGTCCGAAAACATTTAGTTAAGCGCAGATTCTTGAAACCGTCGGTATTCGCCATTTGTAAGACTGTGGTTCAGAATTTTTAAATGTTTGTTACAACAGAGCCAGAATATAATAATAATAATAATAATAATAATAATAATAACAACAACAACAATTGCAGCACATTAGTTATATTCATATATAAATTTGTAATTTAATGAAATACATTTCTGTGATACTCTTATGTAGAGATGATGCGCACAATCATTATCTTATTGTAATTACGGCTAGTACGTGTTTCACAGCACCAGAAGTCCCAGTAAGTGATTTTCATACACTCTTCCTTTTTGTAATATTCCGAAGCTTGTTCAGTTGCAGTAGGAAGCTGCGTTTGTTCTATTCCTTCTTTCTGCCTAAATAAGGCCTTTTGACAAATTCTCCCTGGAATCCCCCGTGTAGTAAAAACCATTTAGTTTACGGAAACACTTCGATTTCATTCATTTTCTAAATAAATGACACAGACAGCCCGAGACGTTATAGATTTCTGTTTGAACTGTAATAAAGGCGCGTTACATTTTCTTCCAATGCCAAGCCAGCCAAGCACATGTCGTAGGTAGGTTATTAAGTTACAAGCTGTTTAATTTTCCTTGCGCAATTATTATAAATAATTAAAAAGAGCTTTGATTACTCATATTACAAATTATTTAGAAAAGGCATGATTAGGAATTAATTATTTAAAAACCCAGTGGAAAATGGTTATCTCCTTGAAAGCCTTGATATCGTGTTGGGTCATATTATTACTGCATCCTAGATCATATTTTTAAATGAATAATCTCGATAATGTAAGGCACTATAGCTTGGATCTTTCAAATATAAGAATAACAATTATTGTTCAGTTTAAATATACCATTATCCATTTAATAGCATTTTTCCTGGCAGAGTTAAGGTGCTACCGTTTCACAAATTTCCCCAGAAATAAGTCATTGAAGACGGGTCCTTCCGAAAAATGCTAACCTCTTCGAATTCTCGTGAATATACTCCATGCACACGCTCCATATTATAGCATGGCTTAGTCAATAGATCGGTCGTATTGCATGTTAGAGAAAAATATATGGTTAGGACTAAAACATATTTAATAGCATTTCGCCTCTGAAGAAAATATACGTGCAGTATTAAGTGCATATATAAATTAATACATAAACAGGAACCGGGTTTTTCCTAGACTTCCATCATCGCACCAATGTACACACATGTCGTTTAATATTCGGGCACATAAAGAATTATATTTTTCCTGATACAATATATAGGCCTGAATCGGTGTGTCAGTTTCCTAAGGAAATATCGCACGGTGTCCTTAATAATGAGCTCTAGGAAACGGTATATTTCATCTCTGAAGGTACAGAATTAAATCGTCCTAAGCCATAATTAGGGTGGATTATGGTGTTATTTAACACGTAAACTCGGAAGCTACCACGGCTTAAGGAAAAATAGACACATTTAACTGCGCAGAAGGTACGTATCCACATCAAACTCCTTTACTACTTACGGTGCATCGCTGTGAACGGATCTGCTTTGCAGTGAATATCCATTGGATAGCAAAGAAAAGAAAGATAATCAATTGAAGTCGCCGTTTCGCCTTGGTAATGCAGCTTAAAAGTCAAAGAAACAAAATCTGCGTCGAGACTTTTAAAAACGGCGTTTGCTTTCGACGGCAACCGATCGAAACGTAACTTCTACAAAAAAAGTTGTCTTGCGTTAATCAGTCCGTACAACGATGATATAGCAGAGGTCTGTCAGGTGAAAAACATGACCGACACTTCGTTCAAATGCACGTAACAATTCGGCACTCGCAAAACATGATGTGCTCAAACGTTTTATCGCATAATGACGAGATAAGACAATATGTTATCAATTCGTCTTCGTCTGTCCTTTATTGGAACTGCAGTAGAAATTCCTAGATCCCGGTGGCCGGAGCTGGCAGGTCTCGAGCTTGATCAGATATGTACAAAGATGACAGTAAAAACATGGAGACACCAAAATTGTCTTGTGGTCCTCTGCTCTTCAAGAATAGGATGTGCCTGCCGGAGTCTTTGGGTTGAGAATGAAGCCCCTCTCCTTGTGTGTGCGTTTCTAAAAGCTGCACCCCTCCCTAGATCCCCCCTTGCTTATATGGATGACTTGTCAGACAAAGGCAATAGATTCCAACACTTTGTGATTCGCCAACGCAAAAAACTGGAGCCCGAATGAGGAGGTTCCTTCATCTTCGAAAGGGGAGGGAAATGAACAGGGAATTGATTTACAGTTTGAGATAAGCATTCAGAAGAAATTAAAAAAAAATCACACAGGATATTTTTAAACATATATGTCTTTACTAAAATAAAAACACTTGTTTCATCATGTTAATTTTGGGCAGTTGTGCGTTACTTTTGTATTTACAAATATTCCCCTCCGTTCTGATATCCCCAACATAAAAGATAAATATAACTGTGTCATCACCTTAACAATAAGACTAAAATTATGTTATGAGCACATTTAAGATGGTCATGTTTTGCAACGATACTAGTACAGGGAGAATAGTTTAAAGACCACTGGAATAATTTATATTTTACATAATGTATAATTACCTTAACGGAATACAGATATGCGCCATTATAAGTCATTGACACTTATCATTTGAGCCAAAGAAATGTGCTTTGCAATTACGAAAAATCGAACCAATGTGAAGTGTATACACAACGCCATAGAATATGGGAGTTTTGGACATATGAGCATCGCGTTTAAACACTGGAAAAGAACAATCACAATTCTGTAAAACGGCTAATTGCAATCTTGTCTTCAGCGCCAAATTTACCGTTTATAGGAAATAGAAAATAGTATTTGCTAGTTTCCACGTTGACTTCCAGTTCGGTGCTGTGAGCGGTTCCTTTCTGTAGATGGCGCTCGTTGGTCTCATTTGTCTCGCGTCTCAGCAATAAGAGTTAAGGAGGTAAAACTGTCATAAGGTAACTTCACGTAGTGGTAGGTCTGGTAAGATAAAAACATTTATTAAATCTTTAACTGACGACCTGCATTAAGGTTAGATAATGCTATTATAATGTTTAAAACCTTTATATTTGGATCTACTAATTTCATGATGTAATGTATTCTAATAATTCACTATTGCGTAGAGCTTCTCAGGTATACGCTATAGGCATGTTGACATGCAGTACACTTTTAAGTAATGCAAATGTGTGGCTACTGTTTTAAGTAACTGTAAAGAATGTAGTAAAACAATAGTTAGCTTTCGTGTGCCCACAACATATACTTACTATGAAGTGTATTTAATTCTTGGTAAAATTGTTTGGATTGTGTGGCGTTGGGCTGTGTTGAGGGGAACAATTTCAACATGTTTGATATATTACCTACTAAAATAACAGCCTCCAATTCCTTTCCTAGGCAGAGCAGAGATCCTTACCGTTTTCATTAACCTTTTACAGAAGGAAGTACCCCCTATTTCCACTTCAAAGGACCTACACGTGACTTCAAAGAAAATAAGTTTTTGGTAGTTTAAGGTAGACCGTTCGGCTTCACATCCTTATATTATCGATAAAGAAATTAATCGCACACTATTTTATTCAAACCGTGGTATGCCGTGTAGTCACATGTTAAACTGTCATGGCTATTTCCGAGTTTCTCAGAAATAATATACATTTTCAGTATTATATTATTATTATTATTATTATTATCATTATCATTATTATTATTATTATCATTATTATTATTATTAATGCAGGCATTGACGCATTTAAATTTATTGTTATTAGTGGTTGATTTGTGTACTGATTAAAGCAAGCCAACTGTAATGGATGAAATGAAACAATGTATTTAAAGAACTCTTTTAAAAATCATCCATCACCTCTTTAATCCAGTCTATTTATTTATTTATTTGTTTGTGTATTTATTTGGGCTTTGTATAGGAGTAGTGGAATTGTCCACGTGTAGAAGGTTTGAACTTTGGATTTTTGGGGTGCCTCACACAGGAAAAGGACACTGTCTCTAGTGGTCTGCCTTCTAGTCAGGTTTGGGGATGATTTTTCTTTTTGTTACTGTTTTTGGAGGAGCTTCTGGTACAATATGTAGCACCATAGGCTGTAATTTCACACCCCAGTGCACATCACCCCTAAAGCTACTTTTTCTATAAGACCCCCCAATTCTTCTTCCCTCTGCCCTGCTGCACTCTATTTCTATATTATTATTATTATTATTATTATTATTATTATTATTATGTTGGCCTGGTGTAGTGGAGTAACAATGAATTTTTAGTATATGACTACAAATGTTCCAGTTAACCTTTGTATTTATAACGCGTCTTTCCCCAGTTTAAGTGCATCTGCCACTGGTCTAAATGGCACGTGCGGAAAGTCCTGGGCTTTCTGTTCGGTTCCTGGGTCGACATATAACCCCGCTTTTTAAACGGGGGCCAATCCATTCAAAACCGACACTGGGTCAGGTCCTCTTTAACAGCTATTCAGTGAAAATTAAACAAAAGGCTAAATCACTGTGTGCTTCCAAAGCTTTACTTCCAAGGCTGGCCCCTCATTTATGTGACTGTTAGTGCTGTTGCACTTATCTGTCCTGATAGTTAATACACAGCAGAATGATTCACAGTCACTAACTGTTTTAATTCAAGAATATCATACACCTAACTGGTGTACTTTTGGAAGTGTTTCCTTTCCACCATAATCAGACCTGTAATAATAGTGATATTTTTTCAGTTATACATTCCGCTTAATTTATTTTTTACCTCTTACTTTCAACTTTATGTATGGCTATGAAAAACATATCATTTGAACGGTCATTTGTATTTCTAAATAAATTAATCGGATAAAAGGCCCCTAATTGTCAAACTGTCATGGTTAACACTCATGAAGTGTTAATATTACTGTATTAATTATTAATATTATTCTAATCTGTGCAGACTTTTACGCTGACTTGTTTGTAACTGACCCTAACATTGAAAATTTATTCAGATTTTGCTGCAAATATATAAAGATACATATTTCAGATTGTAGGCGATGTATTTACTACCAAGAAAGAAAAGTTGTGTTGAAAGTCATTTAATCTGATAATAAAATAAAAAAAATGTCAACTGTAGTTTACTTGAACTATGAAAACAGAAGTTCATCTATATTCTTATTTATAGACACCTATATATGTATACATATATGTGTGTGTATGTATGTGTGTATATATAACAAAATTTTAATAGAATGTTGACGCCTAATTAAAAAAAATGTTTGCTAAAGTGACAGAAAGCCATTTGTCTTTAGCCTCGGCTGCTAATGGCCTGTGGATAAGTGGAATTGGGAGTGAAGGCAGTGGGGGAGAGAGAGAGAGGGGGGGAAAGGCAGGATGGAATGGGGATCTCCTAAGATCGGACGAGCTCCGGAACGGAGAAGCTGAAACCCTCCTGATCTATCCACGTCCATTCGATCATATAATCTTTCCAACAGTAGCGAGTGAGGTGAACGGGTCACGAACGTCCAATGCGGTAAAGGGGGAATTCGTTTATTTTTTTTTCTCGAGCCTCTGTTTCATGTTTCCATTCACCTTAATATTATTATGCCAACGTCACCAATCGATATGGCTTTTCCCCCCTAGACCTGTCGTGCTCATCAGTTGGAAGCTGGCATCATTCGTTGTAAGTTGAATATCAAACCTTCCAGAGAGATTATTTGTATAAACCTTTTTTTTTCCTGAACTGCTTGTCCGGACCGTGTAAATGCTGTAGCGATAGCTGTACAGTAAATTACGTTTGGAAATGTTACACCTTGGTTGTTATTAAAAACTTTACGTGCATGTGACAAGGAAAGAATGTAAAGGAACTACTCTGTGCTTTTTATTTTACGTGAAAGAATGTTATTTTTACGGGATTTGTCTTATTAGTGTTTTGTGCACATTATTTTTGTCGATAACTGACGATACTTGTTATTGTATTAACAAAACGTGCAGGGTTTCACAGTGCGAGTCAAGGCCCTGGACTCATTGTGATCTGTTGCAAAATTCGTATTGGTCGATGCTTTAAAAATTACATAGCGATGCATGCAATAATTTGATCGTTATATTTAAAATGCTCAGAATCGGGTTTTTACGTATATATGACCTACTCTCCCTGTAAGCTGCTTATACGAAAAGCCATCGCTTCAAGTTGCGACATCATTTTTATGCACGAATACAGCATCTGTATTAATCAATGCTTTCGATTAAAATCCGTACCAAATAATGGTCTTAAAACTAACGCGGTAAAATTCTGCACTTGTCTCCAAACTATGGGGTCTCATTGTCTGACTTTAAACTGACGATCACATTAAAAATGTTAATTATTAAAGAGATTACAGCGTTCGGGACAACATAGTGTATATATGGCATTCTACTTAGAAATTAAGTTACATTTAGACGAATATAGAACGCTTCACGACGTTTATTGGTTGTAACAATTACTAATGTATGAAATAAATTCGGATATTTTCCCTTGATGAGTACGTGCATACAAGCTCTGAAAAAAATGTTTCAGATGGACATGGTCGGGGAATGTAAAATTGTACCCCAAGCTTCAATCTATTAGCTACGTCCTTTGATTGCATATTCATGTAGTCTATAGGGCGAACAGATGGACCATCAATTTAATCCATCCTCAACACCATCAGAGATTGATTTTGTACTTGCTTTTAATTTTGCAATAATTAATTAGATCATTACAACTGTTTTTCATTGATCTTTCCATTATAAACCTAAAATTAAACTGTGAATTACAAATAATCTATGTTTTCAAGTAGGACAATTTAGGAGAGTGTACACAATAGAAAATATGTCAAATAATCTTAATATGGTTTTATATTTTTCCCTAAACTTCAAATAAGGCGGTGTTCCGTACTGAAATATTTAAGAATTTGCAGCGACGTATTTTAACTGTCTTGTGTTTTGAGTTGAGGATTATGGCCTATCATGACAGTAATCTTTATTTTTTTTCCAAATCCAGATTCTAAACAATTTATGGTTCCCATGAGTATGGTAAAAGTAGATATGATAACTATAAAAAATCACCTAAAAAATGATGTGTATATCACACACACATTATAACAACAAAAGCAAAAAACAATAACGATGATATAGTTTAATAAATAATAATAATAATAATAATAATAATAATGTACTGTAATGCTGTACTGCTTAATACTTCTTCATCATATATATCTGCCGCCCTTTAGCATCACGTTAATGATGTAAAAGACAAAATAAACATACGTGTTTTCCTTGTAGAACACTGTCAGTGTAAAAAATATTGTTGTTAACATCACTTGACGGAACAGAAAACCATAATAAAAATTAAACTAAAGTGCATACATAGTCTATGTTAAAAATATATTCATAAGGTTTGCAAAATCTGAACTGGAAGTAACTGGAGGTCGTGTTCATTAAACCTAGTACACCTACTGATTTGTGAAAATTGCCTTGATGATTCTGAGAATCCTGTCCATTCCTCGTAATACATAACTACGCTGATGAAATGTAAACGTCATACGGGCCCTGCAGTGTACATTTACAACTATAATTTGTAAACACACTGCAGGAAACGTAGGTACATCTGAGAAGGGATACTAATGGCAGACGTAGCGCGTGCACTTCCGTCGTGGAATTTCTAATTGCCAAATAACAGGTTTTGGATTGCGCTAAATGAAAACATGGGAGACGAAATAAAACGTGACACTGACGGCTATGACGGCCGGGTCACCTGCACTTAATCAGCGGAACTCTGAATGATGTTATCGCGGGACGAAATCGTCATCTTTCGGCAACAAACACACGGGCTCACATGCTTTGTAAGAAGCGGATGGGGAGTAGTAGGGTAAAAATAGAATCCATACCTGATCGCCCTGCGCTAGGAGCCATGGCTTCTGTCTGTCTAATGGCCCGTCTCTTTGATGCAGCTCACTAAGGCCGGCCTCCTGTGCTCTTCTCCCGGCTGGGCGTCTAGTCTTTTCCCGTGGTTCTCAGAAGCTATGACCGATCATCCCAAACTAAACGATTTAGATGACTACATAAAAGGAAACGCGGTTGATCTGGAAATTAAGAATATAATGCGACGGATGTTTAGGGTGCTGTAAAATGAGCTACATTAAAGAACATACCTTCTAACACCTTGTAAAAGAAAAATGTTTTACGTTTTGCTCTTTTTAGAGTAAATCGAAAGCTACGATTTGTTACTACTATCATTATTATTATTATTATTGTTGTTGTTGTTGTTGTTGTTATTATTAGTTATATTAGACTATTCACATTAAGCATCGCCCTACAATATTTAACTTAAACCTCCTGCCACATATACGAAAGTTTAACCCAAAAAAGTTCCATGACGAGTTGGGTGTTGCAGAGACTGATTACAGAAGTAGGCTGCCTATTGGTTGAACTCAGAAATGAACCTGCTAGGGAAGAAGGAGGATCTTTTTAATCATAAATCACATCTATACAAATAATAATACTGGAGAAGTAAATGACAGCCGAATCTGTTCGATATAATTGTTCTGACGGTGAGACGACATCTGGGCGGATTCAGGAGATGATAATTGAATTCCGCAATGGAGCCAGGAAATGATTTAAAGTTTATGTAGTTTGTGGAGGCGTGGCTCGCATGTGTGGATGTGTGATATGAAGACAATGTGGAATTGTCAGTCTCACTGTTCGCTCTTTGACCCATTAGGAGGTCTGTCCATACAGTTTCACATAGAAGTAGCATTGCATTTTTTTTAATATGTTACAGAAATACACAGCGATTAGACACGTATAACAATTTTCTTCACTGAAAAGGCCACCGACCCGTCGATATCGTTTGTTTTATCTGCCTGACGAAAACAGGGTTATGATCAGTACTGGCGGTTTATACCGTGAAAAGATTTGGAAATGTACACAAAATAGCACAGGCGTTCACAAACCTCCACAAACAAGTTATTATGCTTAAATATATAATTTATTATCTGAATGCTAATAATAATAATAACAACAACAGCAACAATAATAATAATGATAATAATAATAATAATAATAAATTATAATAATAGCATTTTAAGCATAGTTAAATATAGCATTGAATTGGATCTATCCATCTATCTATCCATCTATCTACCAATTGACACACATGAAATTAAAATACATAGCTGATTAAATACCATATTCTGTAATTATGTATTATCATATAAACCGAAAAACAAATGTATCTATTATTAAAACGCAACTTTTATCAATGTCACACAACTATATTATAAAGAGTAACAAAGAGTAACATTAAACGTGTACATCTCAGCACTGCAGTATTCAAGATATAATAATGCAGATGTGAAGTAATTATGAAGAAGTTTATGGTTAGTGATCCATTGGTTGTATATTGCCGTACAGTATGGAATTATAGATCGTGGGCTGTTGGTTTTTATCCTACTTAGTGAAATGTAGCGTTTTTTTTTGCCAAAGTATGAAATGATTTCTAATTTTCTGGACATACAAAGACGCGTGCATCAATTTATATCAGAATAGTCACATAACAAATATGTATAGTATATGAATATATATACAATGGGCTCTGAACGACAAGTGGAAATTAGGTGAAAATGCATTCAGGTTAGATTACTTTAATAAGACTAGACTTTGTTAAATTACTTTTTATACCCTAAGCGCAAAATCAGTCAGAATGTGGAGCTAACCGAATTCTTGCAGCCCCGGGTCCAGCAAATGATTAGCCAAAATTAACATATAATTTGCATTTTAAACACGGGAAATTAAAAAAAGATATTGCTGAGTACACGTGGGCCTATTATTTCTTTGACTTTTTTGTCCATGAACATGCACCGATATTATTATTATTTCCTCTCCTTTTAAATGGTCTTATTTTTACCCTTCTTATTTTTATTATTTAACCATTATTTTAACCATACTCTTGTTGTTTACGGCTTGGGTACGCATCAAGGGACTATTTATAATAGTTTATATAGTAAAAAAGAAACGATCTTGTTGTAATGCGCATGTCTTGATCAAAAGGTTTTCTATCGTTTTTTTTTATCTCCTTAAACTTTATATCTACATTACGCAATCGGTTAATGCGCTGATATATTTTTCGGATTATATTCATAATATTTCATTACTGTAAATATTGGACCATAAACTTGTTTTTTTTTCCTACCTGAAGGGGCGCTGTAATTCATAAATATTGGAAGCTTAATTCTTATTTGCACAAAACTCGGAAAGGAAAAAATGGAAGAACAGAAAATAGTGTGTTTACAGGTGGATTTCAAAGATTGTTTGGAGTAAGAAATTCATGATAAAAATGCATCAGATGCTTCAGTCACCTTTGCTGTATTTGAAAACAATGTACAATCATAACTTTCAAAAATGAAAAATGTTTTATCACTCTCTTGTATGTAAATAAAATTCTAACATGTATGGTGTGACATTCAATAAAAATGTGGGTAAAACTGGGCAGTATTTGTTATTTTTTCCCCCGTCAATCTGTAGTGCACCTCTCGGGTCACGTGTGTTTGAATGTCGCCCCTCAGAGGTACCGCTTACGGAACATTAAGGGAATTAAACCTGAGATCAACCTACCCCTTAGGTCTCCATGTGTTAGAACTGTTTTACCTAAAATTAATAGGGAATAGAAGAGTTTACCGGGCAACACACTAACATCTCCGGATCATTTAAGTTTGTTTTGCTACAGATTCGGTTGGATCACACAGTGATATTTATTTGTGCCTAAAAGTATAAGAACACCTTGGAATTATACTGACACTTGTCATTTCTTTGTTTATACAAACCCATTCCCTATGATATTCACATTTTTTTATTACAAATAGTGTCCCTCCAATACATTTAGTTCGGACTTCTTAGTTTGGGGTAAGTTTGGAGTATGTAAATCATTGCATATACAATTTCGAGGAATAGCCCTCTTTGCCTCTCTTAAGGGCAATTTAATATTCAGCCTTATTTAAATCACACAGGAATAAAACATCATTAAAGTCCCGTAACACGTCAAAGAAGTTCATACAAAATGCAGATTTCCGGGTAATTATGAAATGTGCCCTGAAGTACATGATTAAAAATAGGAATGTGTGTACATATTTGGACTGATAAAATATTCTTTACGTTGCTCTTCAGTGGGGAAATGAGCACAGCCGAGGCCAACCCTCCCCCACCACCTCTCACTTCACTTTCCAGCTGGATAGTCAAAGGTGTGTCTTCAGGACAGAAGAGAATGCCGGGAACTAAAAGGGAGAAGGGAGGCCGCGCTCTTGCTGGGACAGTATACGTATCGCGCTGGACACTTAACCACGAGGAGCTACCTTTCTCATTAGTGTCTTGACGCTATTCTCAGTGGTGTAAAAGCACGAGCACAATAGATCTAAAAGGAACTCTTGCCTTTTGGTATTTTTAATTTCAAGTTGTTACAGACCTTAAAACCAACAAAGGAATATTGCCTTCACCCAGTTTTAAATTCTGGTTTTCCTCTAATAGATTTTAGCCGTTAGTTGAAATACTTCTGTGGGTCACTGGACGTACTTGAAACAAGTTTGTACAGTGCCGAATAATAAACTGTATACCTGTCATGTAATCATCCCTTTAAAGGAGAGATCAGAGACTGTTTAATGTGTCGTCCATCGGAGTTTGTCCAGATGTAGGGTCATCCTGCTTTCCGACAGACTGCCTATCTATCTATCTATCTATATATCTATCGAACTTTTTTCTGTATTAAGTTATATTCAGTATTTAACATTGACACGGGAATTAAAGGGTTAAATCAATCAGCATCTAAGTGATTTCTTATTTTTGGTATCGTCCCTTTATCGGTGTATTGCAACAAACCACATTTTTAATTGATCGATCGCTTAATCAATTACCCAATTTTGCACTGGGTTGCCCTGTCACATTTCGGAGTAACTGTATAAGTTAGCAATGTTTGCAATTAATTTATATAAGTCTTTCGATTTGTATGTTTCCAACGTTTTTTTTTCCATCCAATCAATTTAAATAAAGACGACATTTTGTCGGCCTTTTCTACAGTGGAAAAAAGTTTTATAAAGTCCCTCTATAAAGATGTAGGTCCCTACGCTTATGCGTATATTCACAAATTTACTTTTGGGGACAAGGGGCACAGAATTTTCGTTAGGAATAACAACAGTACTACTTTGCTTTTGACAGTGCTTTTTTCCCTTGGATTGCGCCTTTAAGTCTTATAACCAGCCGTTACGTGATACCGCCGTACGTTCTCCACTTTGCATCTGCACATTAGGAAAAAGACCCGCTCGGAAATACGCAATAAAAAAATGACCGGCTGGGCTGTTATAACAAAATTTGTGTCTCAAACAAAGAAGTCTTCCACCGAAACGCGCTATATTTAATAGATTTTTTGGTCTATTGATCTAAATTTTGTCGTTTCAGATATATTTAAGCGGTGGGAGAAAAGTCCCTACAAAATGTTTGTTAACTAGGCAATACAGCAGCTATAATATTTTAATGTTGGATTTTATGGCTTCACCATGGTCTATCGTTCTTGTGAATATTCTAATATCGCGTTTTTCATAAGTTACTCTTCTGTTAATGTTCCAGTAAGTAAGTTTTATTGTCCTCCTTTGATTTTTTTTCTCGTTCTCCCGCACGGTTAACCTATGGTGAAGTTTACTCTCCAGTATCCAATTGCCGAAAAAGAGGGCCACCTTAAAGAAAAGCGCGCTTTATTATAAGTGCTGCCACATTGTCCTTTTTCCCCCAAGATGCGTCTCGCTTGTGACGTCTTATGACTCCGTTATGGTCTCCCATTTTTAATACCTTGCTCTTTAACAGCGAGCTGAACTTGTGATAATGAATACATTTAAAGCTCACGTTCTAATACTTCACTTTGGTAATACCGCCTATATACCGCGTATTGCTTGTCATTCACATTTAACACCGTCTTCCAGCTGAACGGAGAGGGAGAACTTTTTTCCCACTGTACAGGTAATGACACTCGCTAAGAGCAAACTACAGTATCGTAATAGAAAGCTACATATTAATGTACAAGTGTTTCTTTTTATTTTTTTATTTCTTTGACATCCCTACCATCATTTAGTAGTCTTAAATCACGGCTTTATCCATGAAAAAGTGGTAAATAGCAGTACCAACATTACATGAGACAACATGCAAACCATTGTGCACCAGTGACATGAACCAATTTCCCATTTGGCTAAATCCATACATTTTAATGGTCACCTACCTATAGGTACTAGGTTGATTAATGGGGATTACTGTCTACTGGCCCGAGGCAACGTAACATTGCTGATGGCATTTAAAAGTTATTTTATACCACGTGCTCCACTGTATATTAGAATTTATATATTTATTTTTAAATGGCACATAAATATCTTACGTGGCATCGATACTGGCCATCAGTCACGAACAGGCAGGATTTGCTTTTACTGTAGAAATTTCCGCAGAATCCCGTCACTCCTTTCTTTCTTACCTCTAAGTCTGTCGTTTGTACTTGTATTTAATGCGGCTTTGCACCTTTGTCAGCCGCACAATCCCATCTCTGCATAATCTGTGCGCGTGTGTCAGCCCTCGGGCTGACCAGGGGAGTCTCAGCCCAGCTGCTTCTTTCCAAAACAGACAGGAAACAGCTTCCACGAGCATGCCCTCAATATGGGGAACGGTGCTGCTGTCCAGTCGGCCCACGGCAATCATTTAGTCTTTGTGTGCCCCCTGGCATTTTGTGGCGTCTTTAAACTAGCCATTGATGCCGGTAGCACTGTGAGCGTGCAAGCTTCCCTCTGACAGATTTATGGTCTTCATGGTTATCATTAAGAGGGAATTAGCTTTATTTTGTTCAGCTCTTCTGTGTTTTTTTCTAAGGCCATATATCAAAGCAAAGTAAACAAACAAACAAAAATATGAATGTCCCATATTTCACTGTGAAGGTCTATAGAACGGGCTATATCATTCTGCTCATATGGCTTAAGAAAAGAAAATTATATGAGTATATAATAAAAGTTTTATTCATTTGATATCATCTAGATCAATGAGTGTGTGTGTGTGTGCGCACACTAATGTGAAATAAATTGTAGCGTTAGGTTTGATGTTATCGATTTTCATGTCAATTTTTGAGCAACCTTTTTAGTAAATTTAAGGTCTCCATGGCATCCATTTTCCTACGGAACCCCCCCTCCAAACTCCTACAAACACCATATTGTTAATGCGGTCCTGCCTTTAATGAGGGGCTGCTTTGCACGTGTATTGGCATGTGGTTGGATTGTAGGTGCGTCAGTACACACATACCACTCTCCACCGTAACCTACGGATGAGCGGCTCCCCGCGTAAGCTCCTGATCCTCCTGCTAATGCATCCTGTCACCTTCAGTGGTGTAATGATCATGAAAATTGTGACCTTGATCTATGGAAAGCGATAATGCGACGAAGTGGCCCCCACCCCTCCCCGCACACTCACATGGCGGGCTCGTGGTGCGGCGTAAACTGAAGGAGGGATCCGAGTAAGACTGTTCAGCGTGGCCCGTAACGGCGCCGCCGTCGCTCTGCCAAATTATGTTCGGCTAAGTCGTTGTGATTAAGGTCCGTCTCCATGCAGATTGAAATGCCGGGAGACGCTGATGAAAGGTTTTCTGCTCGCAGAAGAATTTTATCGTTTCCCTCCCTTACATTAGTCAGCTCTCAGGTCCTCCGTATCACTCTGCTTTTTGGATTAATGGTCTGGTAAACATATTACGCCCTATCCTCCTCGGACCCCGGAAACATCAAGCCCATTCTAGCGGGTGGCTTCGGATTGGGCCACAATTCTTACCACATTTACCTTTAAATAAGCTTTTTCCCATTTCCCTGCTACTGTAGAGGGACCATTTGTTCTCTGAACAGCGTTATGGTCCAATTGCTTGGTCTGATTCGTTTCTCACTTAAACACTATATAACTGTATTATTATTTTTAACTAGCCTTTAAATTATTGTACTTTTGACTTTGATGTACTGTTGTGCTTGAAATGTATCTGTTTTGTATTACTAGAGATTTGCTAGAGTTTTCCATGAGCGAAAAACTTAAATTTAGCTTTTGGTTATTTGGTCACCATTTTTATAATTTATAACAACTAATCACGTGTCATGTAGACTCCCTTCGGCTTTTAAAATTATAAGTACTATATCATTTGTATGCTCTGCAATGAATAATTAAATAAAATGTTCCATTGGTGTCTGCTAGCGGTAAAATGTAATATTGATTCAAATTTAGAAATAGTTTTCCTCAAAAACTCCAATTCCCCATAAAATAGCTCCGTAGTATTTTACGCAAATAAATTAAATGGACTTATGTGAGGACGTTACTGCTTCTGTACAGCTTCGTACTGACCATGGCGTCCTGTGTCAGGTTGCTCGTTTTGCAAATGACATATTCCTTCATATACAGTGCCGGTACAGCGCCTAATTTCACAAGCCGGAAATGCCCCCCCCCCCCCCTTTCCCAACAAAGTAAAAATACTCAGCACGGAAAAAGTTAGGAGGGTCACACAGGCACTATTGCGAAGCCCCCCCCACCCCCCCCCCCACAGTTTGGGAAATCTGGGCCGTGGCTGCAGAGTTTTACGATCCTGCCCTTGCCAGCTTTTCATATTTAAACGAGCAAAGGTTTAATTACCAAATGATGACAGTGTCATATGGTGCCATGATGGCGCCGGGGCGTCTAATGAATGCAGAAGAGCGGAGGATGTGCAGGAGACACTGAGTGACAGTGGGATGCAGGAAGGCAAGAAAGAAAAGAGAGAGAGGGAGGGAGAAAAAAAAAATTGCCAGAGACAGTAAAACATCTGTAATTTGCAATTCGCTGGTGTTCAATGGTTGCTCATGGATTAAAGATTTAAAACTATTGTCTGGCAGATGGAAGACAAAAAGAGGGGGGAATCCAGTGCCGCACATTTACATGTGTATATCAGCAGTCTCCGGATAATCAGGGGGGGGAAAAATAAACCGTCTCCATTACACACTCAGGGCAGTGCATCCATTACCGGCTTTTCCAGAAGCACAAACATTAAAGGACGCTCTCCCATTTTTTAAGATGTATTTAAATTTGCAGGGACAGCTTGTAGATTGTAACAGCTTTGTGCGTGGTTTGCGCTATCTATCTTGATATAATCAGAAGACAGTTCTGAGCACCGGACCCGGATCGGCTCACTTCGGAGTTAATTGCACCGCAGTATTGATATGCGCTGAGATATAGCAGTAAAGTGGGCCCAGTTAGTGTACTGCCAAGAGATGTACATGCTTAACGTTGCATGAAACCTCACTGAATTACATCATATTCATACTTATTTCAGAACAGTGCTTTGTCATTAAAATTCAGTCTCGTGGATGCGTCCGACAAAACCCCGTACGTGGCTTGTGGATGTCTAATATCTTAAAAAGCCTTCCTGAAGAATTTATTTTGGTGAGTTGACACACCCACCCTGATGTTAACGTTAATCTTCTGGGAAAGCTTTATTTGCATAGCTAGGTGTGTGAAATCCGCACACATCTTTATCGCATTGCGTGTGTACCTGACCGCAGGCATTCTGTGGCATGGGGAAAGCCAAAGATTGCTTGAAGTGTCCCAAGCTGGCCTGTGGCACCAGTCTTACAGAAGAAGAGGGAGCCACGAGATTGCCTCGCGTAGTCTCCTGATTTTACCAATTAAGCTTTGCTGTCTCTGCCATGCTGTGACGCAGCTAATTTGCCCCACTCAGTTGTCCCATTGCAAGAAACCTGCCCTAAACATTGTTGGATTCCTTTGCAACGTAATTTGGCCGGAGAGCCCCAGCAGCACCTGCATTCCCACCCCTGAAAACACCTCCGCAAATTATGACGCCCAAGAACATCTAAAACTCTGCTTCAATTACGCTAATCACTTCGCAGCCCCATGGTGACTCTAATGCGTCAACATTGTAGCTTTAGCATATCGGTGCGGTTTGCATCTAAGCTGCGAATTATAATGGTGTTCCAAACTGCCTCGGAATGATTAGTCCTTCAAGATCATTTCCTTAACGGTGATATTGAAACAGCCAATGAAGAAGCAGAAATTAAAATACTATCAGTTTTATTTCCTTATTTATATAGAATAGAGTTTAAAATTTTAATCTTATGATCTGCTGGGTTGGCATCCCATCCTGAGTTGTTCCCTGCCTTGTGCCTGTAGCTTCCAGGATAGGCTCCGGACCCCCACAACCCTGAATGGGACAAGCAGTTACAGGAAATGGATGGATGGAAGGATAGATGGATATTATGAACTAAATGTTGGAAAACTTTCAAAATTCGGATGATTTTTACTTAGAGTCAAATGCAATTAATATAAAATGTATTTGTGTTCAGTTTTTCTTATGTCACGTCTAAGAAGAAGGCACACGCATCCCATAAATTAAAAGCGAGTCGCCAGTTGTGGCCATCGTTATTCCGGGTCCCAGGCGGCTTTCTCACCCTCAGCTCAGCATAACATCTGTCATGGTACCTGCCACACTCCACCGTGGTCAGGGCGTCAGGTGAAGGTGCCGCTCGCCGTCCTCCTGACATGGCACACATGGATACCTCCTACAACAGCATTCATTAACAGGCAAATGGGGCAAGAACCCAACACATTGAGCGGAATTTCACAGGGATCGTCCCCCGCCAGATTGCCCACATATCAGATGTGACATCACCAAGCCAAGGAAAAATTAACATCCCTAATCATCTGCCAGGCAAAACATTATTCTTCATGATCCGAATCAGCCATGCCTGCCCCTAGCTTGCAGCAGAGCTTCTCTGTCGTCCGGACCGAAACCCTGAAGGGTTATTTATTTATTTGTTCATTTATTTATTTATTTTTCTGACGGCGTAGCCCTCACCTAAAGGAAACGTAACGTTAGCCTCAAAGTGAACAGGCATGCAGCAGGTCAGGCTTGTTGGGAGGCAGAAGTTTGGGGGGGGGTACACATCACCGTGAGTGAAGCCTAATGCTTACTGATTGGATCTCTTTGCTGAGAAGCGGCACAATTTCCATGCCCCCATAGCACGCGTCTCTCTGTACGCGTGGCCACGCGCGCGCCGGGGATTTCCTGCGTTGCGGCGTTCCGCGTTCTCCCCTCCGGTCGCTGTGCTGTATTGTCGTCCAATAAAGAGCTTGTGTATTTTTTTTATTCCCACATTCTGGTGTCCGTGAGTTTCTAACGATAAACATGATTTGTCGTTAATGATGTGAAATTTGTAATTCAACGACATATACTCTGCCATAGAATTTTAACTAAAAACCTGAAGCCTGAGCAGAATTGCCTGTTTGGTTAATATTTACCACAGGTTTCGACACACTGCTGAACTAATGTTAAAATGCCCAATTTAGTAGCTAATTAAAAGCTGATGCTGTATGCAACATTTCACCCATAGACACTTCCTGCAAATCTTGATTGAAATCAGATAATCTTGAAACAAAGCACATAGTGTAAATGCTTGTACCTCTCAGAGACAGCCTGAAGCAGCGTGCGCTAGGTAACCCAGTGAGCTGTTTGTTTTCATGAAGGCCACATTATGAAAATTACAATAGATGCATTATGTGCTTTGATGCCTGAACTGTGTCTCTTCTTACCAGAAGCAGTCAATTTTGAATCAATAAATACATTGTTTGCCCATGAGGATATTTTCGTTATTTCAGCATTTGAGCTCATTTAGTACCTTTTTTCTACCTGAAATGCTTTGCTGACAAAACACTTCCGTTATGATCTGTGAGCTGTAGTGCGTACGAGGTATCACGGCAACCCCGCCCGCTACCTCGTCAGACCAGCCTGCTGTAAATGCACTTTGGGGAGACGCTCCAAATGAGCCCAAATGAAATATCCTCTCAGCCAAATTATGCATTTATGTGCACCAATAACATGCGAGAGGCACCGGGGCTGCCGGCTAAATTAGCTACGTTCAGCACGGGTGCCACCTTAGCTTGGCAGGGCCTCGGAGCGACAGACTCTTTGGTGCCCCCCACCCCCAGCTCATCCAGGGCGGCGATGATGCCCCTCTAGAGCAGGGTTCCACGGCATGTCGGCACACCTGGGTAACCAGCCGCCTCAGCTGGGTGCCCCTCCCTCGATGCCAACGAGCCACCTGGATTTGGGCCGCTCTCCCCGCCTGGCGTAAGGGGTAGAGGGCGTATCGTTGCCACCGGCTTACCGCATGGGCCTCACCACCCGGCGCTTTCGCTCCTGTCGGGCCGCATCTCCACGCAAGCTTGGTTCGCGCCCGCGGGGAAGCGCCAGGCCTTTGTCGGCTTGAGTGCTGGAAGTCAAAGCCGATTTACCTGCCCAAAAGTTAATCGATATCAGGGCCCGGATCAGCTCATTTCCGAATGTCTCAGAGTTCATATGAATCGAGAGCTAATCAAGTTATTTGATTATTTGTCAAAAGTAAAGGAAGGAAGCCAATGTTTCTAAGTATATATTGCATGAAATATTAATAAACTGGAAAAATTGCACTAATTCAAAAAATATATATACTAACCTGAGCTAAGTAACAGCATAGACCGATCTGACCAGAAACCTCTTTAAAGGAAGAGATAAATAGGTTTTATTCTTTATTTCATGGACAATTGTTAGCATTTGCATTTCGCATAATTTTTTCCACTTGTCCAGAGAGACCTTCCTGAGAAGGTCCAAATGCGTAGGTGCAGCAGCCAAAATGTAGCTTGCAGCAACTGCCACGGGAAAACACTTGTAGGCTACATGCTGGCTAAAAGATTATGCTGTTGATTACCGCTGGTGGGGAAATGCAAAAACCTATTGCAAGCTGTACTTTTAAAATGTTCCTATGCAAAAACATGGCTGCCTGAGTTGGCTTGGAGGTCAGGTTCGCTGCCCGTCCCTTGCACGTTTATCTAAATCTGGAAATTTTTGGGTATTTTCTGATGTCTCAGTTGCCCTCCCTGCTGCTCTGTCGTGAAGCTAAGTGGCTAGCTAGGAGGCGCAGGCTTCCCGTGCGACAAACGCGCTGGACACGGACGTGTCCTGCATGCCTGCCTCACAAACCGTAATAAACTCTTTAACATGGACTGAAAGTGAAGTGGGGAAAGATCAATGGGAGGAGCAGAGGAGCTTGGCAGATTTAATTAATTACTGCATATTAAAATGTTTGTTTACAGAAATGAACTGCTACGAGAGGTCTGATGTTAATTAATTTAAAGTGTACTTCCCCCGCTTCCCACAACGTGTCGACAACGGCAGAGGCAGCCCCGTATCAGGTAGGCCCATGTTGCGTTGGATTGCCGTCAACCGCTCTGGGGGGTATTTCGGGGAGAAAAGCGTGCCGCGCAAATTAGGGTGACTTGGGTGACGCGATCGCATATTAATATTTCTAATTAGTATTCACGGTAAATAAAGCGAAGACTAAGAGAGTCCTGCTATTTCAATGTCAGAACTTGACCCGGCTAATTTCCGACTTACTCCATATTTTTCCTTTTTTTCGTATGAAATAACAAAATGTGCCTCAATTGTATGCCGTTTGATTAATTCGACGATTGAGTGAGACATTAACTTTTGTTGTTGTTTTTTTCCATGACATTCAAATATAGAGTGTTGTAAACATGAACTAAAATACCTCTGTTTATATAACTATCTGCGTAAAATACTTATATCGGTAAATTACAAGTGTCACAGATAAAGAGCACATCAAATTAATATCAACCTCCTTTCAGAATATATGGACTTAACCTAGTGAAATGTATAAAAGGGTGAGCGACATTTAAGCAGATTGTTGTTTCTTGTGCCATTTAAAAAGAAAGTAATTTTAACAAACGCTAAAGCTGCATCTGAAATTTCAGAAAAAGTTCTTCGAGGCTTTAAGTGTTCTTCAATTCCAACAAATGGCTTCATCAGTTTAGTGGAAGAGTCAGGCAGACGGCTGTGTGTGCACTGTAACCAGGAGTCTCAAGAGGTCCCCCCCCGGACAATGATGTATTTAAGTCCCTCCAGAGGTCAGATGGACTCTGTCCAGAACATCACCTGCAATCAATAGTGTTGGTAAACCAGGCACAACTGAGCCGACATGGAGGCTCCACTTCTAAACACACACTGAGGGAAGAGTATGGCCCATTGCACAGCTAAAACTGCAAGGCGGATGGCTGTAGACGCTACCATTTGATGGGGCTGTCGGGCCAGGGGTGGGGGGTGGGATGGGGTGGGGGACAGAATCCACCAGCAGAGAGAACCAGAGGAATCCTGCAAAGGAGATGCTGTGGCCCTCCGCCGTTCACATTTTCTTCCACGTCTTTGCGGCTGATGTGAGAGAGTTACTCAAGTGAAGGTTGAGTGTTGATGGTCATTACTGACACTGATGGGCCTTCTCAGGAGCCAGGAAGCTCCTCAGCCCCAGTATCTCCACCCTAACCTCTTCACGGACTCCTGTGTTGTTTTCTTTTCTCCCTCCAGCAACATCAGTCACAACTCAATTGTTGAAGCATTAACTCTTTCCCTTTGGAGTCTGATGCAAGGAAAACTATTGCGTTATGTTACTAAAACTGAAAATTCACAGTTTCAACTTCTGTGAATGAACATATATGATACTGAAGTTGCTTTTTGCTTTGAAAACGTTGTGAAAGCATGCGCTATGTAATATAGGCATGTTGCATGTCATGGGGAAGGAGAATGAGAAGTTCCTGTTCCAGCACTCGGCATGCGTCTGATGGAAGCCCTGTTGGTCCTGTCAGTTTGAGCCACTAACACACTAACAAATGCCCGTGACAGGTCTTAGGATATTTATTGCTTTGGGGGGGTTTCTCGGTGAAAAGTTGGCACAGTTATAGGTCTTGCACGACGCCCTTTTAGGAGAAACTTCAGACAATAAAGGCATAAAGCCTGGTGTGTCTACTGTAAGTGGGTTTTGAAGAATTGGCATAGTCATGTGGGCAGCACTTCACATCTCTCACAAACAAATGAAGCCCCCAGAGCCTCAAAGTGAGATTGATATCTCCTTCTGAACTTCATACAAAACACTGGTATTCTGAATATTGAGAGAGGTGCTTCTTCCTCCCCGGGGGGTGGCGGGTGGTGGTGGGGGGGTGCTTGGCTATACCTCGTCCCTCCATTTTCCATGGGGAGGGGAATAAAAAAATTGCCCCGTGGATTTTTCAAGTTCATCAATATTCACTCGTTCATCGCGAATCCTGGCAGCTGAAATTCCAAATTGTATTGCTGGATGGATGTTCTCCCTTTGTCGCAGTAAGCACGTCTGAAATTGAGTTCAAAATTAAAATAGAACAATCCCCAATTTTTATGGACTTCAGTCACAGCCATACATTTCACTTAGTGATGGAAAACTTTTCAATTTGCAGCTCGAGTCTTTAGCACTATCGAGCCATTAAATAGGTCAAGGATGAATGTACCCCGTATATTCCACTCACCGAATAAGGCGACAAATAAATAAATAAATCACTGTTGGCAGAAGAAACCGGCTTGTTTTGATTTACAAAGAGGAGGAATTAAAAACCAGGTGTGGTGGTGGGGGTGCGGGGCGGGGTAAATATATCACCGTTTAATTTATAATTGCTACCTGCTTAGGGTCCATGTTATGACATTCCACAATTAGCTACTGGAAAATACAAAAATAATTTATACAATGCTGAACGGAATACTGTCGTGTGATTTATTCAAGCACTATATGGTGCTCCAAAACAAGTGATAATATATCTGTTTCCAGTAGGTTTATCAGTCAGTGAGCCCAGTAAATGAATTGATTATATGATTCCTGATGGACGTGGTCATCTTCTGATCTGTTGACCTGCCGTGCATGGGTCATATAATCTGGAAAATCCAGCTACACGGGAGAAGTGGAACCCTTACTGCTTTGCATCAGTCAATACTTTGTGTTTGGCTGGGTTTTTAATTGGTAGGGAAACAAATATAATTGATTGACAACATATTAGCATTAGCATAGCTGGATATTTTATGAAAGTACTTGGAGCAGAGTTCATTCTGGGACCTGTAGCATTTTGTCCATATTTATGTCTAAAACACTAGCGTGACCATTTACACATTTACATACTTATATATATTTATATACTTATATATTTCTAAAGGTTTATATACATAATACATAATTTATATACACAATACATAATAATAAATAAAGAATACAGAATCATCAGAACTTTTTAGCATTTATTAGCTTTGTCTTTTTTTTGTTTTTTTTTTTCCCTCTAAATGGGAAGTATTAAAAAGCAATAAAATTAAAACTATTTTGGATTATTTTATCAACATATTGATGGAAACTAAGAGGGTCACTTTTATAATCAGATTTCTGTATGGGTTAATGGCATTATAATCATAGAAATATAGTAAATGGCTCACTAAGTCTTGTCAATAATAATCAAGTCACTAGGACAATTATTCTGTTACAACAAGGGATAAAAAACAGGTTGTCATAAAAGGTGGAATAGGCTACACCACACATACACCAGACTGCGAACACTGGACATTCCACAGGAAGATTTTCTGGAAATCAAGGCGCTTAGGTAAGGCATTTGCTTTGTGTCGTGCTCACATTGGGTTTGAGCAAGACGAGCATTACTGTAATCGCTTATGACATAACATCGCTTTTTTAATATTAATCATTCATCATATTCTTTGCTGTTGATTATTTCACGGAAGATTAGGAAGTCCCAACAATCGCACGAGAACTCCGCCGAAACCTCGCACAGTCACCTAACCCAGATCTGATGGATACTTAGAATAATTCCACTTATCCAAAGGGTCTCGCTTGATCCTGATGTCATATTTGCACTGTAGATTCATCAAGACGCACGTTGCCGAATTGGTGGCCGTGCCTGAAAAGAGGACGGCGGCCCTATAATGATTAAACTGAAAGGTAAATCAATTATGAAATAGTCACAAAAGAGCATTTTGTCATAAAATGTTAATTAGGAGGGGTTGCTGACCTCCCTTTTGGCATCCCATGTCCCCCATCTGAGCACTGGGGGCATGTCCAGTGTTACCACTTAATGACGATAACATTACACACTCACTGAACATAGTCCCGCTTTTGTCTTCATTCACATCGAAATGAAGTTCTCGGGGCCACATTTATCAATCACGGCGGGGCTCCAGCTGTTCCCTAGTCTTTGGCCTGGCTTCAACAGCCGTGCTTACAAATTGTCTCTGAATAGCACGGAGCAGGCTCCCCCCCTCCTTTGTCACTGTCTTCTGACAAATGTTTTTTTTTTCCCTTCCGCAGCCTTTCCCAGACATATCCTTCCCTACCTTCTGCTCGCCACTATTAAAAGGGGGTGCTTTGCATTCTTATATGCATGATAGGTTCACCAGGCTGGTCGGCCAGCCCTCTCCGCCAGCTCTGCCGGCTTTTAGTACACGCGCGACTATATGGCGTGTTTCTCGAGCACACTGGCTTAGCTCATCACCAAATTGTGTACATTTAATTAACACTCTGGGTGACTTTATTTAAAGCTTCGTTTTGATGGCTAGCTATTTCTTTTACTATGAGGCTTCGAAACTTGTCGTCCTCGTACTTCCTCGAGCGTCACGCCATATTCAAAAAGTCCCAGCGCCGTCTCCAAAATTCGTAGATTGGAATCGCCTGCACGGGGGGAAAAAAAATAATATATAAATAAATAAAACAAGCAGAAAAAACAGTGTTACAATGGATAAAAAATGGAATTGTCATGGCAGAATGGATGAATCGTACAGTTTCTCTTTCGTAACCATTTCAGAGGAAATAATTAAGATAGATGGCCAGATGAATTAGCTGTCTTCCAAGGTCAAACGCTGATTGCCTTATTACTCTATTATTTCACTGTTGTGGAACTATTACCACTGACACTTTTTCATGATATTTTGTACATCCACGAAAAAAGAGAGCGAGGGAGAGATACAAATTGATTGTTTGGCGGCCAAATCAGTCATAGTCATCTTCGGCGGATGGATTAATGGGTTTGATGGTTGTTGCAGGTTCAGGCAGAAAGAATGGCTGAAAACATGAGAAATTGGTTTGAGCCCTTGGGAGCTGAATCGATGTGAGTTGCATGTAAGCTGTTGTGATATTGTTTGGGGTGGGGGGGGGGGTAGGTGGGATAAGGTGGGTGTTTAAATTCTCCTTCTTAAAGATGCATTTTGTTTCTCTATCCGAACCGGACACTAGGTATTACATTCACATAATACAAAAAACTTTTATGGCTAGAGGCCCTTTCTTGCTGTACAGTACTGCTTGTTTTATAAATGTCCCCGTCCAGAGATTCAGAGGCATTTGGACCCATGATAATTGATGGTAAATGATGCTTGCTTTGCAAACACTCAAAGAAACGTGTTTCTAATATTTTGGAATGTGGCGCTAAATTTTGCGTGACACATTCTAAAATTTTGATCTTATGAAATATGTGGTTGGAACAAATTGCAAATGACTTAGGCTGATATTATTTTGGTTGTTATCTAGGGGACCTATGTGATATTTTCCCTGCGTGAAGTTTTTGTATTGTTTGTATAGTTTACGCATAAAATGTACAACATTCATTCTTGTTCCGGACTTAAGTCAATTACATCACTCAGTATTATTTCCATGACAAAGTGTACCTAATTTCTTGATTCTGCTTACAAGAAAATGCATACAATATGTACCTATAATCGAATCACATTATATATATTATGTTAACTGTATTCATAAAATAATAGTCCTTTACAGTGTCAAAATTACCACTCAGCTTCATCCACTGTACCGATGGAAAGTTTGGGCTGTAACTTCCTCGCACGATATTTCAGTCCACATTGGTTGGTTTCCTACATTTTTCCAGGTAGTACTCAAATTTTTGATTACTGACAGTGCACGAGAGAAGACCCTTTTCACTAAAGAGGCATGCACAGTTTTTATTCTGTTGAGTGTAAACTGATTGTGGTCATTTTAGGACTTTTTAAACTGCACGATAGAAGGAGGCCTACTCAGAATGTTTATATTTGTTCTGCCTTGTTACTGAATAAGTCTTGCATTTTCCCTCAGAGAAGTACTGAAAGAGCCGCTAAGGAAACCGGTCATTAAAAAAAAGAAAACAAAAAAGTGGTAATTGCTGCAATAAAACTAACGGCAGGCCCTGTTTACGTAAACACACTTGACTACACGGTATTCAGACTTGCTCATCTGAGTTTCCTGGTGAATTAAACTAAATTATCTTTCTGCCCCGACCCCGATTCGTACAGCAATCCAAAAAGATCACGCATGGTCAGAAAGGAAATCTTCATTAAGATCGCGTGCCAAGTGTGACCTCAGCGTATGGATTTGCCAGTTGTTTCAACGGAGGCTGTAATGTTCAAAGTATCTCCACAGTAGCTGATCATCAGTACTGGCACATATCAGGCAAAGAATCCAGCGGGCACAGAGAAGCGTGGCTTAAATCCCACTTCTGACTGCCAGTCTAGCAGACTCACCGTGTCCTTTGGATCAGCTCCCTTCACTATCAGACGCTGTGCCAGATATGATGAATTCCCGTTTCCCCATTTCCAAATTCGAATTCAGTTAAAATTAATTTAACGTCGCAGCATTGGAACTGCAGAACTAATTTGATTCCAGTTACATTATTCCATGAGTACAAGTGTGCGTCTACATCCAGCAAGTATACCAGCATTAGAACGCGCAATTCGCGTTAATTGCTACAGTATTAGAAATCTCATTCACTATAATTGTGCCAGTATGAGAAGACAGATTTGAATCATTTTCAACAGAATTAGAAAACACATTCACATTAAGTGTTTTAATGTCAATATCCCTTCAAGTCATAAAAGTTAAATTATCTGCAGGAAACCTAGGAAGAATTTGTCAGCAAAAGTTTAGGGAAAAGGCACTGGGAATGTATTTAAAAGAATAATTAGAAGCAGTAAATTGAAATTAACTGGGAAACTTTTTCACATTAAACTGACACTGACCAAGAGAGTCCTTTATAATTCTCAAATCGGTGTGTAATGCGGGAAAACCTTTTAGTTAATGAGCCTTATACAATGTAAACAACAAGCTAATGTCCTACGATGAATACAACATCTACATAGGAGTGTCAGTTGGTTTATATGTACTGTTACACCTAGTATGCTCCTTCCAACTGGAGCCTGGCTCTGGGCCGGATCATGATTCATCTACATTACAAGTATATTCCCCCTACAAAGATATCTACTGTGCACATAGGCACACATACATGCACGGTCTGTCTCTTCTTCACTGCCATTTCTCTAAGCGAAAGGCCATCTGTTATCCGTTATTAAATGAAACGATTCCTGAAACATTCTTTAAAAGAACCTCACCAGCCCCGAGAAATTAATCAGACCCCCACTGTAATTCTAAATATTTGTCAGATGTGCTGATTGGGGTCATCGCCTCAATACTACGTCAGGAAAACAAGAGGCCTCCATAATGATTTATTACTAGTTCAGCCACACATATTATTATGTTTATGAGTTTATTAGTTTATTTATGAGTTTGTTATGAGTTTATTACTTTTAAAGCTAGCCGTAATGCACTAGTGTTTTCAGAAAGCAGGCGGGGGTAACGACTGCCAGTATAAAACATAGAGTGTGAAGGTTTTACGATCCACATTCATATATCCTTAATTTGACAGTAGATATTGGTGAATTGCACGCATTATTGTGACCATAAAAGCAAACTGAGCAAACGGGAGTATTTCTTGTAATAGTTTGTGTTTAGATTTAAAGTGTGAACCGCTTTGACTGAGGAGCTGATGGACAATTATTGGGGATTGGATGTTTTAGCTATCCAACTAATGTCTGATATCTCCACTTTTTTATGTCTTGGGTAATTATTTCTTTATATTGTCTCTTCATTTTCTTTGTAATTACCTTACATTACTATCTGGAATGAGTTTTTTTTTCTATTTTACTTTATCGTAATATATGCCTCACTGTTGCTTCACTCATTAACAACGTTTCACAGGGGAATTTGAAATATGGCAAGAGAACGGGTAAGCCGTCAGTGGGTTTTAACTTGCTGTTTTCTTAGTCACAGGAGAATGATAACTAAACAAGAATGATGTTACCCCGTAATGAGAGTCACGTAAAAATGGGTTTTCTCATCGTTATCAAGACCAGCACTGCATTCCATTTCTTCTGCTCATATTATCTTTGATGATCAATTAAATCTGAACGGATGGGCTGCCGTGTGAGCAACTCTCCTAACCACTTCTACTTTGCCAAAAAGGTGCAAATTTCTGATCTGTTCCCTCAGTATTATTCCTCTAGTATCACTCACTGAGATGTCATTAAATTGAAACATCGAAGTTCTGAAAGAGCAATTAAAATGCACCTACTTTTCGATGATAAAAAATCTTCAGCTTTTTTCAGTGGATGGGGTACATCTGACTGCTGAAAACAGTATATAATGATTAATGATATTAAGTTGCTGCTGTACGTTATGTGGACGCTTTTGTCGAGGCACATATGTGTTATCATGGACAAATAGATCCACAATTTAAGTATGTATGAATGCTCACATGCATACAGAGAAGCACATTAGATGGTGAGTGAAGGACAGGTGAGGGAGAAGTATCTCTGCTAGAAGGTTTGATTTATTTGTAGCATTTACTTTGATTAGTGAAACCAGTAGAAAATGCATTGTAATATCCAACAATAATAGCCAAAACAACTATTTACAACATAAATACTAAGACAGTTTGCATAAATAATCCAGCCGTCATAGATATATAGTCAACAGTGGTCTATTTTCAGGCATCATACTAGCCTGGCTGTGTGGTGTTTTATTCAATTAACAGTTATTGGAAATGGTGAATGCAAAATTTATCTATATGCATGACCTGCTATAACTACTATCTGATTCAAATTGTGTTAAATAAACAAATGTCACATAATGAAATAGTAACATTCAGTACTTCAATCAACAGAAATTATTGGTACATTATTGTCTAGTTACCAATCTAGTTTATTGAAGAGGAGTGTTTTACTACGCAAGGTATGCATTTACCCCAATTACGAAACACTCAGATAAATATACACTCTCAGAAAAAGGGTACCAATCTGTATTAGGGCTGTACCCTCAAGGGCCTGCCCAATGCAGTCCTAGCTATAGGTAATTGTACTTTTAAAGAGACAGAAATGGACTATGAAGAACATTTTTGTATTATTGGGGGGTACATTAATGTTGTTTGTACCTTTGGGATGTACCGTTTCTGAGGGTGTACAGCTTTTTCACTATTCATAATTTTGGTGAGTGGTGCTTGTATACTTGTTAAATAAGAATTGTTTAAAGCCATGGAGGCCCTACTTAAATGTGCCCTTGTTACTCTGGAGTCACACGCTGGTTCATAGACATTTTCATATAAAACACTGACATTATCCATGCATAAATCAAGTGCCAAGAAAGCTAACGTCATAGGTCACTGCATTTTTTGCCCAGATTGTGTTCAATAATCACATTTTTAGGAATTATAATTAATTCATTAATTCACACTGCATTCATTGATCGTCTGTTGAACACACAAAAACCAATTCGAAGACAAAACTGATTTAACGTCAGATGTGTGTATTTTAAATGATCTTTGTAGAGGATGACACTGCAAAAAAGTCTTGACCAATGACTCTTTACAAATTGGAAATAATATGCAAGATGATTAATTACTGTACCAGAAATGCTGTAAGAATTTTTCTTGAATTTTTCCATATAAAAAATGGCATACTAGCTTTTGGCTGCATTTTGAATGTTATTCATTAGGTTTAAACATTAGTAAGAAGTGGCTCTTCGAATTATCGTTAATCCGTGCCCTATTAGGTAAGGAGTGTGCTACTGAGTTTAGTAAAACCAAAAAGCCTTTGATTGGCTCTCTCCAACGGAACGTTTTAATGAAACAGGGCCCTCCTGGCTATGCTAGCCAGCATTTTCTCGTACTTCCGATTTAACTTTATTGCCTTGTTTGCGTAACTCGTAGGGTTCCCCTTGATGAATCGGGCCACTCCCTCCACACCCCCCCCCCCCCTTGGTTTTCCGAGGGCTGGTTTCCCGCGCCTGAGCGGATGGAGATGGAACGCCGCGCCGGTATCATCGCTGCCAAGGCATTGGCAGGCACTCTGCACATGCTACTGGTTCCCCCGTAACAGCCTTCGCGTCTGGCAATCAACCACCAGGCTGGCTTGGGCGGCCCGGAGGTTTAACCGAATGAAGGTTACAAATGTAACCACGGTTCTATGAACAGAAGCCCCTGGCGTTGCTCGAAATCGCCGCTTGTTCTGATAGTTGTAAAAGACAGTAACGCATCAGACGCAGTATCCGTATCGGGAAAAAAACAGTTTTGTATACAATTCCCACTGATCTTGCGTGAGGCGAAAGACATCAAATATTAATGGATAAAAGCTGAGGGGGCTGTTAGTCCTAATAACCGTGGCTGCTGTAGTAACCTTTGAACATCTCACAGATGAATTGCTTACCGCTTTTCTTTTTTTACTTTTCAACATAAAACTGACATATATCTATACTGTGAAGGGATGGATTCTGGCAAGTCAATGGAACTGTTAAAGATCCCATTAAGACCCAGTGGGATATCTCATAAATGTGTAAGGATAATCGTTGGCGTGTATTACTGACTTTTCACGCAAACTTGTGCCGTGACACTATTTTGAAAATGTGTAATTCGTGCACTGGATATTTGAGCAGAACTGCAGTGTTAAATTCCTTTAGGGAAGAGTGCATAGATAATCTAAAGAAAGTGAAATTCTAATGGAGCTCACTGAACTTTCATCAAAGACCCCGTACGAATGTCATGTAAATAATAACCGAGCTTTTAATAATTCTTAGCACATTCCAAGGACACACAGAAGAGTGGTTAGAATGCTAAGTCACCGTTTAGTGCTTATTGAGTGGAGTACTTGTAGTGCAGATTTGAAATCACACATGCACACACACACACACACACACACACACAGTTGACACTGGATACACCTCCATATTTCTCGGCTGGAAAAAAAAACCGAATCTGATAAAAGGATCGCACAACATGTAATGTAGCTAGCCTGCCAATTCCAGCCTTTGTTTGCTCACTTGCTGCAGAGGGGTGGGTCAGTTTGCTTGGCAAACATGAGTGATTTGCATAGTCATAATTTGCATAGTCATAATTTCATTCTTATCCTACTTATCATTTTACTTAGTGAAGTATTACCATCAAATTATGTGGCTCCAGAGTAAATCTCATGCTTTTATGCTGTTATGAAAATTTGTAGTAATTACCTTTATTCCAGTGATAAATGGTTGTTCTGCTTGGTAAATAAGTAATTTATGCAATATTTGCCCATTTTTTTTTTCTTTTACTCGATAGATAAAATGTCTCATAAAAACAGCTACAATTATAAATTAAAACTTCTGAAATAATGAGCATTTGCAAAAGCAGTGGGATGTACTTGTTTCTTGTACTAACAGACAAATGCAGATAAACCACACCATAGTCCGAGGGTGGATTTCTTATTAACAGGAACAAACAGAAGAACGTACAGGTTTACATTCTGACTGAAGCACAAATTATGCGTCTCGCAAACGTCGGGTGCCCAAATTAGGATAAAACGGCCAGAAAGCACGTGTCACCGCACGGGCGACGGAAACGTCTCTCCTTTTGTTTCGCTCTGCGTTCAGTTGTTTTACGCCCGAGCTTTCCACACAAAAGCCTGAACACCTTCCAAGGCTGCCGGTTGTCAGCTGGGGAATATATAAAGATAAATGATATTATGTTAAATTCCACTTAATGACAAATTTTTAATTTTCAGAACATGGTCATTTTCTGGCTAGTGAATCAAGTGTAAGGAGCTAATTACATGAGAATCTGAGCAAAAATAACTCCTCATTTTCAAGGATAATGGAAGAGAAATGTTGTAGATTAATGACACTATTTATCTTTTTTAAATTTCTATCTTTCTCTGGTGATAGCTGTGCTCCCCAAGGAAAATATTCATAAAATGAAATTGAAGTCGTAACTTAATAGGTTATTAAAATTTCTGAGTGCATATCACTTCTCCTTTCGCAGTGCTGTAAATTTAAATTGAAGTTTGTGGCGTTCAGAGTCACCAGCAGAGTTTTTTATGATGGCACAATAGAGGGGGAACATGCATCTTTGTCAGGAGGTATTTGCTATTCTAATTTTATGGCAGTCCAGATTATCAAAAAAGAATGTCACAGTGCAGGCTGCTGACAGCACCTCAGCCTTCAGCCATGTGTTTCCATTAGGGGACGGAGCTGTCCAGGGGTTTGTTCGGCCCATTATTTTCTATTTCAGTCTTTTATCTTGATTTAAAGTGAGGCTTGCTGAATATTCCTCTCCTGCCATATATATATAAAATATATACGTTTTTTTCCCCTCCCCTTTTAGAAAATCTGAAATTCTGTACTATATAAGGTCCCACTAGAGGGACTTGGGATCTCCAGGGGCAAATTGTACATCGGTTCAAGGTGGAATAACTATCTTTAGCCTGTGTATTTGGACATATGCAGTGAAGGAGTGGGTAAACGACAGACGGAAGGGCACAGCACCCAACTTCAGTGGTAGGGGTGTTCCATTCAAGGTCAGGGGGCAAATCTATTTATTTCCGTGAAAGTTACAATGAAATTTTACTGACTACTTTGTAGTTATGATGAGGCAGACCAGCCAGTCATAAATTTGTCTCAGTTATTGGTCATCAAAGATGAAACATTCTTCATTTAGCCTTCAAGGACACAGTTTTATATTTCATATGGCAGAAATGTTATATGTGATAGAACATGATCCATTTAATACTATGTGGAAAAAGGCTGAGGACCAGTTTAAGAATGAAAATGACTCAAAATATCAACAGAGGCTTGATAAACCAGGATGTAATTACACATAAATGTCATGGGGGGTGATCAGTTGTTTATTGTCATACAAGTTTAGTTTTCATACCCTGAACCACATAAGAAAGGCCATTGACCTATACAAACTCAGGTATGTTTCCTTGAGCATGCTTGTACAATTGTCATGTAAATCTATGACATACATACCTGACTGGTTGGCTTATGCTTCACTATGTATGTTGGACTTCTGGCAGTCACTGAGGTTTACTGTATTGCAACAGGTTTGCTTGTTTTAATGTATGTCGCTCATTCTGCTCTTGTGTAGTTGCTCATGATACATGAACAAAATCCTTCGTTATGGAAATTACCAATTAGTTTCCCTTAAGCTGCTTTAACCGACCAGCTAACTCGATTTGTTAGAATTACGTCAGTATAACGACATCTGCATGGACCCTAGGGTTTGGTCGTTTTACGTAACGTGTCCGCTTCAGCCAGCTTGGCACTGAATGGTTGCTTAAATTTGTCTTGTGTTGTCCTGATCAAATATTCCACCATAGATCTTGGCAAATGTCTCCGACGTCCTTGTGGACATTCCCCCAGTGGCCAGTTCATTTTGAAGTTGTCATTAATCCAGAGTCAGAAGTAGTTGACGGGGCTTATTGTGCTGTCAGTGCTGGAGAATCTCCACTAATCCTCCTGGTAAGAGTGTTAGCTTCATCATAAGACTCAGAAATAGCATAGCCTCCGCTATAAACCAAAACACCCAAGCTAGCTTCTCCAGGATAGTAATATTAGATACAGTCTGAGAGATTGCTATCTGCAGCTCCCCTGTTGGTTTGAAATTAATAACATTTTGTTCCCCCATTTCAAAACGTACGGCGTGTAAATTTATCATTTCAGAAGCACAGGCCTCTGTAACATCCCCTCAAGGATTTTTTTTTTCCTTTTTTCAATTTCTACTTAGAAATTCTGCATGCTGAAAACCTTAAAGTATAACATATTGGAACGCTCAGACAATCCTGACCTGTTTATGCGCACAATGTTGATAGGCTGTCAGGCCCCCAGCGAGAAGGCCAGGAATGAAGCGAGCTATCCTTTAAACTGCCGGGGTGATATTTGCAGATAATAAAGGAAATAAATCAGACAATAGGGCTGAATATTTCATTTGTTATCCATATTCCTTATGGGCAAAAATGATACAGAAATGTAAAAACAGCAATTTCACTCTTTGCCCCTGCTGGAATAGTAACATTTGTAGGCCTGTTTTCATGTCTAAAGACAAAGTGCATCTCTCCCTCCTGCTCTGGACAGCATAAATCTAATAGGCAGCTTGAATTACTTGTTTTAATGTTGCGTAGTCTTAACTCAATCAGGTCCAGTGATCTTCATCCCACTCCTCTTCTTCCTCCTGCTGTCCCACCCCTGTTCGATGGCTTCCTCTCACGCACGCCTATGAGATATAGACACTGTCTGAAGCCCTTTGGGGTTGTAGCATTTCAGTACCCACTTTGGCTAGCGATTTCCCCGTAATGACCTTCATTCGGCATTTTTTCACTCTGCTTTTCTGTGAAAGATTCCTCCATCAGTGTAATGGTGGTAATGGTCTGGGGGGGGTGGGGGCTGGTGG
>JAODKN010000042.1:8845048-8867319 GCA_026774425.1 Petrocephalus zakoni
CAGTTTGGGTGGTTTTTTTTGTACAGCCCTTTACCCCCCACTACTTTCCATTGGAAAATTTTTTATGCGGTTTTTTGTTGTTGGTTAAACGCCAAAACAACAATATACAGTGCCCCCCCCCCCCCCCCCCACCTTGACTGACGCGTCTGGCTCGAGCCGTTCTTATTTCTGCCGTGACAGAGTTGCCGGAAAATTCTAGATTTCATGAAGAGGTTGAGAATATTGCCTTTGACAAAACCCAGCCCATTCAATAGCAGCCTGCCACACTCCCAAACATGTTTTTTTTTAGTTTTCGTCATATTTCCTCCCCCTGCTGAAACACAGTGGTAACACTTTACCTAAGGCCATGTTTTTAGTCATTTATAAACACATTCATAACAAATAGTCATGCATTTATAAAGTATTTTTAACATGGCTATAAATATTTATAAAAAGCATAACAGTACAGCCATTATGTATTATGCATTATGTATTATGCATTATGCTTTATGAAGCTCTCATCTATAATGCATAAACTTTAGACTACCTTTAGATACCTTTATAATGCATTATAATGGCTGGTATAAGCATTACGGATGCTTTCTACTACATTTCGGATGAGCTACAGAGAGGATTCATAACGCATAATGCACATAACTATAATGTGCTATGCCTTTTTATAAATTGTTATAGCCATGTTTATAATGCTTTATGAATGTGTTACAAGAATAGTTAATAGGCTTCATGAATATGGGCATCATAAAAACTGTTACCAAAACAGTTACGTAAACTGGTGTCTCTGAATTTGCCATCACGAGTCTGCCCTATGACGGACTGGCAAGCCTTTGACTTACTGCTGATATTGTGATAAAAATCAGACTGTGAGAAAGACCCAGAGGTGATCGCAATGCAGTAAATTAGCATTTGCATATACAGCATTGTCACAGGCAACTCCTGTGCTTTCGGGTGGACTACAGCCAGATTTATTATTGGTTTAAAACTGAAATGAAACACTGCTGTAATCTTAATTTGGGGTAGGATATGTGGGTGAGAAGCAGTGTAAATTAGGCCGTTGAATCAAAGGGCAAGCCCCCCCGCTGTAATCAATATATACACAAGAACCAAATCATTATCGATGCCCCTGCACCCACTTGCTGATTAGTAGTCAGCGTCTTGATTATGAACTGTCTGACACGGATGCTTCCCTGATGCTGACATATTTTAGCAGGGAGAGGCAGTATCACGTGTCAAAACCATTATGCCGCATGCACAGCTGAACAGCATTAAAACGCTGCATTAATAGTGCATCAGTTGTAACCCAAAGTTTGAATTTCATAGCATGCTCGAAGCTCGCCTTACATCAAAGTTCTGTCTCCTTAGAAACCACGTGTCCTGTCCCATGTGTCCACTCTAGGCTGCTTATTGGATCCTACTCACACATACCCAACAATATATAAGTGATTATATTATCCATTTAACAGCTACAGCTAATTATATAACATATCATTTGTTAGCTAATGGATAATGGAAGCGGTTAGTGGTTTAGCACCGTCTCTTCTGAGTTTGACTGTTTGTAAGAAGTGGGCGACTAACAGCCCAGCTTATTGGTGCACACATCAGGGCACATCATGTTGTATTTTGTATTACCATCAAACCTGATGGGCTAAGGTATGTTTGGCATTGTGTACAGGATTGAAATATATCATTATAATGTTTTATGATGGTATCCCTTTAACTGAGGCCCTAGCTACATTCAGTTTGACTCAACGGATATGAAACACTGATCCTGGACTATCGTGGCCAAATATTCAGTGAGTTCGACCAGCCTAATGAGTGAGACTACGTAGAATCAGAATGAATGTTATCTGCATTTGACATAATTTATTCTCATGTGGCCGCCGATAATCTGTAAATAGCTATATCGATAAATGTTGCACAAATAAACCAAAAATCGAAATATATAAATGCTTAATTACATATGACACAATTTAAGCATTAAAAGACTGTAACAATAAATTAGAAAGTAGTTTGAGTAAGTCTCGTTAAATAAAATTAAGTTCGTAAAATTAAGCACAATAAATATATGTCTGGAAAACCAATAAATAAAGAGAGAATTTTCGTAATATATCCCCAGCTCAAGAAAAAATAAGTACACCCCTGCCTAAAAAGAAGGCTATTTCTGCTCCGGAGATACTTCCACTATTTATTGAGCGTCTCCACTTTTTTGGCGTACATTTTTAACTATATGTTACTTTAAGGGTTTTTTTTTCTGTCTGCATAACGTGCCGACAAAAAAAGAACACACACGCAAAAAAAAAAAAAACAGAGCGAAAACACATTAGATGTTTTCCTATCATTAAGCTGTGGCTAGGAGATGATGTGGAAGCTGTATGTGGTCCACAGAAAGTATTTATAGCCCTGCTGGAATCTTGCTGGGCTGTGCTGATAGCAGAGATAATGGGAGGGAATGGGACGCAGTGAACTGTTCTAATGACACCAACAAGACAAGAGAACAGCAAGAATAAATAAATGTTAGTCATTTTCTCTCTTTTATATCATTTACTTTTTTGTTGTTAAGGTCATTTGAATAGTTCCAAATAATACCAATAAAAAGCCGTGGCTGGAAAGCTAAAGGGGTATATATTTACGGAACGTTTCGAATGCAAACAATGCCTTTGCCCCCGAAATGCCACAACACCCCGGTTAAAGATAGTAGCATTTTAATTTTTATTCGCTTTAATTCTGACACTGATGCTCGAGTGGGTTTCCTGGTGAAAATTGGTGGGAATGCAAACAAGATTTCACTTCATTAAACAGGAACAAACTGTACAGAAATTGCACTTACTTATGGAAATGACTTTTAAACATGCACAGCATTACTTGCCCCGCCTGTGCCCGAAATGCTGAAAACATTACAGCATGCGCATATTAGTAGTGACAGAATCAAATAGGAGTCCCAATTACAAAGAGCTGAGGTTCAAGGTGCACCATTCCATGTAATGATGAAAAGGGACAGCTGATTAAAGAGGTACATTAACCTTAAAATGGGATTAATTTAATCAGCCAGACGTTACACCTGCCAAATTTGTTCCTCACACATATATATATTATATATATATATATAGTGATAAAGGACAGTGACTGTTTGAGCCAAGTAACCTCAAGGTCAGTTTGACTAGCTGTATTAGCTAGTAAAATTCAAAGTAACGTTACATGTAGATAAAGGTACAATTAACGCATATAAACAAAGTAAGTTGAGTGTTTTCATTGCTTTGTAGCTCTTCGAATACACTGGGATTATTACCCCATTGTTATTGCTTATCGCGATTCATTCGGAGTGTGTAAGTGGCACTGAGGCCCGACGTGTTTACAGCTAGCCTCCCTAATCCACAGCACTGCTCCTCGTTTTAGCACCTCTCTGTCAATTATGCCGCTAAAGGTGATAACAATGGCTTCTCTAGGCCCGGCATCCTTTTCTATGCTTCTGTCTGGCTCCAGTCAGGGTCAGTGTAAAGATCGTTAGAGTAACGAGCAATTTAGGCTAAGCCTGGGACCTATGAGCGTCTGTCAGAACAGCGGGAGTATGACCTACGCTGCTTTCCAGGGGAAAAAAATGCTGTTTGTTTTACTTGCTGCTTTGCTTTAAGCACAAGGAAAGTCAAGTGATTTAGTGACACATAAATGCCTCGGGAGAGATTTCAGTTTCTGTCTGTCTGTCCGTCTAGTGAGCAGGCCAGCTTCAGTGTTTTGTTGTCCTTCATGACAGTACAGTGACATTGAAAGCCATGTTTTTTTAGTAGTTTTTTTTTGTCCACGGTGTTTATGCATTGCATGACTTTATTCAAATAGTATTACACAAAACAATTATCATGTCATTTAACATCTGAGTTGTTAATAAAACTCATACTTTAAGCCAGCTGTTGAATAATTTTTGATGCTTCGTATACAAAATATCCAGCCACTAAAAGCTCAGTCGAGTAATTTAACTTTGAAAGGAGGATGTCTTCTGTTACCATTCTAATAATAGTAATGCATATGGCAACTGTTTTGATTAACATAATGGAAAAATAGCCTCCACAATTTATCTTCTAAGTCTGAAGGAGAGGGGCAGATTGGAGCCCCCAGGACGCAATCCACCTGAACATATGCTTCCATATGAGATAACCTCGATGTGTTATCTCCTAAACTATGCCAGTGATGATTACTGAAAGCACACGTGACTTTCCAGAATGTGTGTGTATACTGTAGGTAAGTGCACTAGTAAAAAATGCCCAAACTGATGACCCTACACACACAATTCAAAACAACGTCTTTGAATGGATGAAGGGATGTTTTATAGCGATCATGACAACCATGAGTCTTCATGTCAAATATTATCAGGAAACAAATATAGGATGTTATTTATTTATATTAGATCTGTGTTATAAGATCCATTATTTCCTGTTTTACTGTATATCGATACTTAATTTTCTGTTTTTGGACACTTGAAAGATCATTGCCGTTGAAAAATATTTTTTTGTGTAAGGATTACTTGATCCAACTGAAGAACTCTCGAAAAAAAAAACTCAATTCGATTCAGATTTCACATAATTCTCTGACCTCAAATATGCACTTGCTACTTAACGCTAGTCCATCTGTTTTGTCTGGCTGCCTCACCGATTGAAATAAAGCTGGATATATTCTGCTGGTTGCCTGACTGGGAGAAAAATCTATTTCTGAGCATCCTGTGGATGCTGGATCTTTATTGACATATTAGATGGGACGCTGGCGGAGAAATTGGCCTCATTTGTTTCTCATGTCCCTTTAATGGCAGGTTTCTTCGAAGGGGCAGTGAATTGACAGGCCAGGTCTCAGTGAGCACACAGCCAAACACATTTTATTGGCTTCCTTTTGCAATATTCCACCTAATGTTGCTGGTCTGATTGGCCCCCAAAGTTGTAAAGATGCTCTCAAATATTAATCACCATGGGGGAAGTATGTGTGTGTGTGGGGGGGGGGGTGGACCAATGATCCCTTTTCATGTGATAGATCGTTCAAAAGTAGACAATTCACCAACAAGAAGTGGCCATCAATCATGACCTTTAGCTGACTTGCCAGCATGATGAAGGTCCCCCAATCTTGAAGGACCATGGAGCTCAGTGGATTATATTTGCTATACAATCATTACTCTATTATGCTACCATATCTCCAGCAGTTGAGCTAAGAAGCTTTAGCTAAGTACTACTGGCCAATGGGCTGTACCGATGCAACATTACGTATAAACGATTATTTTTAGAAACTGTTTCTTTCGAGGGTAGCCATTCTTACCTTTGCCTGTGGAAGATTCGAGTTTTTACGACTTGCTTCTTAGTGAACAGGTGTCTACATGACACTGCCACCTCGCAGATGGCAGTATAATTAGCATTGATTTTGGCAGTCTTTCACAGGCCAAGGTCTAGATAGCCATGGCGACTAACTAACCTCGCAACCCCTTGATGGACCTCCTTTGGGACAGAATGGCCCTTCTATATTTTCCCTCAAGTTGGAAAATGTCAAAGTAGGTTCTTACTTGTCTACAGTATCTTCTCAACGTGATTGAAGGTGATATGAACTGGAAAATGTGCAGTACAACAGTAATTAGATGTTCTGTTCATCAGATCACTTTGAGTAACTAAGCTAGGACTAAAGATCTGCGCTTGAAAATATATCATCTACTGTGTGCTGTAGCTACCTGCAGCCTGGGGAGGTCATCAGTATTGGATAACAGAAAAATGGGGCCATGGAGATGCTGGAGGCTACACTACCAAATGCTTTATAAACCTTGTTTTAAAAAAGAAGTATATATACATCCAATACTTAATCGATGGTTGGGCTGAAGAGCTGCTTTGCTGTCATTGTCTCTGAATCCTTTGATTCAACAAACATTCATAAGAGTCAAAGACATAACAGGACTTAGCTACAAGTTTAGTCTCTGAGGAAAAACAGCACATGCAGTCTCGACGCCAACCTTTTTTGTCATTTTGGAATATGGGAATCCTTTGCCAGTGCCCTCCCTCCAGATTTCGTAAATGGTATAGATTATAACTGATTTATCATTTTTAGAATTATAACAGAATTATAGAATTTTCAGAATTGTAATGGGAGTAATAACCAAATGTGAACATCAGTGGCTCCTGGACTTCTCTTGAAGAGCAGAAGCTGGGGGAGGTCCATCTCGGTGTGGCGCTATACGGCGAGAGCCAGCACCTCTCGTCATGGGCCTCTCTCCACGTGGGTGTGCCTGTGCCTCTCTCCGCACGGGTGTGCCTCTCTCCACGTGGGTGTGCCTGTGCCTCTCTCCGAGCGGGTGTGCCTGTGCCTCTCTCCACGTGGGTGTGCCTGTGCCTCTCTCCGCGCGGGTGTGCCTGTGCCTCTCTCCACGCGCGTGTGCCTGTGCCTCTCTCCACGTGGGTGTGCCTCTCTCTCCGTGCGGGTGTGCCTGTGCCTCTCTCCGCGCAGGTGTGCCTCTCTCCACATGGGTGTGCCTGTGCCTCTCTCCGCGCAGGTGTGCCTCTCTCCACGTGGGTGTGCCTGTGCCTCTCTCCATGCGGGTGTGCCTGTGCCTCTCTCCACGTGGGTGTGCCTCTCTCAGTGCGGGTGTGCCTGTGCCTCTCTCCACGCTGGTGTGCCTGTGCCTCTCTCCGCCCGCGTGTGCCTCTCTCCACGCGCGTGTGCCTCTCTCCGCGCCCGTGTGCCTCTCAGAACGCCACGGCCTCCCTGACGCCTCTCACGGCTGCACAGGCGTCAGGTCAGCCCTTGAGCATGTCAGCTTTCATGCCTGAGTGCTCCTCCGCTTTGGGGGTGGGCAGGCAGCACGGGGGAAGGCCTGCAATTTTCCCCACTTAGAAATGAATTTCATCTAATCTCATTTCACCATGTCAAATGGCAAAAAGACATGCTGTTTTATTCTGTAACATTTGGTTACGCTGAAGCAGTTGACTGCATCGCGATGTGGGCGGAAGCCCCCTGGTTATTAAAGACTATTTGTAACATTTTTAAGACGGAGGGTTAAACTTGGAGTCACATAGTCTCAGAGTAATATTACCTTTGAAAACAGTCCATAGAAAATTGCTTCCTTGCCAGTATGACGCTTTTATTAATTCCCTCTGAATTTTCCCTTCCCACCCCCCCATCTCCCAATGTCTTACTCCTCTTCCACGTCCATAGAAGGGGCACACCGTCAGCATGCTGCTCTGTAAGGCACCATGCACACACACACGCACCCCAAACTGCGGCTGGGCAGGTGTCAGGATTCATTACGTTTGGAGAACATTTGCATAGTGCAAGAAGCATCAAATTAAATTTGCATAATTCCTTTGATTACGCTTGTTATTAAATATGAGTGACATTGATTTACAAAATGGCCTGATAAAAGGTTAATAGCAGATGTCACCTTCCAGTCCTCTGTCCTCACAGCTACCCCCCCCCCCCCATCCTTTTTATATACTTTACCCTTCAGTATAAACTACCTCTCAGCAGCAATTGTATTTCCTGCATCTATTTTTCAGGGATTTGAATATGAACCTGTTTGTTATTAGGATGATAGTGATGACAGTAATTGATAATTATAATGACATAATAATAATAAAACAATAAAATGCTGGGAATCCCATGCAAAAGACTGTTCAATTCTGAGATTAGCAGAGAGGATGTTAAATGAGCTCAATTAAGATATTAATTATATCAATTATGTCATTTAGGTTGTAGGTGTAACATAAACGGAGAGCTTCTGTGACCTTCAGGAACCTGAGCAGAGTGCCCATGTGATTAATCACTGAAAGAGGGGCACCCCCTTTCTGCAGAAGCTCTTCTCATTTGTTACCATGGCCAGCGACACCTGTGGTTGATAACAGCGTGCTCGGTTGTTGAATTACGTAATGTCGGTGTTTGGAGAATACATCCCGTTTTTGTTTACGCAGTCCTGCTGTTTTATGCTGAAGATATTGATTAACTCTCTTTGGCTTCTTGCTTTGAGATGTTGTACTGCATTGTGGGAAAGTCAGATAATGGGTATGGTTTGCTACTAGTATTAAGTCAGGATGGATTTCTGATGGACAATATGTGGAGTTACGGTGACGCCCAGGATTTTACTTTGATGAAGAATCTTTATTTTGTAAAAAAGTCTAGTGAAATATGTGAATATTGGTACCCTTACATATTTACCATGTTTGAATTATGAAAGCGTGCTTTTAAAAAAGCAACTAGATCACAAAATAAAATATTACTATTATTATTATTATAATACAATAATAATAACTCTTGCATGGGTTTAGCGTAATGTGATTATCATTGAATGTTTGATGCCCTCCAACATAAGTTAGTAGTAGCTTAATCCCATCCCGTCATGTAGAGAATAACATGGTGCCTTCTTTTTCTTATACCTTTCAAAGGATACATTCATTTTAGAAGCAGTAATGCTCAGATATTTGTAAATGTAGCTATGCTATGACGTGGCGTGTCCAATGCCATGTGCCACTGTCTGCGGCAGAAGGGGTATATTTTGGTTCTGCTTCCTTTAATAGTTATGTTTTTTATTGCAGGGAAACCGCGATGCCTCATAGGCATAGGGCTGTGCATTCTCAAGATAAAGTTGCAGGTTCACAGCTATTTTCGGAGGTAATGTATTATTCTGTTAAAGCAATGATCAGGTAGTGTTAGATGAATGCGAGATGTTCAGCATCATTACTGCCTGCACATCAGACCAGCATTATTACATTATCAGTGCTCTTTGGTAGGAGATCGGGCGTGTGACCGCGCTCTGAATACACTCATCCCGCTCTCGATAGTGCAAATTGCGGATTGGCTCATTGACTTCAATGATAAAATATAAAAATTGCCGGTAAAGAGAACATAGACTCCAGTCACTCCTAAGCTGTTTGTCAACTAGAGATGTGACTCAGTCGGTGCCGAACATTTAAAAAAAAAAAAAAAAAAAAAAAAAGCAACGTCGCGAAGCGATTTAAGTTCTTGCTTGGAGCCTATAAAATAACACCTTGCCAGACAAAAGTGCTTAAGTGTACGCAGCCGCATGTGGGAGGTTTAATCCACATCAAAGTTTTAGAGCACTCCAGAATTTAGAGGAAGCAGATGTTTCATCCATCCATCCATCCATCCATTTATCCATCCATCCATCCATCCATCATCAAACTGCATATCCAGAGCAGTGTTGTGGGGCGCTGACCTGTAAGCAACCTAAAATATTCATTTCCATGTGGCAGAAACGTTTTGGGTAGCTGTTATTCCACGTGACCTTTGACCTGCACTCTAATGTTGTCTGCCTCTTTGGGCAAAATTGCACCTTTTTAAACACTGTTCATATCCCCCTTTTGCCTCTCCTGTGTTTCTCCATGCAGAAAACATATCCTCTGCAAATATAAAAATCTATGATCTAGTTAGGCTGTGAAGCATGGGCCTGAATCTCCTTCGTCATCCCTCCGCTATGTTTATGTCGGCCTCTCTCCGCTTAGGTAATTCACTGCTGAATATCAACATTTTTAAAATTCATCATCTAGCCATCGAGCGGGCTACGATAAATCGCTTAGGCACTTTCTCCCAGAACTTATTTTCTTTATGTCACTGCAGCCAAAATTGTTATAGGAGTAACCAGTAAGAGGTCATAGACCATGTAATAATAATAATGTAGCAAGCTGTTGGGCTAGTGGCTTCATTTCTTATAAATATACACCACATGTTGTACTGAATCGGCAGAACAGCTAATTATTTCATACTCTTTGGCTACTGTACATTGCTGCTGATAGAATTGACTGGGCAAGCCTAGTGTTGTCAATACTGCAATTTGGAATGCATGTATTTGACAAATAATACAATGGAAATGTGTTAAGGTAATAGCTGTCCTCTTGAACTACATATGAGGCTTGAACATAGCAATAAAACTCTGTAAGAGGAACATGCATCTGTATTACTTTCTACAAATACCAACATAAACAGTCCAAAGGGAATGAAGCAAAATGTTAATCCTGGCCAAAAAAGTAATCCCTATTTCAGTGGGTCGATTACCGTAAATAGTTTAGTCAACATTTTTATATAAGTAGCGTTTAGTCTCTGTGCTTCTGGTGCTGACTTCATTGTTAAGTACATATTACCCTGTCCATTGTGGAAAAAGTAGCTGAAAATCATTAAAGCAAATTGGACTATTTACATTCTAAAGAGCATTTATCTTGTGGATCAATAGGCTTTGCTGTTCATTTGGAGGTCCTGGTGTTTTTAGACTATCATGAGGAACATCATCAGTCTAGTCTATGTATTACATTCTGAAAGATCTATACTATTGACACTTATCGAAACCAATAATTAAATCCCTGCAGCCTCACAACTTTTTAACAGCCCCTTTCAATGTTTAAGCGTTTAATGCTCAGGTTAAACACAGTACAGGGCTATTTTAAATTACACAAAGGTTTTCATTCTCACTCTCTTATTTGCAGCTAGGTCATGTGTATTAAGAGAAACTTCTTTTATTATTACAAACACACAACTTATTCTGGGCAAAAAAAAAGAACTCCAGATAAATACACGCAAAATACGTCGCACAAATGAATAACACAATGAAAATGTTTTATAAGAGTACAGTCCTACCGCTAAGGCACCATCGTAGCACATCTATAAGACTGTGTGGGGATTATTTGCAGTCATGAGCCACATAGCAACATTTCGGTCAACGACAAACCAGATATGACGGTGTTTCCGTAATATTAGTTATTATAACTGAAAAATGTTCCTAGTGGCATTATAGTGCAATGCACTACTTATGTGTTTGTGATGATGCTGGTATAAAGAAACCTACTGAGCTGCCAGACGTATAAAAATATAGCGCATACAATTACGAATGATACATAATGCTTGATAATGATGATAAACATTTACTATAGTGTACTTTTTGTTGTTATTTTAGAATTTACTTTATTTCTAAAAAAAGATGTGTAGTGAGCCACACCATGTAGGTTTGTATAAGTACAGTATTTCATGCTCACACAACAATGAAATTTTCAAACGACGCATTTCTCATAAGGTATCCCTGTCGTTAAGTAATACATAACTGTATTTACGTCATGCAGGTTTCCTCCAGCAATTGAGCGATCTGCGGAGTTAGTGTTTTTAATGTGCATGAGTTTGCCCCAGGATGGATGGACATCCTGGCTGGTGTACCCCTGACTGGTGCCATGTGGTGACTTGGATCTGCTGTAAGCTCCCTGTGACTGTACTAGATAAATGGATGCGAGATTGATGGGTGTCTTGGTCCAACATTTAGTAATTAGCCAATCAAACTATTTGATAGTAACTTATGATCTTGCATTAAAATTATAAACTCCTACGTGGTCACAGTTAACTAACAATTGAACTGAGGCATAAAATGAACAAACATATAAGTTTATTTTGTTTAAGGAGTATTCTTCTGTCCCCATTCCTTTTATATACACTTTTTTTCTGTGCTAAATATAAGAAACAGTATATAACAACAACAGCAACAAAAATAACAATTATTCTTATTTATTATTATTATTATGCAGTAACAATAATAGTAACTACATGTGGTACTGTACTGTACCTCAAGCTGACGAACCACTGCGAATGCACATTTTCATGAGCATCACGAAGCAGTGCATGCATTCGTTATTATGAACCATTTTATTTTACTCAAATTTTTAATGTTAAGAGGCTTGGCTGCCTGTTCGTAAGTACAAGTTTTCCATAAGTTGGGCATTCCTCTACCCGAGGGACTGCCTGTAACTGCAGACAGATGATTTTAGAGTCATTGCTCAGTGTGGTCAGCTCAGTGCAATTCTACATATGCTCAGGGTAAGCTTTTATGTTTTTTCTCTGACAGGATTTGGTCTTTGGACTGGAGATGATGCTTATCTGTCACAAGGGTGGTTTCTTGGCAATCATTCACGCTGGATTAGAACAGCCGCAGATAATGAATTGCTGTAGATCAATCAATGCTTTGCCCATATGAATGCGCTCACTTTGCTAACTGCGTGTGAAAATGCCATCCCTTGTGAAAAGAACAAGTCTTTAGCTTAGAACAATCAGACACGCAACTTCTAAATTGGCACAATGATATTCATACTTCTGCAGTCTGACATACATGACAAGGCCTTTGGGACATGCTGTTCTACTATTAAATGTCACATAATAGTCATTCATTCAAAGCATTTTTCGGTATGATTTTTAGTGTGTGGTTGAAAGAATGTACTATAATCTTTATTTGGTCTCAAACATAAATAGCTACTCGGATAATAGATTAATGGCATCACCCCACTAGTGTAAAACCTGGTTTTTGGGTTCTGATGGTTTTTTTATATTTTCTGGGCATTATCGTAGTTGGAGCATGCCTGGGAAATTCAAAGAAACATTTTTAGAAGTATTTAAATTTTTGCATAATAGGATTATTATTGTGATCACAGGGTCAATATTTTAAAGAAACAACATATCTCATTTATTTTCATCTTGTCTGATCCCATCTAATTACACGCTAAAAGCACATGTGGATGTGAAAAATGTGTTTTTAACTCCCTGTTTCAGTTTTGGCTGAGCAGATGAAGATGTCTTACGTGCATCAATGAATAAATACTTCTGTCCTTTTTTCGAAATACCATATGTTTAATAATTGTATTATAAGAACTGCAAACTAATTTAAATCCTATTATTTTACACTGAGCTATGGTTCTGTGAAGTAGCTTTAGGGAGAGAAAAGTCATTACATTTTAGGATTGTAACGTTGACATGCTGCTGAGCTGCCCATTATGTGAATGGCTTCTTACTAAGTACTAGTCATTGTGTGGAAGTTAATTTTTCTTTTTTTTTTGCGTAATTTGCTTGTAATCTTTTTATGATTTATCAGAAAGCAGTTGACGAGTTTTCCATATTTATCCGGTTTGGCGTTTTTTTTTTCCCCCTCCCTCCAGTACGATGCCCCATTAATCCGTTACATCTAGCCCGGCGCTCGACTGTCGGCGCTATCAGCGAAGTCGCGGCGGCGGCACCTTTACTGTCACTTTGCCGTTCGTCGGGATAAATGAAAATCAACATGGCAATTTCCTCGGATGGGATTTAAATCAATGAACATGATGCAGCTGCCATTGTAATCCACTGAGCCAGGGCCAGTCTGCTGTCCCTGAGTCATATTGTGAGGCCCAATGAATTTTGTGACCCCCAGAATAATGGATCTTAATGGGAACAAAATGACTCCCCTTTACCGTCAGTTGTTATGTTAAAAACTGTAACCTCGGAGTGACCGCTGTCATGCAGATCTGGATTGGCGTTTGCTTCGCCTTGAAAGAGGGGAGCAGAGGGATCCTTCTGCTCCCCATATGGCCGCTTTGTCTTGGTAATGCCTTACAATGCACCCCCTCGGAGCGCGCTCTCAGCCCTGCTGTTACAGGATAAACTGTTGGTTTCACTTTTTTTTTTCTATTAAAGCCCCAGAGGGGAAGCGGGGGGCCCATAGATGCTGCGTCTCTCCTAAGCACGTGGCTGGAGGAGGCCCCCCACCCCCCGAGCAGGCGTGGCCCCTGGCCCCGGGTCTGTCCGCCGCCAGGCACCTCCTCCCACATTCCGAGCATAAAGGCAGCACGATTTCCAGGCTAATTTAGTGAGGAGGTACAGTCTGCTCATTTGAACATGTGCCCCTCTCGTGTCTCGACAGTCACTGACAGAAAGGGTTAACGCTATTAAGGGCCATTGTAGCGTCTCAGAGTTTGGGGAAACAAATCCACATAATCTGCTCCCAGTGGGATCTGAGCTAAATCCTATCAGTTAATGATACCTTTACTTGATCTCATCTATTAGCTCTAAGACATTTAGGGTTTCAGCAGCATAATAACCTTGTAGGATAAAAATAAGTTTGCTTTCATATTTTTGTAGTGGTTCTTCTGCTGAACCACTCAAATGCATCTTTGTATTTTTCGCACAGTTAAAATGCATTAATTATAAACAGTCTACCACACACAATGCTAGAGTAAGTTCGTACTCTGAGAAAGCGGGTCAGTGTAATACTGCTGACAGTATATAAACAGTTTCTGTCTATATATAGACACACGCGCGCACACGAGTCTGTGCACGTTAAGAAGTTCCGAAGCGGCGGCTTCGTACTCTCCAGTTGTGTCTGAAGTGTTACGTCTTCTGCACACAAGTGCAATTAACTAATGAGACAAGATAATATCATTTCAATATGCAAATGCTTTAGGCCTGGCTGTTTTTAATTACCAGTGTTGTCTTGCCTATGAGATAATATGATTTACAATCCGTCATTAGCAGCTGACGCACTCTGTGATTCCGGCTAGCTGTATTATGGGATACTTTTCCCATTTCACTTTGTTTACGTAGCCGTCTCATGGTTCTCTTAATGGACAAACTAATTGGTAGGCAACATCAAAGGTGTCAGATCTATGATCCAAGAGTTCTGCAGTGTAAAATGAACAGCTATATAACCCTTTATTATCATTTAGCTACCATGCAGCCGCTCAAATTTGGGGAGTGCACATTTCTCGGTAATACGTGGAGTTTAATGCCACTATCACTAATAAAAATGTATGTTATATATACAGCATATATGCACACAAATTTATATATATTTTATGAATATTACTTCCTCACAACTTATTCCGGAATCAGTGTTGCTTGCATTACTTTATCGGTGAGAAAGTCTCAATTAATTAAACACTTACTTCATATCTGTACTTCTCAATTAGTCTTTTTTTAATGGGATTTTTAGATGGGCTTGAACCGGAGTCATAAATTTTGATGATCGCGGGCAAACGTGAGAATTAATCATTCGTTGTTTGTGACTGTTCTTGAAAGGCCTTTAGCTGGCACTGTGGTTTTATTGATGCCTAATTTGAAAGAACACAAAAACATTAAGGATTTTATAAGCTGCGTATATTCCTTATGGTAATACTTGGTATATGACAAAATATAGCTCACCACTTAATTAGCTGAGTGGAACAGGGAAGGTGCGTTTTAAAAAAAAAAAAAGAAAAAAGTTGTAACAACACGCCCCCTGAATGTACCCCGTTACTCTGAGTGTGCACCTTATACTCTGGATGCCTATCAATTAGCAATCATATCTCTCGACTGCAAGCTTCAAGCTTTTTCCAACTCAAGCGTGGCAAAAATATGACTATTTCATATTCGCATTTCACATATTAGTATAAGAGAAAAGATCAAGGCAAAAAGATTAAGCCTTTTGAATGTGACGAATACGAAATATATAGGCAAGAATAAATCTTCACAAAGGCACTCAGAGGACTAGCTGAGGGAATTGGAAAATTAAGGCTTTTTATACTCGGAATTAAGAATTTAAGCAGGTTGTTTAAAGCGTTGGCATTAAATATCCCTCCCGCTATCACTGATTTCACCTCTTTTTTAGTCTCTGTCCCACATCCAGATCAATGTATCCCATCGTTTACGGTTCTGTTAGCGTTTCGTTTGTTCTTTTATTTTCGAGCTAAACTTCCGAAGGCCTGCCTGGACTTTCCCTCAGCAGTCCGAATGTTTCTTTGTCGTTCTTTCTGGGGGCGAGACACCATTCGCGCCGTGCCCAGCTAATCAGTCATGAAGGTTGCTGAGTAGACAACTAGCACTCAGTAAAAAACAAATCACTCGCCATGAAAACGCTAATTGGCCTTGAGGTCACCGGAGAGTCATCAAATTTTCTGCCATTTCTTTTCCACCAGTCTCACAGCGCTGGCGTCTTCAGCTGGTATCTTTCTCCTCTGTAATTTTTATATAAATCTTATTTTCTCTTTTTCACGTAAGAAATTTCCGCGGCACGAAAGTGTACACTTTCGAAAGTAACTTCGCCATGGAACTCCATGATCGCGGTTGGTCGCTAGATCAATGAATATGAAGGCCCTTCTCATTATAACTTTGTCAATGACAAATAACAGACATTTGGTAAACGGAATGTTACATTGCATCATTTTGCGGGGGACAAGGGGCATTTTCAGCTTGGCTGCTCATACACTAGCCTCTGAGCCGGCCCTGGAAAAGCTGTTTGTTTGACCCCAAGGAGGGAGAATTGACAAAGCCAGCCGGCAGCACTCCTTTCATCTGCTAAGCCAAAGATTGAAAATGATTTCCCAATGCTCTGTCTGAGCTCCCTGTGAAGGGGGTCATCAATTATTTCCTGGTACTTGACACAATATTGTACCTGTTTTACTGACCAACTCTCTCCGATTAGGCCAAGAGCATCTCTTTTATCAAACTGTACTTGCTGGGTCTAATTCTGTGTAGGCACTTTAATTCATGCCTCCCCGTCCTGAAATGCTGATTATGCTAGCTTATTTGAAAGGATGGGGATTTTATAGGTGATCATGTGACTTGCACAGATAGTGAACAAAAAAAGTGTCTAGGTCTGCAATGCCATGTCCATTTCTAGCTATGCTATTTTGAATATAGATCAATGGTGACACAGATACTGTGATATGGTTGCAGGGAGGCGGAATTAGTGAGTTTAAAGCAAAAAAATCAATCATTCTGTTTAGTTCAGGTTTTCAAGTTGGGTGGCTAAAATAAAATATAGCAATAAAATATAATTTAATAAATATATGCTCACAAAACGCTCATGATTATAGCATTGAGTGAGCAGGCCACGCTGCCTTTCGTAGCTGGGAAAAAGGGAAACTGAAATACATCTTAATTTTGTTACATTTCTCACCCATCTTAAGCTGCGCAATTTAATTTTCGTTTTGCTGAAAGAAGTGGGACTCTGTTGAAAGCTGACTGGTATCTTTTTTGTAAATGGAGTTTTAAATTGCCTTTTTTTTTTTTAAGTACCACGCACCAGGGTAATGTGTGGAGGTACCGACACAGCACTCCGGTGGCAATGATTTATGGCGCGGGGCAGGCGCAAATTGACTTGTATGCAAGAAATGTAAATGGAACTGGGACGTTTGATGGAGAAGCTCATTGCCAACCTTAAATGTTTTAGATTAACCACACACATTCGCAAGGCGAAATGTAAATGGACGGCTCCCCCCTCCCTGTCCTTTTTTTTTTTTTTTAGAATAATCTACATTACAAGTTAATTTATTATACAAACAGTAGTATTGCTCTAGATTTGCAAGGATCAATGGATTTGATGAAGAGGATTCATTTCAGGAAATAAACCTATGAAATTAGCCACAGAATGAGACAAATATTTAAAATGATGTACGGCATACCGGGAACGGTGGCGTTGGCACGGCGATGGCAGGATAAAGGTGTGTTTAAAGCAAATGAACGGAGAAAAGGGGAGTTTAGCGGAAAAACAACACTTGTCATCTTTCATACAAGCATAGTGCTGATTAGTAGCTTTAGTGCCCAAAGATCAGTGCTACACATTCTGACTATTCCTATTTAAAATTACATACGTTAATACTTTAATTATACAGAAATGTGATGGTGGTCCAGTTCATTAAACCAAAGATATTCATCACGCACACAAATTTTCTTATAGGGAGTTTCATTGTAAAGGAAACAGATATCTTATATACATGCTTAGTTGTTACAATAGTTAATGGAAGTTCCATGGCAACAATAGTTTTAAATGTTTCTAACGGCCTGATGCTAAATAGCTAGCAGTTGAAAAGGGGCGATATGGCGCAAGAAGAAATTCTTGGGACTGCTGAAAGTGTAGGGTTAAATACCGATTCCCTGGAAAGGAATCTCTGCCTTTTAACAGGACGACCTCTATCGGAAGCTCGTGTTCTGCCCTGGGTGCGCCAGCTTTCCGAGATTCCCACTCGAGTCTCTAATTATCTCGTTTGATTAACTTTGGTTTCCTTGCGGCCCTGGCGATATGGGCACAGTGGGACACACCAGACGTAACGCCGTGGCTGAAGGTGGTTTGTAGGTATGATTTAGCCATAAGTAGAGCATCTCAACAGTTTGCTTCTCTCAGCGGTCTGGAGCTGCAGAGATTCACATTGGGTACCACATGTCACGATATGTGAAAGTTCCGTTTTTTTTGTAAACGTCTTTAGGAGAAATTAAGGAAACAAGGGTGGGTGGTATTTGATATCTCATAATGGTGTCTATGAAATTAATAAATAACCTTAAAAAATAACCTTAATATTACATTGAATTCTTCAATATGTATATACATTATTAGTCGCATTGCAGTTATTTAAGTTTTTGTTGTCAATTTTAAATATGGCCTCTTATATATTTTACACTTATAGAGGAATATCAAACGAGAGTCAGAAATAGGTAAATCTGTTTTTTTGATCCTCACAAACATGGGACCCTTCGCATACGCAGCCCCGCTGTGTTTTGGAAGCTGCCGGCACTACGTGACATGTGGCGCTGGGAACCTCCTGGCGGTTCCATAAGGAGAAGCTACGCATCACGTCAGACCCTGGGTGCGTTAAGTTGTTAAGCCGCTCAAATTAAAATTGCTCAGGAGTAGCAATGGGAACAGGTAAAATTACTTAACATCCTGCTCTGATCAAAAATTTGAGAAAATGAAAAGTGATTTTCCTGTTACATTTCATGGTTTTTTAACATTGTAGAAGGTTGAATAATTTAAGTCCATAATATTTGTAGAAAAAAATAAAACACATGGAGAGTATAAATCTATATGTCAATCCAAAATAAAGTGGAAGGCAGTGTTGTACAGACAAATGCATGTTCCTCAATAATTTAATGATGCCAGTTTGGTAACCTTTATCCACAAACTGTAGCTGGACTTTAGGAACAGGTGTTTCGCTTACTTGAGTCCTATCATAAACTAAGCTTGTTATGTAGTGACCTTAGAAGTTACCATTATATAGGGCAAGGACGTCATAATTTATAGTCTATAAACCGACATCCCATTGCACCCATTCAGCATACAATTTCCATCCCTTTTGCCTGTGTTTTGTCCCATCCTACTTCCTGGTGGCGTACTGTGATTATTGCTGGAAATTGCTCAGCAGTAACTCCGAGCAGCTCAGCAAGAATGCAGCTGGGCAGACTCTGTGTGTGTGTGTGTGCGCGCACGCGCACGTGCGTACATGTGTTTTTTTTTTCCAAGCATCTTGGTGACTTCAACCAGCTTGATATGCAACAAAACTATATTCCGCATCTGTCAAGCTATTATCTTCATTTCATCATGTTTATTATTATTTGTATTATTATTATTATTACTGGTAGTAGTAGTGCACTTTTATTTAGTATATTATCATCACTTGCAAAATTGCCTGTTTATCTGTTTTGTCTTGTCATTTTTCTACCTACTACACAAATGGGTGGACAGTCAGAAAACTTTGAAGCCCTTTCTCAGTTTCTGTTACAGTGTAATTATTGTGTTTCCCTTTGTTGGGCAGTAATATGTAGAAAGAAAAGCCCTAACTTGTTACAAATGAAATTAACTGCCTTTTCCAGACTGCTTGCATGTAAGTAATCTTCTTCTCTTCCTCCTAATTCCACCATGGTGATGTTTTTTGTTTTAAAGCAGATATTTTTGCTGTTTTAATCCATAGAGACTCATAATACAAAATCAGATGTGTCATAATATATAAGGGAAATTGTTACTTGTACATTTGTACAGGACTGTTATATATTCCATGGAGCTGTCCTATTTCTGAAGGTTTCATTTAGGGCTTAATGTCAAGGATCCCATTTTGTTAACCCCTTTAAATGCCCTTGAGTGTGTTTTCAGAGTATCAGATGCACCGGTGTAATGTGAGGTTCTTCGGGAGTTTCAGACTTGATTCAAAGACTTTCCTTAGAGGTCCAATGACTGCAGATACCCAAATTTGTTGTATTTTATTTCATACATGATTGCTTTGTTTAAAAAAAAAATCTTGCCAGTATCAGACATAATGATGTGTATTTTAATACAATGTATTTTTTGAATATTATTATTATTTTTTTATTGCACCTTTATTACACACAAGTCTCATGACATTCTGACCTCAAGAAATAAATTATAGCGTGTAATTCAATAACAACATATATTTCATAGTATTACATAAATAATAAAATTCAATGAATCAAAACTGTATTTGATACACAATTTAAGCACTACCCACAGAGGCCTCTTTTGCTAAACTATGGGAGACACAGAGACCAAAGGGTAGTTTGTTATCAAGGGTCATATACCATTGAGCAGCACACATGCATTTGTTTCTACCTAATTAATTTAGTCTTAATCCACTCAAAAAGATTAAGATTAAAATAATTTTTGAAGAAAAAGTTAATGTTGCAATAAGGTGGTACATTGCTTTTGTTAGCAGCCAGAAGCCCTTTGCCAGGAAGCAGTGCCTTATGGGATATGGAAATGAGGCAGAGCAGAGCTTGAAATGAATTGAAGCTGATGTTTGCTGGAGCCATTCGTTAGTGGATATGATGACTGAAGAGAAAGATGGCAAGATGTATGGAAGTTCTGGTGAGGGACAGGAGGCAAAGCGAGGACTTCTAGACAAGTTGGAGTTATTGGATGATGGTGCATTGGCAATAATGACATAAGAGCTCCAGCAGACCTGAAGAGAAGATTCAGGGGCTGGCTGGAGAAGGTGGCCATGACCTATAGGAAAAGCACATATGAGTGGTCAAAACTGTACCATTGTAACATAATCTGACCACCAGTATGAGCCACAAAAGCCCTCGATGGTATGGTTTTCTGGAGGGGAAAAAAAGTTTTTATTTATCTACTATATGTCAATGCCCAAAGAGAAAGTCCGAATGGTTTTGGTTAATCAATGGTTTTGATTTTAAGTGGTTTATATAGGCCGTTGTTTGATATGATCAAATATGAATACAGATTATAACCCATCGCGTGGTTTCTGCTGTAGCTGAGAAATGTCCAAATAAAAGGCCCTGTCTGCCATACTCGAGGGATAAAACGCATCCACTATGGTCAGCTGAGTTGTAGGTCTCGACCTTGTTGGTTTTGGATGTCTAGGCATGAACAGATAAAATAAAAGTTCATCTTCCTTTGGATTTTCTTCCAGTCACTGACTGTGATTGGATTATCCAAGGCCTGACAAGTTTTTGCCAGCTTCAAGACTAACCAGATATCCTGTTTAAGTCCATAAATCTTTCTCTTTATGGATTGTATTGCTGAAGACAGAGAAGACCTTCCTCGTGTCCTGTTTTATAGACCTAGTATGTGTGCAGCACTAAAATTCATATGAGATAAATCTACTCTCATAATCTGTTATTGAATTACTATTCAGACAGCAGTTTTATTCTAAATTTGTGGGGACTGTAATTGTGAGACAATTAATTACATAACAAATTAACCCAAAAGTACATTACTAACCAGAAAATCTAGGTATCAAGTTGGTACATAAATAATATATCAGTATATTCAATATCCTCTCATTTTAAATGTAAATCCTTCTCAAATTATGGCTGGCATTAATTTATAATTGACAGAACAATCCCTAACATATTTTGTACTTTTTGTCCCCTTTTTGTAAGAAATCATAGTCATTAAATTTCACATTAATAATTAAGTTAGTGACAATGAAATGGATCAAAAAGTTTAGCATTTGGTTATTTATATCTATATATTACGTATTAATTAAAAAAACATCAATTAACGTCGTCTATTAAAGATAAAAGAACTATATATTTATAAAGCGCTTGAAATTCATTTTACTGTAGCTTATTCGTTGTCTCCATAGAATGCAATATACTCTAGAATATCATAGGGAAAGATGTTAAATATATAAAAAATATATATTTTTGCTGTTATTTTTAATGTTTCCAAGCAGTATTCCATATCCTTGCATTATAGCTGCCACAATATGCTGTTCATTTTGCGAAAAGCAGATTTAATCTACACACCACTACCATACATACCTGTTCTTAAGGAGGAAAAAACAGCGTTCAAATTAAGACCAGTTTCTACCTTCCAAAGCTGGGCTGTTTTGGTACCAGTTTGCCCAGTCGATTCCTTGATATAGTCGAAAGAATTATGCTATATCGGTTTCTATTTTAATTTTCTCTACGCAAAGGGGAGTTTTATCTCTCATTTCGCTAAAAAGGGAGCTGGCCCTTTTCTGCGAGGACACTTAGCGCCTTGTGCTTTTCCAAGGTATCGGATGAGAGAGAAGTGGGCTGACTTGGGCCGCCAGTGCTCCGGGGTCAACTTCAGCGGTGGCCTTTGAGGAAACAAAGCGCCGCACAGTCCCTGACACGCCGCACAAGTGGGGAGAAATCGACCCGGCTGATCCTTCGCTTGAACCGCCTGGGGTCCTTCAGTGGGGGCGGGGGGCGGGGCGGGGGGGGGGCGGGGGGGCCCGCGCCCGCCGGGGGGGGGGGGGGGGGGGGGGCGGCGGGGGGGG
>JAODKN010000042.1:8870363-8881839 GCA_026774425.1 Petrocephalus zakoni
CCAAAAAAAGGCGAAAACCAAAAAGAGCTTTGGTTTGCTCTGTAAACAGATACAGGAATATTGTTTTGGTGCCTCTACCACCCAATACACCAATAGATAAGAGAGTAAATAAAGAGACAGCCTTTTTCGTCCTGCAACCATACGTTTCATATTTTATATAGCAAAATACTCAAGTTGCGTAAAAAAAAGGTAAAATACGTATAAACTTACCTTCCACCATACAAATGGTAAATAACCAGTAATATTCTCTATTAAAACATAACTTCTTAAGAGACATAATTTCCGTAGTGATGGTGGATAACGGGGAACATTTTGCCGTGCAGGGTACATTGTATCCGCGCAAGCTGAATGAATGCATAAAGAATTAGCATTTCCTCCAGTGTAACAAAGCCAATATGTTCACAGACGTAAGGCCATACCAAAACAAGTCCTTTGCAAGCCACTGCCCGAGGGCCTAAGACCGACTCCTGGGACCCAGACGGGGTCCAGAGCCTATTTGTTCAACAGAATTTGTTACTTTGTCACAGCAGGCCTGTCAGCGCTGAAATCATTTAAATGTACAATCCTGTATTTAAGCTGACTGTCTCTCCGAGAACAGAAGAGCGGCAGTCAAATTTATGACCAGACACTTCGGAGGTTAAACAGTTGCAATTCGAGACACAGTTGCACTGAATCCCATGGGAACTGATTTGCTATTCCCAAGAATAAAATAACAGTAAACACAGCACTCAGTCATAAATATTCTGTTGAGCCTCAATTGGAAATTTAAAACCTATAATCCCAATTTAGATTCCATAGTAAATGAATTTTTCACAAAGCAAAAAAAGATTTTTGTTTTTCTCTTAGTCAATATACTGAACATTTCATCCATTTTTCACACTTTTCCTGTATACATAATAAAATGTGAATACAGAATAATAATACTATCAAAGACTTATTCCTTCATTGTGACAATGGACAAACTAGGATCGATAATAGAAATGAGAGATAAAATCGCGCCACGTTCTGTCTTGTGCAACAATTTTGTCAAAGTACTTTTTCGCTATCAGGGCAGAGGGCAGGTAGCCTGACTCAGCAGGTAAAGAGGGTTCGAGGACCGGACCTGTCAAGGTTCACAGATTTTCAGCACAATGGGGCCACATGTCCCCTAAACAGAAGACCAGCAGGTCTCATATTTACACAGACCTGCAGGGAGTCCTCCCTGCGCAGTCCGCACGGACACAGGCAACATTGATCAATAATGCGTTTTTTAACTCCGCAAGTGGAACATAATACATAATTGTGATGAGTAAAATGAAAGAAAAAAAAAAGTCTGCAAACTGTTCTAATAGCGAGTTCTCATAAACATAAAAGCAGTTTGCAAGAATATAATCAATGATGCAATGAGACCCACCGCATTGATGATAGCCCATCATTACGGATTATTTTCAGTGAGTAATGGGACCCCACCAAGGCAGATAATGAGATTCAATAACATATTTACTGCATTTGAGACAAGAAAAAAGGGGCTTTGAATACCTGCAGAGACTTAGGCTTCAATTACTTGTAGAGTTCAAATAGTCTGCAGTGATTGCGATTACCTTTTTTCATATAAACCTAGATGACTAGTAAGTGGATGATGTTCATTCGCATTCCATCCAGCTACACACAGGTACACATATAGCCTGTGGTAGCTATGTGTACAAGTGACTGATATATGACAAGTTTCTCCCATGCTTGATTTACAGCTTCAGATTATGACAAAGGGACACTCAGCTACCAATTAATTAGGATAGCTTAAGTAGCTGCTGTGCCTCAATTCAAAGTCGACACCGCTGGGAGATCATTAACGGCCAACGCTAATGAAATATCAATAACAAAGCACCATTTTCAAAGTCGACATTCACATGCTATCTCTCCCCCGACAGCAAGTAGTGGAGAAATTGAATCAAAATAAGATAGATCTGGTTTCTAATCAAGATTTACCAGGCTGCATTGCAAAATGTCTTTGCGCAAACCTGATAACATTTATGTTCTGAAAGATCCAGCAGGCTGGTCCTGAGTCTGTTAACGCCCCATGTGAGATGGCACATGTCATGAGCTCAAAAGGTGCCAAGTCATTTTCTTACCAATGGCATTAAGCTCTGTGACACCTCAGAGTTTGTTCGGCTGCATCGCGTGGTCACGTTATTAGGGCCACAACTTGTAACGAAGTCTTGACTTGTGAAGTGAACATTCCTGAATCAACAAGTAGGTTTGTGGTACTGTGGGTAAGAGAAGAGCAAAATTAGATCTGACTATGGAAACTGGGGTATGTGATGTATACCAGTCCATTACAGGGCAGGGGAAAGGGCACAGATTATAGATGGATGGATGGATGGATGGGTGATGCGGTTAAATATTGTTCCCTTCCCCAAATAAAAAAAACTCTCTTACAGTCACGACATTTCTGCAAATGTAAATATTGCATAAATAAACCGGTAGCGATCATCGCTGTATGTTTCTGGCAATGCTGAATCCCCATGAGATAAACATTAACCAAGATGTACAATGGCTGGTGGTTTGTTGATAATAAAAAGCGCATCACCGAGATAGTTATTAGCAGGGATCCTCCAGAAAATCATATTAACAGTGAGAGCCTGTAAGTGACAGAGATTGTCCTAAGTGCAGACGCAGTGGGACGTCCTCTTTAACTCTAATTCATATCAAAATCGAATCACCGTGCTAAGATCTCATCAGCATTACTGCGCCTGTGCTTACCATTCTCACTGCTGTCCGTAGGTTTCCCGGGAAGCAAAGCAAGACCGGATCATTAACACGTGTCATGTTGTTCTTTTTTTTTTCTCCTTAATGTTTTAAATGCTGATATATTAGCAAATGTGGTGGCTAAATAATAGTGGCTTGACAGTATAGCTTGACAGAGGGAGAGCTATGGAAATAAGTAGTAATGAACATGAAATTATCAATGCTTGGGTTTTTTGTTATTATTCTTAATGATGGGGACTTCCAGCTGCAGCTAAGGCCAGACTTATGCACAGGCTGTATTCCAGGAGTCAGGGGCTGATCTAAAGGGTAGTCACCCTCAGGAGAAATGTGGCTTCTACTGTTGTCAACCCAACATCAAAATAATAAAAAAGGAAATATGCGTTATTTTATTTTAATTTTTATTTTCATTCATGTCAGAGATATGGTGCTGTGTAGCCATCCCCAAAATTAGAATTGGCCCCTAATGTCCACCCCAGACAGTGTATTCTCAATGCCACTGTCAGGGCCCTGTGATGTACGGGGCCAAAATCATTTTTTACAGCAGCATTTTATGCTGTATATGGGGCCCCAACAATGACTTAAGCACAGGGGCCCTCATCCCCCTCAACTCGACCCTGGCTGCACTGATGCTCTGGGTACGGTTCTGAAGATCTGCTTTATATAAGCTGCTTAAATGAGAAGGACTTAGTGGGGTTTGTAGACAAATAAAAACAGCACATGCCGCCTAACACCCTTTGCACACAGTCATGGTCAAATTTTTCTTTTCATTGAGCAGTTTTTCCTTGAATGAAAGGTTTACTTTCCCATAATGTGCACGTACTTTAAAACAACTGTCCCAACCTTAATGTGCACTAAGAAGTCAATAGTTCCTAATTATTACCGTTACTACTGATGGGCAGCATGGGGTTTGACCTTTTCTCAAAAGGCAGCTAATTCTCAGATGCACAATTCATGCATGTTTTCTGTGCTTCCAAGTTCTCCCCCAACGGATTAACAGCTGTATTAAGACACATTGATTTTTTTTTTTTACAGCAGGGCACCTAAACCCCCTAAACTGCAAGATGAAGAAAAAAGTAAGGCAAAGTCAAACACATAAACTGAAAGGACCAGTGAAGCACAGCCAAGCACACGAAGATTGAAGAGTCCACTGAAGAACAGAAATACACATAGACTGTAAGGATCAATGAAGCACAGTCAGACACAGAGACTGAATGGACTAGTGAAGCACAGTCAGACGCGGAGACTGAATGGACTAGCGAAGCACAGTCGGACACAGAGACTGAATGGACTAGTGAAGCACAGTCAGACACAGTGACTGAATGGACTAATGAAGCACAGTCAGAAACAGAGACTGTAGGGACTAATGAAGCACAGTCAGAAACAGAGACTGTAGGGACCAGTGAGGCATAATCAGAAACAGAGACTGTAGGGACCAGTGAGGCATAATCAGAAACAGAGACTGTAGGGACCAGTGAGGCACAATCAGAAACAGAGACTGTAGGGACCAGTGAGGCACAGTCATAAATGTAGGGATTGAAGGGACCAGACAGGCATAGGTACCTACTGTATATACATTAAATAAATTAAAGCAGGTTTGTGCCAGCTGAAGCCAACAGGAGCATAATACAGTATATGTGTTTTCTAGAAAAGAAGTGCTATGCCAGGAAATTCGGGAGAGATCTAAGGACAGAGCCCAGTTTTATTATTTCCAAGACGGCCAAAGGTAGAATCGGATAGCAGAGACTCGGTCGGGGTCACGGTGCAGTTGGAAAGCCGGGTAGATCAGTCCTACACAGACGACGCTGGACAGGGGGAGACACAGAACAGGGATGGACTGAAACACAGCAGGGAGGCTGGGTCAGGGCTGCGTTAAAGACAAGCAGAGAACGCTCAGTGAGTGGCCACATAGATACCTTGCACAATACCTTGCACTGACTGCGAGGTAGTCCAGTTTTCTAAAGGGGACGCGTCAGGTGTGGCTCCTTTCCCAAATGAGCTGGCATTCTCACGCACGAGGGGGGCATGACAGAACCCCCTAACCCCCCCCCACGCAAATCTTGCCAGTGGGACAGTTAGTTGGAGCGGGTTCATTGCGCTGGGCCTCCTGGGTTGAGGCGGCTCGAATTTAGTGGGGGAGGGCATTGGCCTGTGCATTCTTCACCCCAGGCACATATGAGAACTATATGTTGCAGCAGTTAAAGAAAAGGGCCTACCTGGCTTGCCTATGGTTGAGTCATTTGGCATATCTGAGATACTCTAGGTTGTAGCAGTTGGTGAGCAGTAGATTTCGAAAGGGTGTGTGCGGCACCCTCAAGTTAATGTCCCCATTCCTAGAGAGCTAGCTTTATGGCTAGCAATTCCCGATTACCAATGTCATAATTTCGTTCAGCAGGAGTCAGTGTTCTAGAAAAGAAAGAACACGGGTGCAATCTCCTACTCCCCACCTGCGTTGGGAAAGCGCAGCCGTGACTCCTACATCCAAGGCGTTCCAACTCCATGATGAAGGGTAGCTTTGAGTGCTGTTGCAGTACTGGCACTGAACAGAAGAATTCTTTGAATCGCCAAAAAGCTTCCTCCACCTCATGGTTCCAGCAGTTGTTAGTTCAGCATGGCATTCAGGGACCGATAATCTAAACAAGCCCAGAGGCCCCCATCCTTCTTCTAGACCAAAAGCAAACCTGAGGAAATAGGAAAAATTAACAGATGGATTATTCCTACTGCCAGGGCTTCCTTGACATCTCCTCTTCTAGCCAGGACAAACAGGTGTCTTTTTGGTGACAGTACCCTCGATCAGCCCAATGGTGCAGTCTGACTTCCAGTGTGCTGGCAAGCCGAATGCCTGAAACTTGCTGAACACGTCCGCAAAGTGACGGTACTCTGGGGGCATCTGGGTCTCACTTTCAGGAATGGGATTCTCCATAGGAGAACGTCGGCACGGCAGGGTGGGACACTTAGTTAGACATGACACTGAACAAGAACGAAGCTCCGCTTTGGCCCATTCTACATGTGGTTTATAGAGCCGGAACCACAAGTGTCCCAAAATGATCCCTTCTCTAACAGGCGGGAGGACCAAGAACTAAGTGTCTTATATGGGTAGCTCCAATCTGCATACAAAGCAGGGCAGTGTGCTATGTAACGCAGTGTGCTATGTAGCGCAGTGTGCTATGTAACGCGACTAGCTGGGATGGGCGCTCCATCCACTCCATGAACAGTGAGACGAGAAGGGAGAGCCTCCAGAGGAATCGCATGGAATTTCATGAGTTAGAGATCTATAAAATTCCCTGCGGCGCCTGAATCCAACACGGCTCTCTCCACCATGCGCCCAGGACAAGGAAATGGGAAGAGACACTTGCTTAGGAGAGATGCCGAGTGGACCAAGCACTTCTACCTGGGCTGATAGTGTCCATTCTAAACCAGAGAGGACAGGGCAGGAATAAAGGATGTGGCCCAGTTCTCTGTGGTAGATTTTGAGCCTCTGTTGAATGTGGTGGTGTTCCGAAGGGGACAGCAGCAGAGTCTCGCAGCGGAGGGAGAGCAGGCAGTTTCTGGGGAGCTTCAGACCAAGGCCAAGATCGATGGTGCTGAAGGTCTGTGCTGCCCCTCAACAAGTCATTTCCGACCTGGAGGTCTGGGTGTAGGGCGCATCTGTACAATATCTGCAGAAGGGTGGCCAGTCTAGCTCAGAAGCAAGCATGTGTAACTCAAAGGTGATGTTGGTTGCTGTTTTGGCTCCTTGTCTGAGGTTCAGGAGACAAACTTCCAAACTGCAACTCACTTTGGGATGGTCGAACACCACACAGAAATTGTACTGGAACACTGATGACAAATTGAGGATGGGGCTCTTCTCCATCCACAGTGCGGGTCCCTAATCACAAACTCTTCCCCTTGACAGGACGATCCGTGTCACCCTGGAATGTTTCAAGATAGTGAGCAATGTAGAGCTCACACTGCATCAAAAACGCACGGCAGTGATCACGATCTCCACTGTGGTGCTCTGGCATGGCGATGGGAATCCCTGGAGCAACACATGTGGGTAAGCTCGGCAGTAGAGCACCTGCTGCAATACCCTGCTGGAGTTGGCCAACCAGGGTGATGAGTTAGTCAATCTGGCCAAGGGCATCCTGCAGCTGGCTCTGAAGATCTGCCGGCTCCATCGTCTTCTCGGCAAGGTATTCTGTCAGAAAACACTTGGGAGAGGTCCAAGGGTACAGAAAGCCGAGTTTTATTATTTCCATGCCGGCCGAAGACAGACTTGAACAGCAGAGACTCGGTCGGGGTCACAGAACAGGTAAGTCGGAAAGCCGGGGAGATCAGTCCTACACAGACGACGCTCGACAGGGGTAGACACGGAACAAGGATCTGGGGCAGACGGTCATGGACTGGAACACAGCGGGCAGGTCGGGTGAGGGCTGCCCAAAAGAGCAGCAGAGAACGCTCAGTGAGTAGCCACATGGATCAACAAAAGGGAAGCGTCAGGTGCGGCTGCCTTTCCTAAACGAGCAGGCATTCTCAGGAGGGGGTCGAGACAATTACTTGGACTCCTACAGCTTTGCTATTGACAAAATGTTCAGTATTTCACATTAGAAATATACAGCGTGTATGCTAAATCAATCTTACGCACCAGAGAGATGGCGAGTCCATGCCAGGAAACACGGAGCACCCTGGGTAACTCTGGATGGGTGCCAACCAATCCCAGGGCCACGTTCACGTATGCAATACATATGTATAGATATATGTAGGACAGAGCCAAATGAAAACAACATAATATATAGTTTTGTGCATATAAAACTTTTCTCTGTAAGTATACATGCTGCACCTGTCAACATAATTGCTTTGCAATAATGCAAAAGCATGTTTGTGATTACTATTAATAATTAATACAACAATTACTTTCAGTTATCGCATCTTAATATTACCTGTTGGTATTTAAAAAGTTTCCCTCGAGACAATATCAATAATGGTAACGCTTTAAACAAACGTGAAGTAGACATTTTTACTGATTTGTCACTGTTCTGCTGTACTTGTTAATGAATTTTTAATATCCTTAATGACAGCAGAAGAACGACGTAATTAAGCGAGCGAGTTCGGAAAAAATGCTGACTTTAACTTTTTATGAGGACTATTTTAATGATAGTTTAATTGGAATTTATACATTACCCTAATGAGCAGATTGCCTTCGAGGAGGCTATATCCCTTACCAAGCTTAAAACTAGTACTTCCTTCATCCATTTTATAAAATTAAGAGGCTGTCTCCTAAAATTACAATGCATTCCTACTTATTCGGACCTGTGCATTTACGCTCTAACAAAGTTAATTTTCGACTTTCATTTAGGTTAAGCCATTAAAAGTCAAGGATAAATATTTGCTTTTTTTTATTAATGGTAACACTTTGCACAGGAAGAATACTTGTAAGTGTGCACTCTGCAGCGCTGTTTGGAGGTATTGACAGTGTGTAACTGGGTGATGCATTAGGAGGAAGTGGAATCAAGGAATCAAATGACAGTGTCCTCACTGTTGAAGGTTCTCCAACTCAGACCGTTCAGTGGAAGTCCAGCTCAGGATGTCACTCAAGCAGGAAATCCTTGCAGACATCAGTTGCATTCATCTATGGCTCTGCCTGTCCCTGACTTGAAGGCATCAGTGATAACGCGCCGTGGAACTGACCATACTTACGTACCTGATGCATAGTGAATTACTCTTGCAATCAAGTAGCAATATGTTTTTTTTTTTTCTAAACCAATAACCCTCTATCCCTTTTCAATCCAGTGAATGGCGATACCTCTTTCCGTGCATCACAGTCTGTCCTACACCGTCGCACGACTGACATCACCGCCAGTGGGAGAAACTCACCGTGCGAGTCATTGACAAATTGGGAGAAAAGGTACGTTTAGCCATCGAGAGTTTGGGCAGGTGTATTGAATTTGGGATTTACAAGTGACACCACCACACACACACACAGACACACACACACACACACACACACCCTCAGCCCCAATCCACCCCCACCTGTCCCCCGTAACACGGTGGGGTTTATGGAGTGAGACAGAGGGTCTTTTCCTTGTGATTAAACAGGCTGAAACTGGCCATGCATGGAGCATTATAGCCTCCTGCATTATGTATTGGGGGGTGCGGATGTCAGCAAAGGTCAAAGATCCGAAACCTCTTGGTGCCGTATGAAGACGTGCAATAATCCTGCACAGAGTCGAAACACGGGGAAAGCAAAGCACACAATTAAATAAACATTTAAACTGATTTTTTATTCTATTTTTTTTTTTGCTATTTTAAAAGAAGCGGAAAAGGCATGTAAACAGCACCCTCGACCCCCCCGCCCCCCCAACCCCCCATGTCCTCCCAAAGGCTTATCTCTTAAGAGCTGTTTGAGTTAGGCCTAAGCATTAATACACTATAGCCCCAGGAATAGCCAAGCATAAAATGAAAGTGAAACGAAATATAAAAACGCTCTTTGGAGGAGGCTGGGAAAGGAGGAAGAGAGGGAGGAGGTCTTGAAGCATATCAGTCAACAAAATGTACTGTACATTTCACGGCCCTTTTGGGACACACATAATTAGTATTTTCCTCATTTGTGCGTCTCAAAGATAGCCTCGTCCGAGCCGAAGCGCGTCTGTGGGGCATACGGCTTGCCGGGTGTTTAATCTGTTTGAGATGGACCCTACATTACATTTAAACTTTCCTTCTATTTTGATCTTACTAAAATAGTCTTATTTTAATTTTGTTTACAGAGTGCCCAAAAATGACAAATATTTAATTTATTGTTTTTTTAGATGACTGGAAGGAATATCGTTATGGTTGGGGCACCTTGAACAGGCTGGATTATGCATGATGTCTAATGGGTCAAAGTGTTAATATTAATTCAGCTGCGGTGTAGAATGCCGGGGTGCAACTATGTGTTTTGGCTTGTAGCTTACAAGGAATTTGCTAGGAATAGGGTTTAAGTCTGTTGCCTTTTGTGTTTGGCAAGTGGTTTTTAGTTTTTTGGGCTTTAACTTCCACCTCTGTAGGGTCGTAACTATCTTCTTTGTGTAGAGATTCATTATCTCCTGTGCTACTGTATTACCCTGGGCTCTGGTATATTCGACTGCAAAGACTTTGGACCTTGGCACCATAATGTCCTCGTACATTTAGGGCAGATTGGCACTAGACAATGAAGTAATATTATTTAGAGGGGAAATTAAGATTGTGTCCTCCTGGTAATTTACCTACTGGACCTTGTGAAGTGTGAATCAATTTGTAAAGGATAGTTAAATCTCTATAACAACCTCCCCCCCTCTTCACACTTGGCTGTCCTACATCAGCTATTAAAAAATGAATGGGAAAAATGACATCTAGACTTGTGGTGATAATTGAGAGAAAAGCATCTTTATGAAATGTTCTTACGTGGGCCTTCTTTCCGCAACCTCCAATCTAAAGAAAAGGACTCTGTGCCCATCTGTGTAAAACCCGCAAAACGGGATGCCCAGGTATGGGCGCGCTTAAGCACTGATATCGCTTATCTAAATGTTTTATCATAACCGAAGAAGGAGGAGCCTCGATTTTATTGATTTAAAAAAAAAAAAATCCCAGAGGCACTAAAACGAACAGGCAATGATTAATGTCCCTTTCAGAAAAAGAAATTATATGGAATAAATTAAACTACTGCGGCAGCAAATTGAAAAATAAGGATGTAAATGAGGTTTGAATACTTAATATCTTATAAAGAAAAATAGTCAATGAGGCCCAAAAATGATGAGGGATTGCCAAAGAAACATAATATTAACTCTAATGACCTAGGCTAGATTTTCTGTACTGTCAAAATTTACCTGTCACAACTGATTTGCTACCCGGGGAATGAAAAATGAGGGACAATATACGGCGATTGAAAGAGCTAACCTTGTTCACTAGGTAAAATACACAGGAACAGTAGTGCATTACTGTGCGAATGGAGAATTAAAACACAAAAAAATCTGATTTATAATGATTCTGTAATATACTGTGGGAAAATCCTTTGCTTTATTTGCGAGCCTGGCATTCAAACTATAAGGTAAATATACCGTTGTTAATAATACCGATCCGAATTCACATACTGCTGCAATAATAAATATATAAAAAATGTCGTAAATGTAATATTAATAAGTATTACAATCTGTGGATGTAACTCATTGTATAAAATCACCACAGAAAAGCCATTTTGATAATAGCCATGAGTTTTCTTTAGTATAATCTTTGTGTTTGTCACAGTATGTGATTCTTTAATGGCATAACAAACAAAAAAAAATAAAAAAATAAGAATGAAAATCTTTAAGTGCATCCTCGTTGTGTCCTCTGGTTTAAGGCACTAAATACACACAGCACCGATCAGCCTGGTGGGAAGGTGGGAAGCCTGGTCCTGCAATGTACAGAGAGGCTACCAACACAGCACAGTGTTAAATGCATCCCATGCCTCCCCTGTTTCAGGTTGGTCAATGGCGCTCTGGGTAGTGCGGGCAGAGTGCTCATTAGATAGATGCAACCAGGGCTTACATCAGAATCAGAGAGGACGGGGGAGCCCTGTCAGATACGGGATGGGGGCGTGGTCCCTGAATATGATGCTCTGTATGCTAGTTTATTAGCTATCATGTATATTTGTCGTTGCAGTTTTAAAGATACAGTACGTTCAAATGGGGACATGTTGCATTATCAGTTCACACCAATATAAAATAAACTGAATAACCAATATAAGCCAATATAATATAAA
>JAODKN010000042.1:8881963-8896963 GCA_026774425.1 Petrocephalus zakoni
TGTTGAAGGAGGGGGAGCTGCACTCCAGCAAGGTGTGATTTGGTCATTAGGAGGTGGAGCTGGACTCTGCCTGTCTATATTTAAACCTTGGTTGTATCAGGTAATGAGAGTGACCCAGTGCTGTAAAAGTAATTAAATGCTATAACAGTATTGTAATATAAATGTGTTTATATATGTATACCATTTGAAAGGTCAGCTTTTTAATATACAAAGCCTGCATTTTACGGCATTTTTCAAAATGTATTTAATTAAAAACGAAACTAGCCCAACCAATCATTGGCTTATTTTCAATTAGTGATTTTGTTGCTTAATTCCTGGTTTCAGCCAATACGCATGACCTCCTGCACATACAGACATCGGTATATCCAGTAACGTGCCGCACGTTTCTAAGGTTATACATCCTTTATCAGAACCATTAGGCCAGGTGTGTTCAGGCAAGTTGTAAATATTGATGAATTAATGATTGTGTATTTAATACGCAGGAAGAGAGCCAGATCTTTCCATCCTAGTTGGAGGTTCTTTGATACATCATGAGATCATGTGATGGTTGGTGTGATGGAGAAACTATACAACATGGTTTCGTGACCAATTTGAAGGTCACAATAAATTTCATTTGTGACAATGACGTTAAGCTTTGACTTTTCAGAGGAGTCCTTGACTATTTTGGAGGTCCCTTGCCTGCTCTGTATAATCATATAAAGTCAGAGGTGTCAATTTCAGGTGCGGAAAGTAAAAAATCCAGACCAGGATTTTGTTTCAACCAACTAGTTGAGCTCTCTGTGACTGTGACTCTTTATGCTCAACTGATTGGTTGAAACAAAATCCTGGTCTGGATTTTTACTTTCTGGACCTGAAATTGACACCGCTGTATAAAGTTAAAAAGTCATAGAAGGAGCTTGACTCTCTTCTGATAATATAATGATAATCTGAGGAATACCTGAGTCTGGGAAATGGTATTGGGGGGGCAGGCTCGACACCTTCCGTTTGTGCCCCCCCGGCTGAGAAGTGACAGAGCTGTCCACAAAGCAGGAGAATATGTTCCCCAGCATTGCAGCCTATTACATGGGATGGATGTTCTGGATGGGGGGTGGGATTGGAGGTGGGGGGGCTGTACATTAAGCATCGCTCTCTCAATTGGAACCTTTAATTATGAACCCTCGCTATCAGTTACAACTGCTCGGCACAGATGTTAAACCCTGTGGCTGGATTGCCCTAGCTTGCTTAATCCTACTGATGCAAAAGGCTTGTTTATAGTCCAGGCCTTGGATATTACAAGATCTTCATTTAGTTTTCCGATTACAGATAAGCTTTGAAGTAACAAGAGGCAGATGATCTAGCTACACATATACAGTGTGTGTAAATGCCTAAGACTGTCTGTCTGTGTTATTTTTTCCCCCTGCTATTATTATTTGTGCTGGAAAAAAAACAGCACACCCCAAGAAGGTCTAAAGATGCTATAAAAATTGCTGAGGTATAAAATCGAATATGCTTAAAACTGTCTGTTCAGGAATATCTTGTAGGCTGGACCAGCTATACACTGAGGGGAATCACAGCTCTGGGCTGGGTGCATTGTAAATCAGAGTCCATCGCTGCTTGTTTGTTTACATACTAGGCTCTTTACACTGGTCTCAGGAAGGCAGGAAGCTTGTGCACTGCCTGAGCTATTGTATGGCTCATAAAACTATAGGGTATGATGTTTGCACCGGACGCCCCCCTCCCTGGCTCATTCGCTAGCGATATCATAACAACTCTGCTCCAGAGCCTGGAAATCATGGATGCTTTTGGTATCGGCTATTTATGGAGTATGGATCTCTAAGGGCAAAGGCTTGGGGATTAATATTCAACCAACTGTGCAGAAAATGCAATGCATACATAACGAAAAAAGAGAAACAGACCATGTGATGTCGACTGTATTTATTTAATAGTCTAGAGTGTCCATATTCTGTTAAAATTATGGTTGTTTTGTATGTGCTTTGTATATTGCCCGTGCGTGTATTCTTATGTAGTTAATTTGGTGTGGTGTTTTGTCTTTTATCTGGACCCTGAGTCTATAATAAAGGTTTTATTGGTTGATTGATTGATTGATTATGGCTTTGAAAGGAAAAATGCTGCAGGGACAAACTTCTGTGACAATATTCAGGGGGACGAGTGATGAGCCCAGCCTACACTCACACTCCAGCTGTTGATACACAGGGTATTAATGAAGAATGATCCCAAAGCTCCATAAACACACAGGAGTTGTCACACTAGTATTTAAAGGGCAAACACGCATGTCTGCCATTTGCATTTTGAGACTCTCGTTATTAGTGACAGTGCGTATAAAATTTAGCCATGGCTTTTACAAAAACCTAAAAATTTTGTGAGTAGTTTACAGACAAATACTTATTAATCATGATTCTATACTCCTAATTATATTTGATATATTTTTTCCCAATCTACTTTCAAAACTTGTATCAAAGTACAGTACACAGTAGATTTCCTTGGTTAAGGTTATATCTTTATACCACCTTGGCTTTTGTGTATTTTATTCTGCATTGCTGGAACCTCTCTCCTTTGGTTGTGTGAGTAAGTCAGCTTAAAAGTGCAGTAATGTAAATCCGACTTACTGTTTATCATATTGAAGTTTCCCATATAAAACGACTGGTAGTGATATAAAAACACTTCCATGCTTCCATCCAACCATTCATCCATCCATTCATTCCTCCATCCATTTATCCAGCACAGGGTTGTGGGGTGGGGGGGTGGGGGGGATGCTGGAACCTATCCTGTGTCCATAAGGCAAAGCGCAGGGGAACACAGGATGCCAGTCTAACACTACCTACGCAGACATATCACTGACAATGCCAGCTCTTCTAATGACATGTCATAGGAGCAGTAAACCTGGGCACCGGGAAGAGAACACACTCTCTCTATGGCAGCAGCTCCTGCCATCGTGTTTTTTTTTAGCAAAAAGTATGCTTAAATTACTCAATACGGTGATGAATTCAAATGAACCAAAATTCTGTAGTTCTATAGAAAAATAGACTTAGATAGTCTTAGAGAAATCCAATACCCTTATTATTGAACACAATATTGAAAACACGACCTATATAAAGCATTAGAGTAATGCTATTAACTACCATCAGAGCAGGAGCGATAACTGAATACTGAAATATTTATGGTGGCCCAGAACAATCTAGCAAAATTTTTTTGTGATTTGAAGGTTATTCACTCAGGTTAATTCTCTCTTAAAATATCCTTGCTTGTCCTGTCCTTCATAAATTCCTATGCTTACTGTTTAACCGTCATTTCATTGGTGTATTTACTTGTCTATCAGACACAAATACAGTTTGTTGCTAGGCAGACATGCAGATCTGAATGGTATGTAGGCATCATTGTCTGAATGCTTGGACATCACACCATACCACCAGATATGAGACTAGGGCAAGCCGAGACTAGAAAACATTATCTTCAGTATAATACATGTGGCATAAGTCTTTCGGAATTGACTAAATGTCATACTGTAAGCATTTCACTACATTTAAAATATATTCATTGCACAACCTTAAGTTTTTTGCTGTGGAAAAAGGTTTTACGTCTGCAATGGTAATTTCGATACCTACCTTTGGTAGTGAGTTCACCAGGTTATTACCAATATAGCAGAATTTAAAACAAAATAAGGTTAAGGCTCATTATACATTTCCATTGCTACTGCAATTCTTGGAAATGATCATCGCTATGCCACTTACTAAATCTCATCTATTACCTCATGCGTGGTTTTGTTATAATTTTTAATTTTGTTACATCGGATGTACATTTGTAGCTTATCGGTAGCCGCAGGTAGCCGGTCTTAATCAAGAGCGCGTGTCTGTTATCCTTAAAGTGTAGCACCACCTAGCAGAGCCCCGCACGGAGACCCTAAAGGTGTTTGTTTTCTATTTATTTTTTTTTTTACGACAGCATTGTTCACAATGAATTTTTCACTGGGACCTTCCGTGGTGCAATAAAAGCAAGGGCAAACTGTGCCTTAGGAAGAAGCGGATCTCAGAGGGGATGTTGACTCTGAGCGGATCTTCCCAGTGGTGAGCGAAAACCTGACTGAGGCGGCATGCTTCCAGGCTCGGCCAAACCAGTATGGCGCTTAAAGAACGGGAGTGATGAAGAGGGTTTTAGCCCATTATAAATCCAGATCCTCCAGCCACTTTATACCCATTTCAGTATTTACCAAATACTCAGGTGGCCCGTAAGGTCTATGAGGGGTATCAGATTATCTGCATTAGCTCAGCATGATTGTGAGACTAGTCACAGACGGTTCTCAATTTACGTGTTTATATTTAATATATTCCCGAAAGTCTACCAAGCTGCCAGTCTTTGTGCTAATATTGTAGTCTTAGCAGTATTCATTATTTCAAAGGAGCACTTAAGTGGTTTTAAGTTTAAAATACCAGCATATCAATTAGCTAGCTTGTTATAACTCCTTTGTCATGTCCATATCCATGTTCCATCTTGACAGATGTACAATGACAGGACAACTGTGACGTGTAGCTTTTTGGCAGCTCACTTACAGTATTACACATCGATAAAAAGAAAAACTGAACACTTGTTTAGCATAAAAGAAGGGAACGGAAGTCACCTGGATATTAGGATGATCTGTTATATTATTTTCAGTTTGCTTCTTCCTAGATGGATAACCTGACATGATGCAGATATCACTGCTGATTCATTGATCTCCTTGCTACATGCTCTAATGTTAATGCTATGTCAATATCCCTTCTGACAGTACGGACAATGTGAAATGTTGATTATTCACCTGTCATACCACTTAGCACGACAGTAAGGACATGAACTCATAACCTAACCTGACAGCTTGCGTCCCATAAGAGATGCTGTTGTACCCTAAAGCAAAGTACTTGACCTGACCCGCGAGCCGGTAAAATATCCATCTGTCCAAAAGTATTAAAATTGTGAGCCACCTTCAATATCAGCTTCTGCTAAGCAAATTTGTGTGTTCAGGTACAATGTTACAAGGGTATCTCGTCACATTTAGGGGAGGGAGACAGCTTTTTTAAGTAGCCTTTCAGTGGATCTATGGAATTTAATTTGTACGCCATTTTCATTATCACTCTTTGAATGGGGGGGGGCGATGTAAACGATATCACCCATACGAAAAACACACATATGTAACACACGTGTGTGCACAGATGGAGACAAACCCACCAAAGTATGCATACAAGCAAACCAATTTTGTGTCAGAAGATTCTGATGTTCTGTTCAGTGTATCACTTGGCATTTTAATGTAACAGAATCTAACATAGCGACGTGACTCACCAGCACAGTACAAGAGGAGAAAACTTAACTGAACAGACCTATGCATTAAACATATTGTAGAATACAGTGTAACATTCATCACTGTCATGGGCAGGGTTTGTATAAATTTAAATGCAGTGAAGCATGCTGTTTTTTTCTTAGTCTCACTGTGTATGTGTGTATAATATCAATATGAAAATGTTCAATTGGCTTTTTTTTTGTTTGTTTTCTTAGTAGATATTTTTGTATGGTGTAACTATATTAACGGCATATAACTGCATTTTACAGTGGAAATGTTGCTTGATGGTCTTTTCAGATTTGTAATATCTTTTGTCATAATTTGAGACGTATGAATCCGTCTCTGGCTCTGTTTAACATATAGAAAGTCACAATTTCTGCGACAAACTTTTTGGGTACTTTTTAAACTTTGAAGGCATTTGAGAGAATGTGCATTGTAATAGTGAAGTCCATCGGCTTTTTTCTTTTGTGGGCTATGTTCGTTTCACAAATGCCAACAATGTGTAATTTTGCACACTCATCAAAATGCTCAATGAATTACGCTGTATTTAGTTTAATATGTGCATACCGTAGGTGGCCAATAAGGAGGCAGAAAAAAACACACGGTTATATTTTAAAGTCTTTTGTGCCAATTTTGATTTTAGGTTAAGTTGTCGTCTTACACTGAGGATTTAAAATTTTCGTATTGGATCAATTTAACCAGGTCAGATGGAGCTAGCTTAAATAAAAAAATAATAAATAAATAAATTAAGGAGCCCTTTAGCAGCACTGAAATCAAAGCACGAATATTTATGCTGCTATTCCGACTGGCGTGCATTACAGAAATGCAGCCGTTTAATAAATCAGTTCACTTTAGTGGCCCTCGTCTAGCTTTCTGGGAGGCCGGGCGTAGAGAGCCCAGTGACCACGGCGACCACATCAACTCTAAAGCAAAGGCCCCTAAAACACGATAGGGATCCGAGGTGGAATATGTGCAGGCGCTTGTCCTGCAATGTAGGCTGATTTAAAAAACAATCATGCCTTTAAGTGTGGAATGTATCGGGGACTGGAACATGGCAATGCTCGTGCCTGACAGTTTATACATTAAAATAAATTACCTAACCTTTCCAACTTCCAGTGACAAAAACAGGAAAAATGAAAGATAATGGGTTATTATTCACTGAAGAATCCTATACATAATAATGATATCATCAATAATGGTGGTGATACTCCAGAGCTCCTGCGGCTTTTAAAAAACATTTAATGGAATTACTTTTTTTGAATCATCAGTCCTAGTCCAGTCCCTAGCTATTCAGCTGGAAAAAAAGGCAGAAAAAGGAAAAGAGACTAAAAGAGCGAAGGGGAGAGAGAGAGAGGGAGAGGGGGAAAGAAAAATGTATCATATTATATTTCTAAAAGTCTTACCAACCGGCGGTCATGAGTCAATTTGCCAAATAATACAAGCAGAACCAGACGAAAGAGGCACATCAGGACCTGCTTAAAGTGCAAGGCAGTAAGTGGGCAATAGACTTACAAAGTATCGCCGCACTCATCTGACAAATGCAATAAACAGCATTATCCTTCAGAGGTGAAGCTGCTGGTGGCGGATCTGCTCTTAAGCCCTGCTGCCCGCTTCCCAGCGCGAGGACCGGCCTGGCAGTCAGGGTTTGCCAGGGAGAGAGGGCATGTGGCTGCGGGGGGGAGCCTTGCACCGGCATGGGGGGGTTATGAGGTGGTGCGTGTGGGTTTGTGTGTGTGTAGACTGGGGCTGGGGGCGGGGGGGTGGTGGGCTGGTGGAATGAAAAGCAAGGGATCTCCTGCCTGCCACCTGCATTTTTTTTTCCATTAATTTTTTTGCAACACGAATCCCTCATAGCTAGGCGTGAAAGAACTTCTCGAGAGGCACAAACAGCTGGCCGCGTGGCTCCGTGCCCCCCGCGCCCATAAATCGGCGGCCAAGCGCCCGTGATGAGGCGACGTGATCAAGCAAATGAAATATCTGAGCTTTGCGGGTGTGTAATTCAGGCACACACAGCCTGCTTTATTGTCCCTGCACAGCTAGAGCCATACATTGCGTGTCTGAGGCAATTTGCCGTCGTTTTTTTGCTATTATCAGCTTTGCTGCCGCGTGTGCGCAGATGTGTGTGCATGACTGCGAGCAAGGCAGTGTGCCTCTGTATATCTGCTGGAGTGTAGTGTGGTAGTGCTCCACTAACATTACGCTGATCATCCTCTGCTCTGCTCTGTAAATAACACTGAAATACCTTCCATACCACACAGTGTAGAACTGTTACTTTTGAATTTTATTTGTGTTCTTTTGTACCATGAGAGGAAGTACACATACGCAAATAGTCCTTGACTGTCAAGGAATTTCTAAAGCACATTTTGTGTATTCGAAAATACGATGTCAATCAGTTTGTTTTATTAACTATTATTATTTTGACAGGGAACAGTGCTTAATTGTGCTTAATTGTTAACTAAAGCCACAGAGTTTGCCAAAACTTGTCTCAATTTTTACTCTCCACTAATTGTAGTTATATAGGAGAATGGTTTTACTTGTGAGCAATGAAAAAATCTTTATAATGGAAGAGAACAGATCACAATTTCACCCTGTTGGAACGCCAAACAAGCCGGAACGTGCGGTTTGTCAGTGAAGCCGGTGTAATGCCACGAGCTCCCCGCGAATTAGACGCGACCCTAATCTGACACCATCACCGCAGTCTAAGCAGCAAGTCGCACACGTTCCAGTGCTGGAAGCTTAATCAACGAGTTGCATTGGGCCTCTGCTATATTTCTGTGGTGACCGCCAGCCTCTCCCAAATTTATCCATTGGTAAAATGTAACCACACGACTCCCTGTCCCCCCCCCCCGCCTCCGCCCAATGAATTGGACTAAACTGGCACCCTCTAAAAGAATGTTCACTTACATTATTATCTTTTTTAAGTTATCAAGGGAAGTGTCAATTAAGCACCCATAAATATGAGAGATGCTTGTTTCTAAAATCCGCACACTAGTGCCCCTTCACGGATGGTTAATTTAGTGTCAAAAGATTATTAAATATTTCTAAAAATACTTCTGCTCATTGTGTGCTAACAATACACAACTTTGTGGGGCATCATTAACACCAGCAGAACACACTTTTGAGCTAATCGTAATCGATGACCACGGTCACTATGTGTTCTTGATAGCTTAAGAGTTTGTCCATGCGTGTACTTTATATATTCATAAGAATTTATTTTCGTTTCTGTTTTGATCAGTGATAATATTAAAGTCGCATTAGATACTAAGCTTAAAAGCTGTATTCCACAGTTGTGCTTCTTGACAGTGATTGAGATAATTTAATGTATTACTTATATTAGAAAATGAGACCAAAAAATCTTTTTGCGAGTGAGGAGCGTCATAAGTTTTTGGTTGCTACTTGCTAATCCGAACAATAAAATATTCATACTGCTAAATAACACCATATACCCAAGTAGGGCATGGTACAAAAGGCTAAATAATATAATTGCGTCGCACAATTTCAGGCAAAATGCATCGGGCCAAATGCATTTTCCGTTCCGTGCTGTGTTGTTAAATTGAAAACAAGCTAACAACGCAGGTGAGTCCAACGAGATGTGTCTTCTATTAAGTATGGAACTGGTTAATACAGCGGCTTGTCGGTAATAACAATGTCCTTTCTCTGGTGACAAAGACAAAGTGCTTGCTTTTGGAGTATACGGACTCAGAAGACAAGTGATGGCTGAAGGTAGACTTTGGAGAGCATTTGAATTTCATGTCCAAGAAGAGGCAGACCATCATTAAAAAAACCTAATTTCTGTGTCAGGTGGAGTTACAGGTAATCGATCATGTTGTCAGGCTGATCTCTTTTCTTTTTTTTCCCCTCCGCCTGTTCAAAGTGAATTCTACTTCTTTCCAATTAAACTTGTTGCTGAAAAGGAAAAATGTCTTTGGCTATTAAAGGTACATTTTGCCGTGGGTTTGTTTCCCCCCTCCATAATTTCTGCACGTTATGCGGACAAAAAAGCAGTTGCACGGACACATTTTGTAGAATTAATCACAATTTTAGACTGATTTCGGTTGCTTGCTATATATTTGCAAAATATCCCTATCGCGATATAGATATTAAAATAACGGTAATATAGATATAATAACCTGTTCCATGATACTTCACAAGGGCTGATTTTGCTATTTTTGCTACTGTCATAATAGTCGGTGCTGTGAACACTACATCTGCCTCTGTTGATGTGGGAATTATATTATTTAGCACATTACGGTATACAAGATGCTCAGGTCAACAGTTTCATCACTTGAGTAAACAGATTTGTTCGCCGGGCCCTGAACCCCTGAATGACACGATAGCTTAGGCTGGGAAGAAAAGGGCTCTTAGTTACGTTACGATTTCAGAGAGCTCCATTCCTCCGCACAACCCGGTGCTTCGGAGACGTGGCATCGGCCATGGCGACGTGCGTAGCGCTAAGGCGCGGAATATCTTGGCATAAAAAGGCATTTATTGGTACATTTCTGAATGTTAACGGTTGTCAGCTTCAATTCCTTTAAAAGACCTTCTTGCACTTGGGGGATATAATGCCTGTGCAATTCACAGGGAATGCTCTTCCGTCCCTGACAGGCAGTGACAAAAATGCGGCCGTCCCAGCCGCCCCAGGACCCTTGTGGGAGCTGATGCTCCTTTGTCCCTCAGTATAATTTATTTATGTGGCTAATCTTCAGGGGGTAGAGAGGGGATGCTCAGAGGTGTTTCATTTTACAGTGGAAGCCATCAGAAGGATCAGTGACCTTGTGAAGACTTTGCAGTAAAAATATAATTCATTTCAATTATTGCCTGAGATCCATCTTACTTTTCAATTACAGAAAGCGACAAGCCGTCAGGGGGGATATTTCTCTAAACAAAACTGGGAAAAGGAGTTATTCAGGGAAAAAAGTTGATTTCCAAAGTATAAATGGCTACTTTTCATTTCATTTGTGTGGCTGCACATTCAATAAAGAATACATAGAAGAAGCAGATTCTGATGTTACCATGTGGCCTAAAATACTGCATTTTAATATTAAACATTGTTCGTCTGCGTTTGTTGTGATTTTTTTTTAAACCCCGTCGATCATTTGCATCATTGTATTTAGAATTTGTTCATGCACGTCAGATACTTTTATTGTGATTGCCAAAAACGTCTGCTTGTTAATATTTATGTCATTGTATTTGTATGAATTATGGTGATTCAGAACTAGACCACGAGAAAAACTGGACAGTTTGGACCATCAACCATTGGCTCAGTCTGACATACTGGATAGGCCCATCAAAAATAAACAGTGTGCAGGATGAGCACAGACTGTACCGGAGGGTCAGTGAAATGTTATAAATGGCATTTGTAGCGCACGCTGGTCTCAGTACATGTAATCATGGAATGCCTGAGAGGCCCAACATAAAATCATACACCGTTAAACAGAATCCCACCAGTTAAAACTCAACTTAATGTGTCCTGACACCTCCAGCACGACCCTCCTCGAACAAGCTTGTATCCGGCTGTTTTCTGTTTGATTTCGAGATGTTATTTTTTTTTTGCCTGATGAACAACAACAGAGTCTAAGGGAATTCACACTCATCCCACGAATGGTGTTCTATCCGCGTGGGCTGGGTGAAATACACCATCAGCAGGATGTCACGCCAAATGGAGGGTAAGCACTCGGCAAGAGTATTGTCTGTTTGTTTATGGGACGAATCAATGACCGGAGGGTAGCTCTAACCTATACCGCTAAGCGGTGTACCATGGTTTACGGGACAGGGGGGAGACAGTTGGGCATTTTCAACAATCACTTCAGTATTACCTTATTACTTATTTAAGTACCACTAACATATTCTCATATTCTCTGTTCCAAGTATAAGTATATGTATTATATATATTATAATGATATATGATTATATAATATATGTGTGTATACATTTGTGTATATATATATATACATACATATATGTGTATACATTTGTATTTGTGTATATATATATATATATATATAGGGCGTACACGTAGCTATGATGCGTTGTCCTTATTGACACATTTGCCTGATCCCCTAACAAATATCCACTTCAGATTCCAATGCTGCCCTAAGCCCACCCCCGTGTCCCGGTGGAGTTTGTATCCCCCCCGACGACCTGCGAGTGGAGTCGATGCAAATGGAGATGCGGCTGCACTGCGCACCGGCAACGCGTGGGGTGGGGGGGGGGGGGGGCTCATCGCGACGCTCATCCTTACATAACCGTATTTATTTGGACAGAGACGCGACAGAACCAGCAACCGAAATAAATAGATAAATAAATGACAAAAGGGGAGGGCGGCGGAGTTGATTAGCAGGCCCCTTCCCAGCATGCAATGCTATGACAAATGATTGACTTGGAACAATATCTAAGGCGATCAGGATAAAGTACCAACCATTTCAAGGCTCAGCAAAATTCTAATTCTAATTAGACTTCTCACCACATTCCAAATAAAAATTGTTCCCATGGTATTTCACCCTATCAGGTGTCCCTCTCTGTTCGGTGAAACAAAACGAATAAAGAAAATGATTAAAGTGATAACAAAGGCATAAAATTTAAATTATTGCAGCACCACATCTGGGATCTGTATGTCACTGCGCTGCCATTTTTGCCCTTCCATCCAACACTCCATTCTTTCTGCATGAGGGAAGCTGCAGAACGGAGAGGGAAGAGAAGGAGAAAGTGAAAGGGGAAAAAAAAGTATAACATTAAAAGGTAGAAAGCGAGAACGCAAATAGGCTTTCAGCTTTGGCGTTATTAATGACTCTTCAAAAATCTCAGACTTTTCCAATCTCTCCGAGAAGCGCTTGAAGGAGCTTGCAGATGAAGCTGACCTTCAAAATGTTCTTTGGTCTTTAGTTAAGAAATTCACTCGCCATTATGGCATCATTAAGGAAACAAGGATAAAATTACTCCATGGTTAATGACCTATAGGATCCCCCACCAAAATTTGTTTCAGATCTAATAAAACTGTGCTTAACACACTCGAATGAATTATGAAGACTGTTATGCGGGGTATTAAAATGTGGAAAATAGATTTTCTGAAGCTAGGAGGACTGGACTTTTCAAATCAGATAGTAGAATGGAATTTTCTGGGCAATAAATTCTACCATGTCTCAATTTATTTTTATTTTTTTTTAAACCCAGAAATTCTGAAGCTATGATTGAATTCCTCTGCTAGATGGGTTCGAAAAAATTTCTCTGCCAAGTGCAGTCTCAACTGGCCCTCGTAAAAATAAATAAACAAACAAACAGGTAAACGTAAATAAATTAATTTAGCTAGGCCCTTTGTTTTTAAAAGGGGGGGGGGATCTAGGGAATATCTTGCGTAAAAAAACACATTAGAAAATTCTGGAAAAGCAGCAGTGCAATTAACAAGATATGTGTTATCTAGGGTGATAATTTACCATTAAGACCTTTATGAAATTGGATTTTGCATTTACATTTACTCAGCATGCTGCCCAGATTAACGGGTGCCAGGGTGGTAATTAGCGTAACGCGTCACAGGATAGAGAAAGCAGGCAAGAAGCTGTTAGGGAGAAAAATGAAGCTGCAGGCTATTGGGCCCCTTCACAGACTCGCTGCCCCTCTCGCACTTACTCACACACACACGCGCGCACAGACACACACACACACACACTCACAAATCTTCTCAGTCATATAACTCGCCCCTCTATTGTAATATCACCAACAACCCCATTGTGAAATACAGGCTTATTTAAAAAAAAAAAAAAAAAAGTTAGTGAGAGATAGTATGTGCCAAAGAGGTGGTTTGTGAGGTAATGGCATTTGCTCTCTTTAAACTTTAATCTTTCCTATTAATTCCCTGCAACTGGAGAATGTATGAGAGTTAATGTTCCATGAACGTGTTTCTCACTCCGCAATCTCTTCAAGCTAATTACCTTCAGGTGCTAAATGGAGGGAAATTGCAATCCATTTGGATGAGAAAAATTTCACCTCCTGGTCCCTAGTGAAGCATTTTTTTTTTCTGGGTGCATTAAAAAAGGAAGAAAAAAAACAGCCAGGCCTCCTGAAAGAGCATGCTGGAAGGTAAACAGTTGCCGTAAAGCCACCGCTGATCTTTGCTGCCCGTGTTGCCTGAAATAGGACACTGTGCACTCCTACTCTCCGCTTACCTAGCGAGGTCACCCAGAGGTCAACAGGTGCTGCTCTCAACAAGGAGAATGCTTAACAGATGTTTGATTGGCATGAATCATTTAAATTGCCCATTAAAAACTTATGATCTGAAAGGATAGAACTTGTCTTACCAGGAGGATTTTAATAACTCCTCTGAAGGGTAAACAGTTAGGAGATCTAAAATGAAATGTGTATTAAATTTGTCTTGAGGGCTGTACAAAGATTAAAGGGGAAAAAATTAAAGACGAGTCAGAAAAATATGAAGCTAATAATTTTCTTTAGTGATACTATGTGATGTGTTTCATTTTTAGTTATACCCAGGCTATAATTTTAATACTATGAATGCAGATCGCAGGAAGTGAGATAAGGGAATTGGGGTGTCTAAAGCGTGTAAATCTGACTCTTAATCATTTACTTGAGTGGTGTGCATTTTTTGCATAGCTGAAATGTATTTGAAGCAGTGCCAGTGACAGCCAGACTGTAAAAAATTCTGATTGCTTTTTTTTCCCTGTTTAGAGAGAAAGTTCAAAAGCTCTCACAGGGTCGCTGTCTGTTTAAATGTACTAATTTTCAGCATCGGGGCAGGGATATCTCGCAAATGCATTACCCATTTGGCAAGAGTTCGAGTCATTTTGCAAAGCTGCATAATAACGCACCAGTGAGTCCGGCGATTCGATGGCGATGCTGCTTTACGCTTGCCAAAAAGTCCACAGTGATACTCATTACTAGCTCTGGACTGACTCAGTACTGACTCGGTACTCGTGAATCTTCTTAGTGCGTGAAATGTTTCGCTCACCGGGCCCTGGGACGGTGTCAAGACATGGCATTGAAGGCAGGCTAGAAAGGGCAGCTGGGGTGGGTGGGCCTCGTCGTAATCACTCACCTTCATCCTTAATTTGTTGTCATTATCCTTACAAGCATTTCAAGATCAAAAACAAGGGGAAGAGGGGGGTGATGAGCGAAGAGGGAAAGTGGAGGGAAAAAAGCAGTTTGTAAAGAGATTGGGACCATGGACGATGAATGTCCTGATAAAAGTCATTTGCCCCCGTTGAGGAGGTGGGGTATACAGGGATATGGAGGTAGTAAGAGGGGTAATAATACGGATGGCACCTTCAAGCCAATAGCGCCGCAAAAGCCATGAATATTAAATCCAGGCGCAAGGTTAAATAGCTGTGTCCATGTGGGGCATTAGAGAATAATAATTTCTGATCCGTCGCAGACGGCGCGTAAGGTTGAGTGGGGACAACAACGACGCACGCCGCATCGGGCCACACTCGTCAGCACCAGCCGAAAGTGCCTAATGGGTCTAACTGCGGCGTGCCCCGGTCCTCTTACCTTGAGCGCATGTACCCGCCCAGGACCCTGCAAGTCGCCAGGAGGCTCCGATCATGGTCATGCTTTTACCTTTAGAAGCGCGGTCATTTGTCAGGATGCAGTCCTTTGTGAGGATAATTCAGATGTAAAATGCGGACTAATGTCATTCGATATGTTTGATACCCCACAAAACTAAACAATAGTAAAGTAAGCATTCATCA
>JAODKN010000042.1:8905010-8920091 GCA_026774425.1 Petrocephalus zakoni
ATTTTTGTTTGAGGGACTGTGTGACTTAATAACAAAAAAATTGTGCGCCATGATTACATTTTTGTCACATTTTTATTTTGCTTTTAAAGAGCCAAAAATCTTTTACGCAAGTTGCGCATGAATTTTATAGCTAAGACTGTTGAAAATGTATTTTAAAAATTTTCTTTTGCAAAATGCATTAGTCATATGGTGAAATGATGTGATGTCTAATGATCATTACAGTATTTAAACAAAAATAGAGTACAATTAAATGTATGTTTAATTTATTGCTTTTCGGAATGCTAAATAGCAGATTTCATCTCTGTTTACCAGACATTTATAATATCACAAACATTGATATTATTTTCTTGAGATTCCTCAGCCAAAAACTGAATTCATAACATTCATTTCATAATTTTAAAATAGCTTATTAAATTACAATTTTATTGTGCATTCCTTAAATTCATAATTTGCTGTCATTTTTGAAAATAACAGCTTAGATGCATCAAACACCCAAACCAATTATTTAACTGTCTCTAATAGGGATTGTTTTTGGAAGTGGGCATGCCAGAAGCCCAGTGCATTTCCAGGGCTAGCACACCCACCTTCAGGTGAACTTCCTTAATTAATCAAGGTTTTGCTCTGCAACTACTGTGAGCAAAAATAAAACAGAAAGGGCCCATTACTTGCAGGGGCAGTTCAAAAAACTGTTCGCAGTCTGAAGGCTTTAATTGAGCAGTGCAGGGCTATTTTTTTCCCCAACAAAGGGATGGGCTAGAACAAATGCCATAAGCCTTTAATGAGATAGCTGATCTCACTCAAACCCACTTCCATTGATTGCCCTATGGCTTAGAGTCATTGAAACTAGGGGAAGCTGTCTTAGCAACCCACGGATGCAGGGCAACATGACAATACAGTTCAATTAATAGGAAAAAAAGTGAAAATCCAATTAATGTGCATCAAGCTGGCATTTTTGCATGATGATAGCTCATTAGGGCCTCAGTTTTGTAACAAGTCTCCCTCCCTCATTAAAATGTTGTCTTTCTCAGTGGGGTTTTAGGGGCTGGGGAGGGATTATTTATGCAACAGGTTCTAAACAAAAACTCCATGTTAGTCCCTTTTAATGGATTTAATGGTTCTGAATTTTTAAGCAGCCCAGGCAGATGCCTTAAGAGCTCTCACTTCTGAAGGCTGAATATACATTTACTTTGCATGAGAAATCGGTCCCCTGTGGTAAACTAAATAGAAACGGCGACTCATTACCTGCTATTTTAAAGCATTTGTGGTGAGAAATGACTGTTAGTTGCTGTGGCGTAATTATTTATAACTGTATAGAATTCTTTATTCTTTTTAGTTATCGCGGAAATTTGTCAGCTTTATTTTTGTCAGGCTGCATACACTCACACAAAGACTTTGTGACAATTTTATCATTATAGCAGTCAGTGCAGTTATATGACATTGCATTAATAGGGAGTATAAAGTAGGGAAAAAGAACTACATCAAACACTGAAAGCGCATTTTTCATCTGGGTAAAAAAAAAAATCGATGTGAATCAATCACAAGTGAGAGAGAAAGCTCAGTGAGACTGACTGGCACCAGAACAGAGGCTTGAAATTCACCTGGCTGCGTACAGCCTCGTCTCCACGGCCGAGACATCCAGGCCTGGGCCACTCTGTTTACAGGAGCAGGAACAGACACTCGCAAAATCACTAGGCAGCACGTGACGACGCTGAACCGGTGACATGAAGGTTATTTAAAAGAAAATGATTTTTAAAAACTCCTTAAACAATTTTCCCCACTAATATTTAAACAAGGAATAATATTGTCAAATATCCAGAATAGTAAAAATGATTTCACTTCATTGTTATGTTTTTGTTTTGTTATTGATTACTTTATATTTAAAATGTTGTATTATATTTTTTGTAGGTAGAGACTTAATCGATATGAATCTTGATTTGTAATTAGAAACCTATTATTTCAGAAATATCACTAAGAAATAATAGCATATAACTGTAGTAAAAATCATTAAAAACAATACATGTGGCACCCTCTTTGTCTTGCGAATTCTCTTAAAAAGCATGTTATTTGACTGATAAAGCACCACAAGGCATTTTCTCTGTCTGAATTTAAAATAGTAATATATGAATAATGGGGAGACAATGAGATCCGTGCAGAAAGTGAAATGACACTCTTTGTAAATTGCTGGAGTACACTGGAATCCCTTAGTTTTCATATACAGATGGTCCGCAAGTTACGATGGTTCCACTTACGATTTTTCAATCTCATGATGACGACAGCGATACGAAATTTTTTTTAAATACTTTAAGTTTTGCGCGGCAGCCAAACGTAGCAGCGTATGCGGCATGAGACGTTGGGACACTGCCGGGATCAGTGCCGGGATGTACGCATCTCCCACGATCAGCGGCAGTTCAGTTGTATTTTCCTGTGTTTTTGATGTTTCAAAGCCTGCCTCGACTTTCATTTTCAAGTTACGATGGGGTCATGCTAACTCCATCATAAGCCTACCTGTATTCCATTATGGCCTGTATATGGGCAAGAGCACAGGCTCACCCATCTATCTGGCACCCCTGGGGGAGTGTTATGGGCCCAACAGTCATGTGCCTATTCTGCTGAGGATGGGATTCAAACCAGCACTCGTTTCCCTATGAGCATACAGACCGAGACCACTGAGCCACACACCGCTAACAGGATGTGCTTTAGCTTAACTCACACACGTATACACATATCCGAGTAACAATGTACGTAACAACGAGGTCACATCAACGACAGTGATGTGAGGTAGGCGTTTTGTGCCATGCGTCGTCAACAAACAATGTCAACAATGCTGGTCTGAGCACGTCTGAAAATTGAAACATAAAAGTCCCCTTCCAAAGAGTAAGTCTGTGGTAACATGTCCCAGTTCATTGTTCCTTTTAGTAACCATTTAATTAATGTGTTGAAGCGATATCCTAAGCAAGCCATCGTAGAAATAACTCTCTTTAATCTTTAGGCTAAATTTTAAGTGGAGTGTGTCTACTTGTTCCAATATTACTTCATCTTTCTTATTTTCCCCGCCCTGTACCACTTCATCATTGTGTCCTCTGGCATTCAATGTCCCATTAACCTTCACATCCGGCAACTTTTTTGCTGTTTGCACAGTACTGTCTGCCGGAGCTTAGGACACAATCACAGCACCATATTATTAGTGCTGTTTGTTCCATCATTACTATTGTGACATGTAATTTTGCAGAAGAGTTATGGCACCATTTTAAAAATTGACTCTTCCTAGAAATTTTCAAGGTTCATACAAGCAAGAAAGGTTTTAACGTAATTGTGACATAGTTTTTCACTAGTTTTAACATATATTTAATTGGACTAAACAATAAAATGCAGAATAGGTATTTATATATTAATCTTTTGGTAAAATGCTGGCTATTTCCATGCTATTATAAGATCTGGGTGCTTTTTGTTACTAATTTTTTTTAAATATTGGAAATATATAAGTCACCCAACTGTCTTTTTTTTTTTCTTAAGAGTCACATGCTTTAACTGAAAATAGATTTTGCAATTGCCTGAAGGTTGAACCCAGGTTTTTTGTTTAAGGATATTCAATGAGAGCATCAAGGGTATTGATTTAATTGTTGGCAAGGACTGTGTTCTGTATTTAGAATCCCAAACTGATCTCTGCACATCATCAAGGTCAACTAATTAATTGGAATTTAGTCTAACTCAAGATTACTTCCGTCTTTGCAGTCAATGCTAACATTCATTTTATGTCTAAAAATTGCTATTGTGCTCCACTGTGGCACTGAGATTTCAGGGAGACGGGCGCCAAGAGACATGCGGAATTGAACTGGAAACTAAAAGTTGCAACCCTAATTGTCACTGTGTACCCAGACACCAATGTGCAAGTCACGCTCCTTTGCATAAGTTGCAAAAATGTCGTAGCGGAGAAAAGTTTTGGGTTAGCTTGACTTGGCTAAGGTATTTGCTGAGACAATACGTTTCAGTATCGTTTAAGATAACAGCTCAAACTATCCTTGAAAATGATAAAGGGATGGCAGAAAGTGTGCAGAAGAGCATACTCCTCTGTCACACCATTGGGCCGCGCAATTTTGCTTCTTCACACAAACGGCGAAACCCGTTTCCCGGCTTAACATCTATGTGTGTGGCAGTTTTTTTTTTTTTGCAACTGTCAAGTTGCCAGCGGTTACTTTCTGGTCCTGTCTCTCAGCGGGTGGGCGGCCATGCTGTGAGCAATTAAGAGGCCCCTCTCAATGGCCCCCGATGACTCTGTTCTGGCTAGGAGATCGATCCCCTTTGGGGCGGTGGGGGGACCTGCGTGATTACGTGGTGACCACTTTGCTGTTTTCCCTGCTGCTCTGTGCTTTGTGGGTCTTGGGGATAATGGCCTGTGGCTGGGCTCAGCACCCACCTGGGGTGGCCCCCATCGGGCGCTTTCTCCCTTGCTCCCCGTGCAGCAGCAGTGAGGTGGCTTACTGTCGCTTTTCAGGGAAGCTTCTCAGCCGCATTTAACTGTATGATTGTCGCTATGATTCTTACTATGGTTTGGTAGTTCTACCTGAGTGTTTTTTTGAATCGCACAAAAGAGGAAGGTGTGATCCTCCACGATTCTTAATTCATCATCCTGTTGGGTCCACTGAACTACCTTGATCTGGCCCACGTTCCTTGCATCTCATTGTTGTTCTCACGTCGAGCAGACCTATTCCGCAATGCCCAACTTTGTTCCAGGAGCATCGCAGCATCGTAGGTCCTTATCAGTTGGGCTCTGGGTATGAGCAATGACTTCACGGCGTGCACCCGGGGTGCAGGAAGGTGCAGCAAATATCACTCCTACTATGAATGTTATGCTTGCCTGCTTGAGTGCTCTCCACTCCCAGCCATCGCTTAGCTCAATCATATTATGAAGCATAGACTTCCAGTGTTTGGCTCACATGCTGCTAGTTTGGCTGCTTTACCGGAGTCTCCTTGGGACCACTTTCTTTGAGAAGAAGCCCTTGTTCCTTGATTTCTGTCAAGCAATTGGTGGCACACTCAACAGCTCAACCACTAGGCAAGGTTGCATTTCTCTATAGCAGTGGGGATCATTTCTGGCTGAGAAGGCTGTCTACAGTGCTCCCTTGAAAAGCCTAAATCCTACTGACTAGGACTACCAGACGCTTCCTGATATGTTTTTACTTCTTGTTTTAAAGAGCTGGACCCCCTGGGTGGGATTTCCCCCCCCTCCCGATCCCCCATCAGAACCTTTAAAGTGCCTACTATTGCCTCCTTTGTCTCTTCTTAATCTCTTTGACTTATAAGCTGTCTCTAGAGGTCCCAAATACTGGTATACAAACATGTATGATGTCACTCGGTGACATCATGTTTGGGGACTGTGTCAGGGTTTCTGTATTGCATCATACAGGATAAAGTGTGAGGGATCCCCAAACTGCAAATGGGAGTAGTTAGAGGAATGCATCGCTTGATGGAAATTGTAGATGTTGTGCTGTTACTTGAAACTCAAGGTTATAATTCTCGCTCTGAGTTTAAGAAGCATCCATGAGCGTTGTTCTGTTTTAGTTGAGTCTCAAAAAATACGGCTACAAAGCTATCTAACTGAAAAAAAACACAGAAAAGGTACTTGTGTCTAATTTATCATTCTTCTTAATAGTGATCTTATGTTTGTTTTTCAAGGCTTCAGCTATGTAGGTCACTACTGCTCCCTGAAGGCGCAAGTAAGTGGCCGGCGTATCCACATCCATGCGCTTAGCGTGGCTGTGTCTGCAAGCTCCGCCTCTTTACTGTGTTTACGCTGCTGCGTTACTGTTGTTTTTACCTGCCACTTTATCCCCCTGATGCATCTAGCTGAGTAGCCGGGTGAACGGCTCTTTTTATGACTCCCTGGCACCAGTGAGAGCAAAAGATATAGTGGAAGCAGCCCCACCCCCCGTCTTGTCTATATATCAGAGCTTTTAGGATCCAGCAGTCTAATAGGGTAGCACACATCAAACGGCTGGGAGCTAGCGGTTTAGCGTTAGTCTGCGAACCAGCTTGTAAGTGGTAAAGAATTAAGATTTATTTCCGTAATGGGCCACACTTCTACTCATTTTTGTATTTTGGGAAACAACAATGCTTTTGTAGCATATTCTATCATTCTGATGTCTTTTAGTGACATATTATTATCAAATATGGCTTGTTGATCACACGCTCCGTGTTGTACAGTTCCCTAGCCCTATCTTTAAGTTGAATTTGTAGGTAAGTTTGAAAAATAATAAGACAGCACATAATAATAATAATAATAATGATAAGACTGATAAGATTAACTACGACGGGTCCTCTACTGTACTGTACCTCGAGCCTGCAGACCGCTGAAGTTGCACAATGTTTTCATGAGCACCACAAAGTAGCGCATGCGCTCATTATTACGAACTATCGCACTTAACTCTTTTTATACAATAGGCTTTATGGCAGTCCATACGTTGTTGTCCATTAGTCGAATCTTCCTGATCCGGGGGCTGCTTGTAACATTTCATAACAATGTAACATTAAGATTACACGTTAATAGCATTATAATGATATTTTCATATTACACATTTTAAGGTGTTTTTCCTGATAACAGAGAGTATAGCAGGCAAATTTGGCCTGGAAGTTTGTAATACGTCTCCAGTGTTGGCTGCTAGAAATTGCAGTGTGTTTTACCCTCAGCTTCCAATAATCTATTCTGTTCAGTCAGGCGCATACATTGACAAATGTTTTCAGCATTAGGTATTTACCTAGCGGAATGTAATGGATGTAAGGACTCGCCAGCTGCAACCACCAGTGAGAGAAGTGGCAAAACTATCTGGGCCGAGGGGAAAAACTGAGTATTCAGGAAAGATTCCATGTAGCCACACGTATCCCTTTCAGACAAAGTCACATGTACTGCCAGAATTCCTACTGAAACAGCAGAATTAACGTCTCGTTATTTTTTTCGGCCATGTACGTAGCTTGCGAAGCCACACTACCTGCAGCTGACAGTCATACCTGGTTAGCAGAGATCGCAGCTAATCACGGATATTAATTTTTGGCCAGTCCCGTCGGCAGGACTGACGGGCAGATGTGTGGGAATTCCATGTTTTGACTGCGCTCCTCTTCTGTCATCCTGACATCTTCAAAACTCATTCGTCACTCCAGTAGTGTGTAGGGAGGGCTTTACTACGGATGAAAAGGCAGCCATCTTGAAAACAATATGTTTAAGTATGGCGTGGAGTTTCTTAAATATTATTTTCACTTTAAGCTGTCACGCACACACACAGAAAGCAATGTTTTATCCGAGTCAAAATACTAAATAAAGCTTTCGTTTTACCCATTTTTTATTATTATTTTTATTATTAAAGTTTAATTAAAAATGTGTGTAGAAATGTGAATGACTGGACTCCCTTTGTCAGACTGTATATAAAAGTAAAATAAAAGTACAGAAAAGTTTTACACACCAAATAAACCGAAATCCTCGCCAACCATTTTATGTCCATTATTTCTTAAATATGTGAATGAACTTATTTCTGTGCAATAAATGATCCATTAGGCCATTTTAGCGCTAGCAGAGCAGAGAGATATTGTGGCAAGAAAGAGGCAGGTTTTGTAACCTCACAATGAAAGTGAAGTTCTCTGAAAGAACAGCACTCAGACAGGCCTGCTGGAGTGAGACAGCAGCACTGGGCGGCCCGGTTAAGAGGCCGCGCCGGAGTTCAGCTTGAATTCACAAGACGGAGACGCCCGGCCCTCCTCGGCCTCGCCCCGTCGCAACTCGTCTGGCTTGAAAGTGCACTCCTCTCCGCCGGGCCGAGACCCCCTGTCCCGCCGCACACGTGCAGCCTGGAAAGTCGCTGCCTTCACACGAGAAGGGTAAGCCCGCCAGTTCTGCGGGAGCACTACTCACGTCCGGCTAGACACAGACAGAATCTTCTCGTCTTTTGGAAGGCGCCATCTTTGCCGACACACTCCTCCCAAAATGTGCGAAGAAGACGCAGATGTACCTTTTTCTGAAACTAAAGGAAAATTTGTGCTGAAGTGTGCTCGGATACAATTGTTTGTGTTGTCTCGTGGTAGCATGCATTTATCGCATAAATGTAGACCACGACGAGACGAAAAATCAGTGCGAAGACTGTACTAATCCAATTAAGGTTACGGCGAATAATTGAAAAGTGAAGCATAATTGCATTAAGTTATTGAAATTACGTCCTTGCCTCGATAACCTTTAAAGTAGATGTGACCAAGTCGAGTCCAGTTTTGAGGGGCGCAGCATAGTCAGGGTCGCCATACAAGTGTTTGACGTATAAATTCGGAATTTCGGGGCCTTCCTTAACTAGTGAGTTGTGACGTACAGTAAAGATTTAGTCAGTGCTGCCCACAAAACCCCAGTGCCGTCCTTTGCCCAGGTGATTTATAGGGATGCTGGTTTGGGCAGGTCGGTTAATGAAATCTGTGACAGTGCATTAATGAGGCTGCTCGTTCCTGCTCAGGTTCAGCGTTTCCACCATCGCCGGCTTTCTCGGCCTGACTCCCGGTCCCACATTCACCCCCCCACCTCTTCATTTCTCGGCTATTGCAGACATTCTTCTCTACGTTATATATTTACATTACATTTTTATATTATATTTATATTATATATTTATATATTTAACATTTTCCAGCTATCTCTGTCACCACTCAAGAATGTTCGAGACATATCTTTAAAAAAAAGGAGAAGGACATTAAGTGTCTATCCACCATTAAAGAACCGTGATATCTCCGATTTTTTTTTTTTTATCTAGCATTTGTAACGTAGTTGTAAATAAATCTCACTTTCAAGTCTTGCCGTCCCTTTGGATGTGTAGAAGGGCAAAAATGTCGTGGCAGATAATGTTTGAATTATAGTTTTATCAGAGCAGTATATATAAGTGAATAAATCAAAGGGGTTGTAAAAATAAACATATTTTTATGTCTTCTGTTCTTTATGTTTTCTGAGGTTCGTGTTATGTCAACACTGGGACAAACCACACAAAATTGCGGGGTATAATATAGCTGTTGTAGTCTAAAGGTAGCCGTAAGTCAAAAGGGAATAACATTTACTCAAGGCCTTGCTAGTGAAATTGAGGTTTTTACAATACACAGTTCCAAGTTCTGCTGTTTTAGTTTGTTTAATGGGTAACTAGCCCTAAAGGCTGCTTGTAGCAGTAGCACAGGAACAAAGTGCATAGCCAAGCAGTTAAACTTAGTAAGGGCACTTCTGTAAACAAACTCTATTTCTTTATTATTTCTTCTTATTTGCTCTTGTATTTTAATCAAAACCAAAGTTTCCGTGATTTTTCCTTTTTTATGTTAGCAGTGGCATTCTTTATAATTTATTGTAGAAAGTTAAAAATGTGTTACATTTAAATAAGTAATGAAGGAATAAGGAGGTGTATTGTGGTGTATTATTTTGAAAATGCTACACTGGGAAAAAATAGGTATATACTGTAAGAGGCCTGTAGTGCGTTTCACGTGACACGCCTGAATAGTTCCGTCGTCACATCGCAGGCCCCGTGGTGGTAAAACATTAAACGGCACGGCAGATGTGGTCTCTGTTGCAATCAGAAATGCGACGCAGCATTCACACACACGTCAGGCCCGAGTCCATCATCAATGCAGTGGCCCTGTAATTTAATCGCATTTTTTCGTTCCCTTTACGTTTTTTTCCCCCGCAAATCAAGAGCAGGTTAATAATGAAACTATGAACCTATCAGACACTCAGTCTGGGAAAGTTTTGGGAAAAACCTGGCCAGGTCCAACAGTCAATTGCCATGTTCACATTAAAAAGTGCTGACAGCAGTGGGAGAATGAGTTCCCACTTTCATCTAGCCACGGACCTCCAGCTAACCTTCATGTCAGTGGTCTTCTCGCAGTCCCCCTCCTCTTCATTAATTGTGTTCCGTCCCACGGTGGACTTAGAGGTGCGGCTTGTTTTGTCACTTTGTGGGGGGGGGGGGGGGCAGCTTTGCTCATCGCCACTTTACATGAGAAACCTTTCAAACGGCAGCCTTGAACTTAGGCTCGGAGAAGATCCAAGCCCACACAGACACTGACTTTCCCTCCGTCTCATATCAGCGCATTTGCTGAAAGAAATGTCCGCTGGACCTTGGAACGCTTATTTTTGTGTCATTTTTTATGTGCAATTTTCATTCTTAGTTATGATGTGCAAGGGGCTAAACATTATTATTATTATTATTATTGTTGTTCTTGTTGTTATTTTAGATGCTAAATATATAACTCAAAGAGTGTGTTCTCAAAATATATATAATATTTATATTTCATAAGTACCATACTATACCAATAACATACAAGATAATATACAATATGATACATATATATAGTCAATGCATAAATCTGATACAAACACCCAAAATGTAAAGTTCTTCTAAGTAGCAACCAAGGATTTAGTCACAAATTATTGTGACATTTTCAATGTGCATTTCAATCTGCATTTCAAGAATAATAGGCTCTGAATATATAATTTAAGAAATAGCAGCATGAAATTTCACCCCATGTGCTAATATCTGTACCTTCACTCTTTTTTAAGGTTTTCCATACTGTTTTGTAAATGAAAAATCAATAGAAAACATAATTAGCAATTTCGTTTATGAGTCTAATTTATGAGTTGTGCGAGTCTAATTTGTAACATGTAGGGAAATATAGCAGAACGTAATGTAAAATGTAAAGAAATAAGAAGTATTGATTTCTGCTACAGATTCCCTTTTCATTTTACCCATGTTTGAATGCTTCAGTTCATTTCCCGAAGAGTAAATAAGTAAAGTTAGGCATAAGAGGATGGTACGATCCCCGTGACCCTGTCAGGGGTAAGCGGATGGAAATTAAATGGATGGGTAACAATAAAGTTTAAGAAACGTTTAAAATAAATAATAAGCTGGGTAACTCTCCTTGGTGGTATTTACCCTCTTTTTATTATGCTCTAATAAGGGTAGTTTATGCATGTAAACAATAAGTGTAGTTGACAGGCCTGCACAAGTTTTATTTTTAACCAAAGAATACAACTGCTGCCTGTTAGCTCCGTTTAAAAGAAAAAAATGAGTGCATTGTGTCTGGACTTCTAAATATGGAATCTAAAAACCTTCAGCCATACACATAGACCTGAAGCTGAAAGTAATAAATAGGACTGGATATGAGGGTAAGGGAGGCCTGTGTAGATCCACAGCTCGGAGCTGCAGGACAATACAAAGATAGCTGGAGGAGACTTGAGACATATTGGCAGCGCATGTTCCAAAGTCTTCTGCTGCCCTCCAGGGGTTTGGGGTGGAGTTCCCATGGAGTCAGCTAATCCCCTGGTCCATGCCTCTCCCCTGCCCAATCTAATCATGTTAGTCCTGTCAGGAGTGCGTATCTCTGTGTCTTTATCAGGTTCCAGCTGTCAGCATCTACCCTGCTAAAAATTTTTTTGTTTTAGGAACGTTAACCGAACGTTACGATTATGGTCTGGAAGCGTTCAAAGTGTCCAGTTATCCTGATGTTCCCAGAATCTTATCTCACCACTACAACTAAGAATAATAATTTAAAATTAAATGAGGGGCGGGGTACAGCTGCTGGTTATGCTGTCACCTTACACCTGAAAGGTCATGGGTTCTAGGTCGGACAGCACATTCACAGTATATACATTTGGCACTTTTTTAAAATAATATTTTATGATAAAACAATATTTTTCAACATTATTTGGGTTAAAAGGATGTTCATGTTATCGCGCGGACAGTTACTGAACCGTTAAAATATAAAATGTGGAAATGAATGTTACAGTAAGAATGTTCTCTACCAAATTTGAGATGACCTTCACATAATGTTGGCTAAAGTTCTAAGAACATTCCTTCTTAGCTGGGTAAGCGTTCAGTTAATATTGGCCTGCTCTGCATATACAATGTAGACTCAGTCCCATAAAAAGTGTCAAAATAACACACCTTAGTGTCAGGATAGCATACCACATTCATTTGTATACCATGAGATGTCAACATCTGCAATATTCTCATCTCTCTCAGTCAACGGGCTGGGCTGTTTTGTATGTCTACTTTTCAAAGTCCTGCCTTGACAGGCTTACTATATGCTTGTCTTTAGTGAGTTTTGTTGTCCTGATGTTTTTGTTGTAAAGCTGAGATAAGCAATTGTTTGGTCAATTCAGGGTTCAGTGTCTTATTCTAAAAAACAATCTAGTTCTACAATCGTCTTGCCCATGAATTTAGCAAAAAAAAATTAAACGCATCCTAGATACTATGAATATCACACTATTAATCCATTCATGGAAAAATTATTATTTTATACATTACAAAGAAACACTTCCCTGCTGGCATTTTGTATCACTTTAAAGAAGAAGCTCTTGTTTTATTTATTTTTAAAGTGTTGGGAGGCATTCTCCCACACAAGACAATGCACCTGTTACCATAGTGACTGTGTATTGTGCATTTAGTGGAGAAGGGGTGTTTGTTGTTCCAGGTGCAGTAACAAGGCTTTGATCAGATGCGATTAAAGTGTTATGGTCAGAGGTTGATTAAGTACAAGGAAATGACTGTGTTATAACAAAAAGATGCTAGGGTTAGTGTTAGGGCTAGACTTTCCACGGTGTTGCTTTAATGTTACGTGAGAGGAGAAAATTACATGCAATGAGTATATGTATGAAACCTTAAATTATGTATTATCTTTGGGTGAAACACTGAATATCTCATTTTTAAATTAGCAATGTGTCTTTGTTGTTTTTTTTTTTATGTCAAACTGATTTGTGTAATTAAAAAATAAAATGAAAAAAGCAGCAATCCCACTGCAAACTGCCATTCCTTTGGGTTTAAAAAAAAGATGATTGCAGTGAAGATTGCTGGTCACAGACCTGTATGTAACTTAAAATTTGAAATTAGGAGATGCATTATTCTTGTGGTATTTGAAGTTTGTCGCTAAATATTTTGTATACTTTGAGAACGCACCGGATAACTGTGATTCTGTGCGGTTTTGCTCCGATGAGATTTCACATTGTTCCACTTTCGTAAGTTTAATATGAAATACTCAAGCAGTGCCAATCTCAAAGCTTAAATTTTAAACCATAATTATCTGAGGCTAATTGTCAAATAAAATTGATTTGGATTAGGGAGATATATCAAGCAAGATACATCCTTTGACTCTCCATTAAAATGCATTTAATTCTGTAATTCGCACTCACAAGCTCTGATGCCCTAAATAACGTCAGCATATGGGTAAATCTAATAAAACCGATGCCATTCCTCACAGCTTTTGATATACAACACACTATGAAACACTATAAAAACACACGAGTGATATTAGTTGAGTTTCCCTTGTTGAATTATCCAACAACCATGCAAACATATAAATTCCCAGTTTAAATTAAATGGCTCAAGTGTGTGGTGCATGGAGTTAGATGCGTGCACTGGACTTGCTGCTCGCTTAGTTTGAAATGACGGCATTATATGGTTTCACGTGAGATGTGTTTTCTCCATCTTTTTGGCTAGACTCTTTTACAACATGTCAAACGGACAAAAAAGAAGGAAGTTGGATATTGAGTTACAGGTTTGTCCTCTGTTTATTTGCAGTGTCAGAGATTGAGAGATTACAGTGTTTATAAGCAATACAACAGAAATCTGGCCAAACATTTCCTGAGGCAAAATTGGCGTCTAAAGTAGCAGAAGAGCTATTGACGCTTGCATTAAGATTGAAAGTTCAGGGCAAGATTTATTTGCTGTGTGGAAGTGCCCGTCATCAATCATCTTTAAAAAAAAAAAAAAACGTTGGACGTTTCCATCGAGAAGTTATAGTTTTTGCAAAGTGGCACGTGGAACTCTCCCGTTGTGTCTCGACGAGCGGTGTTTGTTTTCATAACACCTTTTGTGAAAAGTTATTATTTCCCTCGTTAGGGAAACGGCAGAAGAAAGTCTCCACACAAAGAGCGTAAAAAAGGGACTTTTTCTTCGGAGTGCAAAACCCCAGATACCGAGCTCTTTTGTCGCCCCGTAACATTTCAACAGGCCCCAAATAATGCAGAATCTCAGATGTCAGACTGACCTAAAAATATCGCTCCACGGAATTTGAAATGAAGACCATTACGGGCAGATATTTCTTACTTGCTACCTGTTTCATATGCTTTATATAGTGAAAAGTTATACTTTTTAAAAGATAACAGTGTTGATGTAGGTCTTACATTTTCCCTAGCAGTGATTCTTTGAAGTCCAACTTGGGACTCGTCCTAGTGCTGAATTCCACAATTTGAATGTGATTGACATGTCACGGGGGGCACAATGCAGGCAGAATGCCCACCTACATTATAAAATTATTTATTGCAGTAGGATCAAAATAGCTACTAAGATAAGGCAGTACTTAAAATAAAATTAAATTCTGATAATCCAGCACATGTTGACTTGCGGTGAATATGTTCATCTCTCTCCTCTCTTATCCAGCAAAATAGTCAAAATGTGCCTAACATGGTTCCCGTTAAAAGCATTCAGAATCATGGAAAGAAACCCCGGTAATTAACGCGGAAAGGGCGATGATGTTGAACACATCATGGACACAAGTAAAAGATTAGGGACCGGCCAATACAGTCACAAGAAATATGGCCATGCCCCAGCGTACGTGTGCTGTAATTTGCGCCCTTTGACCAAGTTCATCCACGCTCGGCGCTTTCGACAGTTGAAAATTGCCTGTCTTGCCGACGCGAATTACACCTTCATCACCTGAGCTAAAAAAACAGCACGTGAACAAGGACTTTAATTACCTTTGGCCTGCAACAGACCCTATTATGAACCCCAAAGTCACCTCGTCCCAAAAGGGCTTTGCATCACCTTAAAAATCACAATGAAATACTGTCTGATTTAATAGGACAGCGAGTTTTTCATAACCACTGTTTGAACTCGGGCACAAACCAACTTGAAACAGAACTGCTTTAAAAGCACATAGCTTCCAAGTGATTTTATTAAGTCTAAATATTTGGCTTGCCGATTTGTTTAGAAACATTTCATCTTTAAAATCCTCACTGTAGTGTAAACTTTGACATTTTCTGGCTCTACACTGAAAACGATGGGTAATAACCAATCCGATAGATTCTCT
>JAODKN010000042.1:8961458-8971932 GCA_026774425.1 Petrocephalus zakoni
CCTGCGTGTGATCTGCATGGGGGAATTTCCCCAGCGTGAAAAGCCACACAGACCCCTCTCTTTACCTTCCTTACATGACTTCTACTCTAGTTTGGGTTTCGCAGCATTATTGCTTAGCTGGGTGACTCAACAGGGCCCTGAAAAAATGTACCGTTTTCATTCCCCAGAGAGTTCTAGTGTTATCACCATGTGGCTTTTCAAGAACATTCCAGTGAGGCTCTCCCACGACATTCTGAAACCGCTCTAATTGGACGAGGAAGAAACGAGTGAGACACCATTTAAGGAATGAAATCGTGTGAGGAAGGGCATCGGACATATAAACTAATACAAACATAGAAACTAAGAGTTAATGGAAAAGTCAAAAACCGAGAAAGGCACTCTGCATCCTAAATTTGAAGAGCTGGTCAACTCCTCCCATCTGAAATTTGACACCTGTCAGCTCCTTACAGACCCCTCTATGTGTGAGGTAGGTATCAGCCATCTGCTCCTCCATTTTCTCGGTCTGTGCAGAGGTCAGCGCCTGTTCGCCTTGGAAATGGTACTTTACCATGCTCTTCCTATTTCAGCCTTTTGTTTTCATTTCTCAGGACAAAAAATTCAGTCCTCATTTTTAAATTCTTAAACAATGTTCTCTCAGCTAACGCTGGAGCAATAAACAGCATAATGAGAAACAGAATGTGAATCATAGAGGTATGAAAAAATGGACACATAGGGGCCAATTAGATGATAAGCATCAGAAGCAGACAAAGCAAACTTTGTCACATAAGTATAGTAGATTACAAAATGAGGTAGCAGTGAGTATCATAAAAACTAATTCAGAATATATGATCAAACAAATCATCTAAGGTTCTGAAATTCTTGGGATGAAGATATGGCTGCGTTCTTATCAAGATGTTGCGCTATGCTGGATGGAGGATGCGGGAGCAGGAATCGGGGCGAGGAGAACAGGTTTGATTGTGAAAAGGGAACAGAGTGGAACACAACTGAATCATGGGGAATCGTAAACAGGGAATAACACACAGGCAAACATGAGGGGCAACGTTAATGTCAGGACTGGGAAGCGCAGGACTGGGAAGCACAGGACTGGGAAGCGCAGGAGAGGGAAGCGCAGGACTGGGAAGCGCAGGACTGGGAAGCGCAGGAGAGGGAAGCGCAGGATTGGGAAGCGCATGAGAGGGAAGCCCTGGACTGGGAAGCATAGGAGAGGGAAGCCCTGGACTGGGAAGCGTAGGAGAGGGAAGCGCAGGACTGGAAAGCACAGGACTGGGAAGCGCAGGAGAGGGAAGCGCAGGAGAGGGAAGCAGAGGACTGGGAAGCGCAGGACTGGGAAGCGCTTTTCACAAGGACTAATGAGGGAGCAAACGAGAGGCAGCTGAGTGAATCACATAAGGCCAGGAACAAGACATGTGACGCGTAACTGTTGTGGCTTGTTAGAACCATTCTAGGAAGAAGACAGGAGGGGCAGGTATGCAGGGTGTAACAGGAGAACCTGGCTAGATTAGAAGTCTTTATCGTCATTTCATGAAAACATGCAATGAAATTTCAGTGTGCAGCTCCCTTAATCGTACATTAAATAGTAAAAACAGACTAGATCAGTTCTAATACCAAACTATAAAAGGTTGAATCATTAGTAATAGAGCCTATTTTTTATTAAAAATACACAGAATGCATTATAAGAAAACAACAATCTCACGATATATTCTGTTCCTTTGCTTTGAGATACATTTTCCAGCAAGTGATACAATTAGTTACTCTTGAACTCATACCCAACTAAAAATTTCCACGTATGAACACTTTGAAGTCTGAACCGATCATATATTAGAAGATTTTTTTGTGGGATGAGGGATTTCCAAAAATCCAGTCGAATATCAAAGAGAAAGTAACACAATGCAGTTCCTCCAGCTTGGATAAAAGGAAGCGACATTATGGAGTTAGAACCCCACACGACATTGTCTAAGTGATAAAAACAGCAGCTGTACAGAAGGCCTGCAAGGCAACCAGATAAATACAAACTCAAGCATAGACAGATTCTGTTTATGCTCGTTGACTCATAGGTGGGCTGGGCTGAGCTGGGCAGACCATCCTTGTTGATATAATGCAGGGGGGTTTACAGTGCCCGTTAAAATGACTGATTACAGGTTTCCACAGTGACAGAGAAACATACATTTGCTGTGGGATTATTACCAGGTTTCCTTCGAGACCATCCCAATGTTGTGGTCCTACCACAGGACAAGGTTAAGGAATGTCTGCGTACTACAAGGAGTGAGCAAGAAGGGTGGTTATCCCAACATATAAGCCTATAAGCCCTACAACAATGTTTACCTTCTGAATATTCCCGGAACTCTCTAAGACTCTTTGCAATAGCGCAAAGGAATTGGACGGATGCAAAGCCTACAAGCAGAGCAGCACCGCAAAATATGCTGTATGACAGACAAAGGCTAAATAGCTGGAAGGCCACCCAAAATCTATTAAAAACATTAAACTGCTAAATTAAGATTACTTTGAAGATTGCTAGCACATTACACATAAGCATAAAAGCTAAATGCCCACAGACAATAAACACGGCAGTTCCCTATTTAGCGAACATCGTTCCATCTTGATATCGTAGTTACACTGTGTTCTGCATTGTCATCTGTTAGTTATATATTATTTTAAACACTATCACCCAAGCAAGTAAGACAAAAAGTTAAATATTATCCATATCTATAAACCTACGCTGTTTATCCAGTGCTATTAACAATATTAACTACAATATTAACTACAATATCACTACAAATGACTGCTTGTCCACTAACTTGTGAATCCTGATGGCTTACAGATCATTTAGAAAAGCAGTTCTAGCATTAAGAGTTGCTAAGCACCACCATGACCATGCATTCAGTGTCTTTGTGTTGCTGTCGGTTAATTTTTAGCCAGTGGCATTTCACAGCTCCTTCATAGTTCAAATCTGCCTTTGGAGCAGAGTCTCAGTTCTAGCACCATGATGCAACCTCTTTCATAGCAAGACCTCATGTATTTCAGCCAGCGAAACCATCTGCAAGATAAATAACAACTGATTAAATGCCATGTCTCTGGGATTCTTCGTGAGGATTAAGGTTTAGTTCTGAAATTTTGGAAACAGACAGAGGCAATCCAAGCGTGAATAAGCCTGCTGTTCAATAAAACTTTTAAATTTTTCCATCTTAATTATGTAGTGTATTCACTCGGTGAACTGACTTGATATCATGTTGATATTAACTTGATAAATACCACAATGTGCTTTTAGGCTTATTAAAATATATTTATATATACAGTATATAAATATATTTTATCATTTATATCATTTATATTTAAATCATTTTTTAAATACCAAAATATCTGCTCCCCGGAAAATTCTACAACACTGGTATCACGTTCTTGTCCAACACTTGTCTTCAGTTTTCTTTTTTCCAGCTATTTAACGCTAAATTCATCACCATACACCAATTCCTCCGCAAAGATAAGACAGTAATAATGTTGTCAAGAAGCAATCATTTGATTACTTTTAAATGATGCAAAGTGACCTAGCTGATGTGGTCTTGAAGAAAAAAATAATTATTATTGTTGTTGTTGTTAATAATAATAAGAAGAATAATAAAGATAATAATAATGCAACTGCTATCCTCATAAGAATTTCTGCAGTTTTTTCACTGCACAGTTTTAAAAAGTGGCATCAATAAATGCAGGAATAAATGATTTATTATATGTAAAATAAAATAAACCAATTATCTAGGCTTATTATTCTAAAGCTGTCAACTTGTCAGAAAAAAGCATGGCAGACATCTTTAAATATTCAGAAATCGCTGGAGCATTGGACAGACTTGATGATCTGCTCAAGCAGTAACCGCCATCGCTCTGTTTATCGTCTCGTTACAGATTGTTTAACGGCCTGTTCATGGATGTTCATAGGAATACGGCACGCTTTCCTTTCACCAGAGGAACAAAATGTATGAGATGCTCCTACATCAAACATCTGCTTGCATTACATTGTCTTGTATAGTAACGACTCAAAGAAATGCATCAATATCCATCCATTTTCTGAAGCCACTTATCCTCCTGGGTCGCAGAGCCTATCCTGGAAACTATGGGCACGAGGTGGGGGAAACCCCAGGACAGGGGGCCAGCCCATCGCAGGGCACACACACCATTCACACCTCTGGGCAATTTAGTAACTCCACTTAGCCTCAGCATGTTTTTGGACTATGGGGGGGGGGACAGGAAACCTGGAGGAAACCCCACAATGACACAGGGAGAACATGCAAACTCCACACACATGGAACCTGGGCGGAGACTTGAACCCTGGTCACAGAGGTATGAGAAAACCGTGCTAACCACCACACCACCATGCCACCCTAACTGCATCAATATTATTACATATTTGCTAAAATTAAAATGATGTATTTATCCTTTCATGTTCAGTAATAATTATACACTGTGTCTGTGGGCATAACATATATTAGTGATTATCTATCCATCCATCCATCCACCCATCATAGCTATGCTCAGAGTTTGAACCTTTCCCAGGCAGCACAGAGCACTAGACTGGGCTACACCCTGGATGGGATGTCAGTCCATTGCAAGGCACATACACAAACAAACACACACATTAGGTACCTATAATTTTGTGGGGGCACTCCATTCATTTCTATCAGCATACTCCTATGACCCTTAAACCCTACCCAGCCCTAACCGAAGCCATAAGAAACCAAACAAAATACAAAACGTCTGAGATTTTTAGTTTTTTGATTGCATTCACAGATTTTTTTAATAAAATTGGCCCCTTCCGGACCCCTTGTCCAAAAAAAAATGTCCCACTGTGTCAAAATAACAGGTTTCCGTCATATTTTCGGGACATTTGGTCCATAACACAGTTACACTCCATGGCCAAGAGACAGCTACTAGCCTGACTGCAAGTCTACGGACTACTAGACTGCAAAATTGCTTCCAAATTTTCTTATAAAACTAGTAGAAATTATTTTAAAAATTGTAAATAAGTATAGCTTTTTGTAAGGTAAGGGAAAGTGAAAATGATGTGCTTGAGATTTCTCAAGCATTATGCTCCGCACATATCATTGGTATCTATTTCTGCTCCTGCACAGCTATATTCCTACATTAGAATAAAATGGCTAATATAAGTATAGGATATAAGTATAAGACAACTTCAGACATGGTACATACACGGGATTGGTAACCTTAATTTAACATTTTAACCGGTATAGTGTCATGGAGAGCCTAGTACCGGGGGTGCTGATCGAGAGTTTGGATCCCAGGAAAGCATATCATATTGGGCCCCTAACCCAGACCGACCCAATTATATTACACTCAGGAGTGCTTGGAATCATCTTAAGTTTCCCCCCTTACACCACCGCAGCCTGGCACTTACCTAAAGAAGCACAGAAATACCGCCGCACGAGAAGCAATTTAGCCAGGATAATGCGCATAAGCGCAAGTTTCATTTTAGACTGCCGGAAGGAAAACCCACGCAAAACACAGGAAACATGCAGAGGGCTGGTGTGCGCCGTGTGCCTGGAGGAATAAGATACTGGTGTACAGAGCTACGGAGATGGAGATGCAACACTCATCCATAAGCAGCTTGCAGGTGGAGCTCGCTTCTGCTGTGAATCACTTCTGATCTCACAGAGTGACTGTGAAATCCATCAGCATTTGCAAGAGCTATGTTCGCTACACTTCTGATGCTTTTTAAAGCTGCCTCGCACAGGCAACAGCTATACCGCCGCACATTTGTACGAGAAGTCTGTGGTTCGTGGTTGACAGGGGAGGGGGGTTGGGAGTTCATAAGCTAAAAAAAAGCACAGCAATGGTGTACCTTCCCCTGAGCAAAATATCTACACAAATTTTGTTACGAAACATAACACTACAGGCACCTTTAGTTTCTTTAGACGGTGGTTTTCGTTCACCAACTTCCTAACAGGAGCATCACTGGAGATTTATGATGAGGGGGGGGGGGCTAAGCCTTTACTTGGGGGGTCTCGTCTTAATGAAAACGAATGAGAACACACTGGTTCAACTAATTACTGTACATTTATTCGGAGAGGGAGGGCTAAACTCCCCCTAAAACAGCATTAGTAACCCACCTGGTTTCAACGGAAATAAATCCAGGAGTTTCTGGTAAATACATTACTGTTCCGTCCTTAAGCAGGATACATAGGGCGATCTATTTCACCGAACAGCCATATGCACAAATAGAAAAGTTGTACCTTTGACAAGAGCACGTCACGTAAAGATCTCGTTTTTATTCGCCATGTCGAAATTGGCAGCGCTTGATGCTTTTGATATTGAGGTCAGCGTGAGAAATCCAATCCGTGTAATAGATTACAAACGCGATTACTGCTTAAGTTAAATCAGACAGCGCTGCATACGTCAATGAGATGAAACCAAGCACATCCGTATATAAGAACTAAGTTCTACGAACTTCCTGCTCTATAGTTTTATGAAAAGTATACCTGCATTGTATAGTTTAATAGATATTAAGTTGGAGAAAATAATACATTTTACATGGATGTTATACGGATAAAAAAAATCTTACTCTGATAGCAAATGATTATACATTGAACCCACTCCTGTGCCTACAGTTATAAGCATATAGGCTCTCCGATGTGTGTCAGGTTTAAAGTATGTGATCGTCAACTTTGCGTTTTTGGGAAAACAAGTTAATCTCATTTCGCTTCATTGTAACAGAAAATTCGGCTCAGCAACATTTATACATTGTTACCCGCACGTACCGACAAATGCCTGTGCCTGTCGTTGTTAGTAAGTGATGGTACTTACTATTATGCGCTGAATAAATTATATAAAGCAATTCAAATGAGGTTTGCTATCGAGAGGTCCTTAGCCGCATCCCAAAGCATAGATTTGTATGTTTAGATACTTACTCGCCCAGTGTTTTCGGGATCTTAAGCCATGATTACTTGTAGGCTCAGTGTCGCGCTACGCCGCGTCCTGCTTTGTGTGCTTCTCCAAAAACACGTTGCGCTGGCTGCGGACAGCGAGATCCTTTCATTTTCTAAGTGAGAAAGACGCCCCACGTCTGCTAACAGCATGCTACCGACTCATCGCACAGCCGGCAAAGCGCTGACAAACAAATTAAAGATAGCAATTCCCTGACTGTCTCAAGAAAAAGCGCGTACAGATGGCTGGCAATGATTCATTTGTACAAATGCAGATAAAGTGTCCACTTTGTACATAAATACCATTAGAGTCTGACTGATAGCACTGTACTTGAATATGGAAAAACCGAAAGAAAAACGCAAAGCCGTCTCCAGCAGCACAATGCCGACGCTCGGTTCAAGCTGTGTGGAGCTGGTCCCCAAAAGTAAAATTTCTTGTACACTCCTGAGTCACGTGGGATTTGCTTTTTTGCACAAGGACCGTACTGTTAAAAGGTGTCCCGGGAAAACAGGTCTCCTAGTGTTCAAACTTCGCTGAAAATGTACCTGAGTTATCACCATTTTTAATAGCATGCCGTTCAGTTAGAAACAAGAAAGGTAACGAAGTGCACACGACAAAAAAAAAACACGTTTCTGTTTATTACATTGTTTTCGTTCTTTGCCGTTATACATGTTTTTTTATTATATATTTATAACACATTTATAATACATACAGTACTGTCCAAAAGTCTCATGCAGTCAAAGAAAATGGCGTTTAAATGGTTTTGAATGTTTTACATTTACATTTACATTGGTGTAAATCTATGGTGTTCTGCCAGTCAGTGTGTATCAGCACAACCAACTTCTTCTAAAGGAGTGGTGGGCATTCGACAAGACGTCAGTGACTGTTTGGAGAACAGCAGAAATTCTTGTTATTTTTTATTGTTACGCCTAATTGGCTTATCTTCTAGTGTTTGATTTTATTTCTAAGCAAATATGCACTTACTATCTGTCATGAGCGCGACGGCGTGGCATGGTGCAGGAGGAAAATGAGGGTGACGACCCACTTGCGGCTCGGGCATAATGAAAAGGGGTAATTATTATTATTATTATTATTATTATTATTATTATTATTAATAATAATAATAATAATAATAGCATACACCTAATGCATACAATACACAACGACCAACTAGAGAACAGGGCATAGACAGGCACTTAAATACACTAGAACACAAGGCAAAACCAAGAACAGGTGCAACTCATTATTAATTAACCAATCGGGGAGGGCACAGGACAACAAGCAACAGATGAAACAATTAAACATAAGCACAGAGAAACAGAGTAACTAATAATAAACGGGACTATGGAATTAAGACACAAACCAGGAATACCACACTAGAATAAGAAATAAGGACAGAACTACAAGTATACCCAAGCTAAAAACGGGACACGCGTGGTGCACACGTGGTGCACACGCAACTCACTGAGCTATATGGCGGTCTGGGGAACAAGGAAAACACACTATAATCTAAGGTAAGAGGACAGGATGGGCAGGAACACAAAAGGGGCAGGGTCGGATGGGTGCTGACCCTGACAACTATGCAGATAAGTAGGCCTAGATTTAGACATTTTCAGTACTGTAGGCATATATAATACACAAACACACATATACCTCTCTCCATATATATATATATGGATTAATTGAAAGAATCAATGAAAGAATTCCCGTATATATTATATAAGGACAGCGATTATATTAATAATTACATTGTTATACGCCAGATTTTCGGTGAAAGAGAAAGTACAGAAAAAGTAAAAATGCTGCCACCTAATGTTTTATTTAAAATGTAGCAGCCATCCACCTGCACATCAAATAAGGGGGCCGAATACCTGTTTGCGATGTATTAGGCAAAATACGGTATGAGAAGTCAGCCATATGTCCTAATCCTCCGTTTGGATGAGAGGGCGCGTGAATGGCAAACTGCATCCTGTGAAAAGTGTGTAACAAACGGACGCTACACTACCCTACAATGACACTTGACATTGTTGTCAAGATGGCAGAGGAAGTAGAAACTTCTTTGTAGAAATTTAAATAGAAAACAATACCCAGTTACATAAGGTGACTCGAATATGTAATTTTCCTTTCTTGGGGGGTCAACCTATGTCATTAGTAAATATCCCGGTTAGGGAGTTTGCAGGATAGTGACCGCAATTTCCGAGTGCATGCACACTATTCTCACGCATACACACAATACGGTCTTCATTAGCAGTTAAGTAGTTCATCTCAAATGAAATTCAGTACGTACTGTGTAAGTATGCACTTTTGGACTCACCCAGGGTCACGGCGTTCTGGAGCTTCTGCCAGGATACTCCCTGGATGGTACGTCTGCCACTGCAGGGTGAACATAAGTACACGTTTTAAGCGCAATTCTGAGTTCTCATTTCACAACATATTGAAAATGATGAAGGGACTAGCTATGCATAATCACTGCTGCTAGGGCTTCTGGGAATTGTGTGATGTATAGGCCTGTTAGGAAGGAACATTTAAACGGGATGGGGGTGTCTACCCCCTGAGTAAGTTTCATTTGTTATAACATGTATCCTATTTGCTAAACCATAAGGGTTATTGAGCATGTTTGCTGGTTCACCGTGTCTACCTAATTCCTATCAGCGAAAGAGATTGAGGAGATCCTGTAGAAGCTCCTAGCATACAGTGAAACTAGGCATCCAGTAGAAATGAGGGTGAAGAAATCGCTACTTTAGGGAAAGTTGGAAGGAAGAGTGCCTCCTAGTGGTAATGGGCAAGAACAGGCTGGTAACAGCTGGGCTCTTTTGTATTTGCAGCCCCAGGGCAGAGTATGTGCTCCTGAGGATAGAGGGCATCGAGCCATCATGAAGCACACAAGGCGGGAACTGACCTGACCCTCCACCATGCCAGGTCCCAGGGATACGGTCTCTCAAAGAGAAGTAAATCCAAAGCAGCTGGGCACACTGTCACCAGGGGGCCGTGATGCTTGGTGGTGCAGCAAAGGGGAAGTGCTGCTCCTCACTTATCTGTGGCATGACAGCAGCAGCCTTCAGGAACAGACTGGGCAGACTGGGAAGATTCAGGGGTTCCCTCCAGCCATGCCCATCTCAGTGGTCGTAGGACAAACCGGAGCTGATCCTGTTTTGCCCCCCTTAGACATAAAGAGTCACGGAAAGGTGTGCTCAGAGCCAAAGAAGCTGGCCTCCATACCGAATGTATCTCAGCATAGCAGCTGATGCAGGACAAGCCAGGAACAGGTCAATTTAGCTACAGTGGATGCAAAAAGCGTACACACCCAGGTTAAAATGTTAGGTTTTGTGATGCAAAAAGATGAGACCTAGATCTTTTCAAAAGTTTTTTCCACCTTTAATGTGACCTCTATCCTGTACAATTCAATTGAAAAACAAGCAAATCTGCTAGGGGGAAACATATAAAAAATAAAAAAATGCACAATAATCTGGTTGATTTAATTACAGCATTCAGTCTTTTTGTTAACGCACCTGCCATCAATTACAGTGACTCTGATTAACCCCACATA
>JAODKN010000042.1:8972032-8988114 GCA_026774425.1 Petrocephalus zakoni
TTGATTTAATTACAGCATTCAGTCTTTTTGTTAACGCACCTGCCATCAATTACAGTGACTCTGATTAACCCCACATAAAATTTCATCTGTCCTAGTTGGATTTTCCTGGCATTTATTAGTTGCATCCTATTACAAAAGCCATGGTCTGCAGAGAGCTTACAAAGCATCAGAGGGATCTCATTGTTGAAAGGTATCAGTCAGGAGAAGGGTGCAAAAAAATTTCCACAGCATTAAATTCACCATGGAACCCAGTAAAGACAGTCAAGAAGTGGAGAAAATATGGGCCAACAGTGATGTTACCAAGAATCAACTGAATTGTATGGGTTATAGGTCACATTAAAGGTGGAAAAAGTTTTGGAATGATTTATTGTGGTCTCATTTTTTTTACATCACAGAAACCTGGCATTAACATTTAAGTGTGTACACTTTTCATATCCACGAGGAGACATTCTGAAGGCTCTCTTTGACCTGGAACCAGAGGGCCAACCTACCTTTACTGACATTCATGCTACTTTTCAAAAGGCGACTGGCGAATTCATTCTGAAATCAGGTTCAAAGAGAGCCACTGTATCACTAGGGCCTCCCCTGAACTGCCGGCATTCTCCAGGATGTGTGACACTGGATGCTTTTTTCCATTCACTGAGGCTACAGTACATGAACTGACCCCTCCCCCAAATCTGGCTTAGCTGCCCCACTGAAGCAATCCATTAGGCCAGAGCACTATAAGTCATTCTGGAAAGAGGACTAGCAAAGAAGGGGAAGAAGGCCTGACCCAAAGCAGCTGGCCCTGCAGTGCACTAAGCTGTTCATGTACAGCTGTGAATGTAGATTGCAATGCTGGCAGAAGGGTGAACTGAACTTGGCGGGCAACATTGGTGGGCTTCTCGGAAAGGGAGCCACATCAACTGTGCCCTTCATCAATTAAAGACCTGGGATGGAGCTTCAGCCTTGGCTTGGAGTATCAATGGCCTCGTAGCCACAGCCAAGCTTCCACACTTGCCTGGTGAAGAATGGGACACTGCCTGGGTCAGCCCATTGCATCCCACATTAGCCCCGGAAACGGTGACTCGCCAGCCAGCCAGTTAATATGGCCGCCGCCTACCGCCGCAGTAGTTAGGCCTTGTCACAGTCCAGCAGAAGTTTAACCTTGCTCATGTGGAGGATGACTGAATACTGGAGCTTGATGACCTACCCGCAGCTGGAGATGCCATCGAAACCGCTTCACGGTCCGTCGTGTTAAGCTTGCAGTCAAATCAGCGGCCTGCCCAGCTCATGCAGCAAAAGTCAACGAGGTCAGCAATTATCACCCTCTTCCAGCTGCCCACTCCCCGCATGGCCCATCATCTCCCGCCGCCATCTCTCCAAACATGGCCCCACTCACCTTGGAGCATGTCTTAAGGACTGAGTTCTGCCAAATGTTTGCTGTGCGAGACGGAGACTGCGCTCACGCTAACCTGGTCCAGCATGACACTGGCACAGCGACAGCCAGTCAGTAATGGGCATGAAGCCTTCCACTGGCCACTGTGAAGGTAGCCAACATACCTGCTGCAGTATACCATTTCCAGTGCTCTGAAATGACAGCAGCGCACCCAAGCTGGGCAGCAAGCATAAGGATCCTTGCACCGTGCACGGGGTGTGGCCTAAGACCAGTAACCATACTGTGCTCATGCACCAGGCTCGCTTGGCTGCATACCAAGCACAGTCCAACCTGGTGTCTAGCCCACAGAACACGCCGTTCATCCCATGTAAACACTCAAGCCCCGAGACAAAGCCCTGATAGCATGCGTACGGGTAAGGGCAGTGAGGACGGCGACTTCACTGTTAGGAAACACTGGGTATAAGTGCTTGAAGGGAGGGTGTATACCCTCTGAATAAAGCTTGATTTACACTTCTGCATAGAATCTACAGTATGCTTTTGGTAGGACACAGTCGCATACCGTACGCTGTAGCCCGACGTCTGCAGTTACATTTCTGGGGAGGCGTGTGCCATGCTACCGGCAGCAGAGATTCAATGCATAAGTATAAATCAGGCTTAAGTTCCACTCGTTCACCGTGATAAAGAGCATTTTATTAAACTTTATTAAACAAATCAGCTTCCAATCTTTGAACTGTAGGTACTCACGAGTCCAGAAATTATGTAGAAGTTATGTAGACAATCTGCTTCACACCTTCAATGCAAAAAAAATAAAAAAAGTTAATGAAAATAATTAAAAAGCTGGAGGTGTAAAGGTGCCATAGCTGCCCACTGCACCCCAGTGCCACCCCATAATAGAATAAAAGTGACATTAATTTGACACAGAACAAGACAATAAAAAATAACATATGGAGCAGTATGATGAAAGGAATTTGAAAGAGAAAAATTTCATCATGAAATTCACAGCGTGAGGAGGGAAGAGGAAAGTGCTAGAATTGCTAGGGGGAAACACTTTAGAGAGGAAACTGTAATGCTTCAATTGCAGAATAAAAGCTAAGGACTGTTTTGCCAGTACACCCAGTGCCCTGACATTGGACTCACTGGATGTTGTGAAAGATCTTCCATCCACAAGCAATCAGAGAGAACTTTACCTTGCCCATCTCACTTTCTCAGCTGCAGTAGATGTCAGCAGGAACAAACATTGGTACTTTTGTGCTGCCACTATATAAATCTTTTGCAGTCTCTATTTAAATGTTTATTCTTATATAATAAACTTCTTTTTGGTAGAGTTTCGTAGGGCGGTAGCCAAGAGCTGCCTTACGTTCGTCCCCGTGAACGGACGAACAGCTAATGATAGCCAGCTGCTATTGTTTAGAGATTTAATTCACACAGAACTTGGCCGCCGAGTTAGAGCACAGGGGAGAGAGAGAACTGTTAACAATGGGGACCGTGTGCCAGTGACAGATATTTACAGTGTCGAGTTTTGGCTTATTTGGATTAGCCTTGACTTCGCTTTTCTCAAAAAAGTCCACATACAGGGCCTCGAAAATGCACACGGTTCCCAACACTATTTTCGCATTTTATTGTCTTGCATTCGAAACTTAGACTACGTTAAAGAATTTTCCAGCTGTTCCACAAAACAATGTAAAAGTTTCAACAATTCACCAAGGAGTAAAAATTCAATTTTGTGAGGCTGCTTTGTAAACATGAGCCTAACTTTGCTCAGGTGCAGTGTATTACCTTAACAAGAAACACAAAACAAATCAAAATGAAGATGAAATAACATTCAAATAAATCATGGATATTATTACAAAGCAGCATTGGACCATCTCAAATGTGCTGAACATACATCAGAGCTTAGTGGAGTCCATCCTATGGAAGAGGAAAAAATATGAAACTACTAGTGCCACGGCATAGGTCAGACTTCCCCAGTAAAGTCACCAAACAAGAACAGCACTTCAGAGAAGCTACTGTGGTGCCTTCAGAGAACGTCAGAGAAGCTACTCTGGTGCCTTCAGAGAACGTCAGAGAAGCTACTGTGATGCCAACTGTCATTCTGCCTGAGTTTCTGAAGTCAGTGACTGCGAATGGAGATGATGTTCACAGTTCAGCAATCTCCAAGGCATCACACAACAAAAAAAAACCCTTTTGAGGGACTGGCAAGGAAAAAGCCCCAGGTAAAAAAAAAAAAATTGCACAACGTCACTTGGAAGATACTGTAAAGATGCGGCAGAATGTGACCTGGTTAGACTCAAGTGGAACTTTTTTTTTTAACCCTAAACAGTATGTGTGACACAAATCCAACACTGCACATCAGTCAGGTAAAAGCATCCCCACTGTCAAATGTGGGGGTGGCAGCATCATGTTGTGGGGGTGCTTTTCAGCTGCAGGGCCTGGCAAGCTGGTCCGGATTGATGGGAAGATGAATGCAGAGGGATCCTGGAGGAAAAGCTGCTCCCCTCTGCCAGAAAGCTTAAACTGTGTAGGAAGTTTGGCTTTTAACAGGATAATGATCCAAAGCACACTGGCAGCGCAACAACAAAGCGGCTTAAAATGAAGAAAATTGATGTCCTTGAGTAGCCCAGTCAGAGGTCCTAGCCCCATCGCAACATCTGTGGCGAGGTCTCATTGCTGCCCAACACTAGTCATTTGCAGAGCTTGAGTAATTTTGTAAGGAGGAATTGAGAAATTTAAATCACATTGCGCAAAATTAAGAGGAACTTTATGTTTAATTTATGTTTATGTTTAAAAATTCGTCTTGTTTTGGGGGGTGAGGGGGCATCTCAGTGGAAAAAGAGTGATTGATTCAAATTGAAATTCCCAAATTAAACAAAATCCCTGACATTCATGGAAAAATTGAATTGAATTCACTGCACGGTGAATTCGGTACTGCTGTCCGAAAGGAAGAAACAAAACTGATCCCTGCATGCCTTTTCACTGAATCCCGCCAACTCACACATATGAGCTAAACCTTACTAGAAACCATATCCATCTCAACATACAGCCATTATTAGCCCTAAAAGATAATGTTAACCATGCCACCCTGCCAAGTTTGTAAGGACCATGGGATACCTGGGAAAAGATACAAGTCATTAGGCTGGCAGAACTGTACAGTGCCACAGAGGTCTAGTGCTGAGGATTTCACACCAGGATCTTTCTGTGTGGAGTCTGACTGTTATCTTCTGCTTTCAGGGGGTCAGGGTGCGATTTTTTGAGGCTGTATCTCACCTTATGCCCTGGCCTTCTGAAATAGCATATATTCACTTTTACATAAGCAATTAAACCCTAATCAAAACAACCAAGACCTGTATCTTTAATTGCTAGGATTGATTTTAAAGAGCTTGAGCATATTTTTAACATTAATCATTAAATTAAACATATAAAATATCTGTTCTACTTAGTGTCTATTGTGTGTGTGTGTGTGTGTGTGAGAGAGAGAGAGAGAGAGAGAGAGAGAGAGAGAGAGAGAGAAAGAATGTTTTTAATGACACGATGAACCGTAACCACCGCTGGAGATACAATTTACAGTGCAAAAGTTATGGGCACAAATATTTCTATATATTATTCAGACAATGTACAGAGCTACATACACATTCCTTGCAAGAGTCGGGTGTTGAAAAACAGCTAGTAGTACGTAACCACCAACAGGACAACGTTAGCAATACGCTGTGACGCATACCTGCCAACACTCCTAATTCCCCCAGTTTCTCCCGATTTACCATCTCCCCCGATAAGCCCCCGATTTCCCGCATCCCCACTTTTATGATCGTGGGAATCGGACTGCCCCCATATCGCTCAACAACATCTTCCTATTTTTCGCAACCTAATGTAGGCCGGCATGCGCGACGACGCGCCGCCCAGTAACTGTAACTCCAGCCCCATTGGTATTGTTGCGATGACCTGTATAAACACACGGACTAAAATAAAATACCCGATAACCCAAGCACCGGCAATATGGACAGAGGAGAGTAAACACGTTACGATCACGTGGTTTGGGATACCACGACGTACACGTGCGCGCTCCCGTTCTGTATCCACCCCGCCCCTTTCCTATTGCGCATGCGCGTAGCCGTCTCGGCCTCCGCGCGCCGGCTTTTCCGGTGACGCAGCGAACTTTCCGGAAGGCCGCCGTCGCTGTTAGCGGCTGTTATCGGTTCGGTGGCGCAGCGGCGGTTTGTCTTATACATAATAACACAGTAAGTGTTTCTTTGAAGACTACGTTCGAGCAGCGTGGTTTTAGCAGCTTGTTATTTTGTTATTACTGCTCTTTCGGGTCGTCTGACTGACCTTGGCGAGCACTTTTAGAGACGTGATTAGAAAACCTGTTACCCGTTAACTCTGTTAAAAAGAACTCGCGTAGTTATGTATCCCTCGTTAACGTTAAACGGGTATAAAGTCTTATACAATTTTATGTCTTTAATATACGTAGCCTGCATTTGGGGCGTACTAGCTTTATAACCTGCGTATATGCCGCGCGTGCTTAGAATGCTGCCGTTAGCGTCCGCGCGACGTCCGGCGCGGCGGCGCGTGACGCGCCAGCTTCCGGCTCTCTGTTGCAATGCGCCGGCCTCGTTGCGTCTGTGTACATTCTCCGAATCGTTAATAATGTCGCATTAATGATGTATGAACTACGTGATTCATGCTTTCTGGGTGTTTTTAGGGAACGTGCGGAGTATGCTTCTCACTGTATGGTGTAACTGCGTGTCTAACCAGGGGGGCCCTGCCTTGACTGTCCGCTTTAGGTCTCGTCCCGTTGGTGGCAGGATCCGGGATCACCCACCATGCTGGTAGCCAGACTAACGTGTCTGCGCAGCCTTCCGGCTGCCGGGCTGCGCTCGGCCCTAGCCCAGGGCCCGAGGCCTCTGAGGTGCCTTCAGCTTAAGGTCACCCAGCCCTTGGTGAAGCCTCATCAGGTGAGCTCGTCAGCTGTCACCCGCACACGCTATGCCTTCAAATCCCTGTAGTGCTATAGGAGTGTTTTCCACTATAGTTCTGTGGTTTACAGATATGGAGTGTCCTACTATTCGTCGCTTTACTTTGCCAATTATTGCTCTTATAACGGATAAGCCCGCCAGCAGGATTCTGCTTCTGATTTTTACTTCTGTATTTTTTAAATCCAGGAATATTCCACCAAAGCTCGGTTTGCTCTCAGACGTGGCAAAACTGCTAGAGACCAACTGAAGGAAGCAGCTTTTGGGCCAGCAACTGACACCGCTGCAAAAGGTGATTGCGCTCAATATGGAGGATAACTATATAGTTTTATTATATTTCCTTATATATGTTTACTATTTGTTGAAAATTGGGTTGATTTGCATGAATGTCGTTACTGCCACTGTAATAGTGCCTAAATGGGGGATGCAAGTGTCAATAAGTTAGGGTTAGTGCTGTTACCTTCAGGTGATACATCACGTGTATTGTAAATAGTGATTATTAGTTTAGTGTGACTGGTTTCGACATAATGCCTATAATGTCTGCTTAGGGACTGGGTGAGCCCAAAACTGTGGGCATGGAAGAGGATGATAGTGCTCTGCCATGCGTTTGGCCTGTTTCTACGGGTGGCCCACGGAACTCTGCCAGAATGCATCAGTAAATGTCTCCTCTCAGGCATGTGCCAGGTTTTTAACGATGAGTTATTTCCGGTAGACTCGTAGAGAGCAGTGTGTGCCACCTGACCTCTGACTTCTGGGAAAAGTAGCACATTCTAGTGTTCTTAATTCTGTTTGGCAGTCTGACTTGAGGGGGTCATAGTACCTCCACTCGGCAGACTCATTTGGAGCTTTGAATGGTAGGTTTTAGATGGATGGATGTACTTTATTGATCCCGCATGGGAAATCCCTTAAGCATAACCAATATGCCACCTGCTTCTGTAAGTATTGCCCCTGGCTAGTTTGAATAGTACAAGGACAATCTTGATTCTTCTGGCCACCAGATTTGAATCTTACAGAAGCATTGAAGACGAGAATTCTGTTGGGGTCATTTCTATCCTGTTACATGGCTGTGAATTAGACCAGAGGTGCTAAATACCTGCCAAGTAACTGTCAAGCCTCACTAACCCCTTGTCGCAGCGAATCTGTGCTTCTGGTTGCACTGTTATCCAGCACTCTGATTGATGACTCACTTTCAGGATTCATAAATTCGTCATTAATGCTGTCAAATGTGTATTTATGTCAACTATATTCTATTCATCTTTTGTGCAGATGAAATTTGTAATTTATCAATATTTCTGGTTTCCCAAGTTCACTTTGATTATATTCTAGGCTAGGTACTGGACCTATCTAGTAAGTTTTATCAGCGAAGTCAGAACTGCATAAGATGCTATTAAAAACAAATCATCTAGAATAAATTAAGTTAGTAATTACTATGAATTATGCAATTAATCAAACAGCGTGAAGTGTACCATTGCTTTGATTATGGCCTGCATATCACTGTGCAGTTTTATGATAACTTAATATACTGATGCAAAGTTTTTTGCCCTCTCTGTATGAAGAGTCATACTGAAATATCATCACACCTCCACCATGGAAAGGACAAAGATCAGCTTTCTGTCAATGATTGTAAATCATTAGTTGCATTTGAACATGTAGCATTGTCTTGTGTTTAGTTGACAGCATGGGAAGGATTATCCTTGCCGGAGGAGCCGCGGTCGGTCTTGGGGCTTTGTGCTACTATGGACTTGGGATGTCGAATGAAATTGGAGCCATTGAAAAAGCTGCGTAAGTGTTTCCACAGCAAAATTCAGTTTGAGCACTGCTTTGCATTTTGTGGCAGGAGTAAGTCTTAAGTGACTGTTTTAATAACCTAATAGTGAGAGATGGGGGGATTTTATGTAATTGTCCAATATAAATAATGTCTTCTAAAATGTCTCAAGTTTTGCTTAGTGTTGCTTGGGTTTTGATTTTGGGGCATTGCAGAATAGCTCTGACCATCTTTCATTTGACATGATAAAAAGCTTTTTGCTTTTCATGCTTTTCCGGTTTTAAGCAGCATGCACACCATAGATATCCAATAAAGAACTTTGTCTAGATCAGTGTTTCCCACCCCGGTCCTCGGGGACCCATAGCTGGTCCACATCCCCCCAACCGCCCTCAGGACCAGATTTGGGAAGCGCTGGTCTAGATTAACAGAGGCTTAGTAAATGTGTGTTTATTTTTCTTTTAAATGACATTAATTACTGTAGCTAATTTACTGTTGCATCATTTCAGCCTATAAATGCTGATATGCCTGCCAAACCCAAATTTATGCCAGCACTTTTGCGTCTTAATTTATAATTTCACATGTGTTTCTGGCCCTTTGTTTGGTAGGATCTGGCCCCAGTACGTAAAAGACAGGATTCACTCCACCTACATGTACTTTGCCGGGAGCGTGGGCCTTACGGCCCTGTCCGCTATTGCAGTGAGCAGGACTCCTGCTCTAATGGGTCTGATGATGAGAGGATCTTGGCTGGTGAGTGTTCCTCATGGCTCTGGTAAGATTACGCTTGGTGATCAGCAGTCCTGAAAGAAGGTTTCCCTGCCATCACAAAGAAAGTTTCTGCCCTTAGCATGGCAGGTGCATAAAAGGCCTGCAAATGAAGGATTTGAGGTTCTAGGAAAGTGCAGAATGCATGTCATCCTGTTTAGAGGCCAGTACATAATGATCAACATGGTTGTGTGCTGGGTTATATGCCTCACTGTTGCTAATATTTTTCACAACACTGCATTTTCTGCATTTTCTTCAGGCTATCGGCGCCACGTTTGCTGCCATGCTGGGTGCTGGAGTGCTGGTCAGATCAATTTCATACGAGAACAGTCCCATTCCTAAACATCTCGCCTGGATGCTGCACGCAGGTCAGTTTTTTGCAGCTCATGGAAGGACTGTTTGTTGTGCCCATGGTGTCCAAGAACTTTAGTAATAGTTTGATTTATTGAAGTGAAGCTGTTAACAATTACTTGTTTGTAAATCTTTCCCTTATTGCTCATACTTGGAAATAATCCTCATTAATTTGATATAACACTAGGGGGCAGTAATGTAAAAGACTTGCATGTAACAGACCAAATGCACTTAAATGAGTTAAGATTTTGATAAACATGTCTCAGTAAGTGCTCAAGGTATCCGGAGCAAGGTACCGCCCCCAAGCAGTGCCCCCAGACACTGAATTACCTGCCCACTGCTATGTCACAATGTTACATGGGTTATATGCAGAGGACACCTTTCATTGTTGTGTGCTGTGGTATGAAAACAATTCACTTCTTTTTTTTATATTGCATCTGTAAAAGTCTTTCTTTAAAAATTTAAAAATGATCTACGTTGTATTTTAACTATAGAGGTCAACTGATATCGATACCGATTGTCAGTTAATGGGGCCGATAACCGATATTTGTGCCTGATATGCATTTGCTTTTATGTGCTTTATTTGCATCCATCTGCAATAGAAATTAAGAGACATTAAGTAGCTTAATTTAGGGGCGGAGCTAATTGGTTGATCGACATTTCCCCCCACCCAGTGTTTATTGAGACAGTGTTTTATTGTTTTATTATTTTTAAGGGAATTACCTGCTTTTAAAACTTTTGTTTTATTAGAGGGATTACGTGCTTTTGAAACATTTGTTTTAAATGGAAGGAAACAATGGAAGGAATACAGGAGCGTCGGGTCACGGCGATCTCTGTCAGGGATAAAGAGCAGTTTAAACAAGAAAAAATATCTTCATCTTTATTTAAAGATGCTGACAAGTGCCGTAAGCGTCGTTTATGAAGAGGCTTATAGGCAGCATATATTCGCTAGGCTACGAAGCAGCCATTACAGCGCAGCATCCGTGTGTCCGCACAGGGCGATCGCTAAAACCGTATCAGTGCCGAGCTCCTCAGAGCCCCGAGCGAGGACACTCAGGGGGCGCAGCATTCAGTGCGCATGGGCACAAACGGCATGCAGGCTCGGCACAAGCAATGCGCACAGCGGCGAGCAATATGGCGGGGCCCATTATCCGCCACGTGTTCATGGGGGTATTCAGAACACATGCGCCCAGCAAAGCATGTATTAACTAAATAAAATCCAGGAAACACCACAGCCGCAATGATAGCAGCAAAGGAATCCTTAGGTTTAAGGTATAAAGGGCTTTTGATATTTGCCTTCATTAGTTTAAAGGAATTACAAAAGCATATGTTAAGGGTAGTTTATTCACTAGTTTATTAAAGGTATATAGGTTAAAGGTATTTTAAAAGTGTTTTAAGCATTTTGTTTTATTAAGCATACACTAATGCTGTATTTTAAAGAGTTATTATGGGATAAAAGGGGTTCCCCACAACCCCCCACAAGTTCCATCCTGTGACACAAACGATTCCCCGACCCCCACCCCCCCCATGAAGTGAAACAAGTGGTTTTTACAACAGCATGGCCCAGCCATCTATGCAACCCAATTATGCTATAAGGCTATATATATTTTACAGGGTATGTTGCAATTACAACACACCCATCTAAAAGGTAGACGCAAAAATAACAATGTTATGTGTTTTCAGCAAAGACACACTTTTACAGATTAAGTATTCATAACACAGTTGCTGCGAGAATAAGACATTAAAAATAAAGAATCTTATAAAACTTGATATGCCTGAGCTGGACAAATCAAATTAATAGATGCTTTAATGCTATTAATACATTTTGCTTAATAACTTGTGAAAGACTCCATGTTTTCAGCTTACGTTATAAGCAACGTCAGAATCTCATATCGGTAAGCACTGTAATGTAAAGTAAGAAGCAGCGAAGAAGCTCAAATAAGCTCCTGTTGTAACCTTAGCTGTCGCCTCTACATAACGCTATTAACACTTTGTCATTACAGGTGACGTTGCTAGCTCATACAGCAGTGTACTGCATTCACTAAAGAAAAAAAAACTGTTTTTCTGAATTAACAAGATACGCTTTGCATAAAAACATGCCCAGGCGTTGCTTTTCCCTTTAGTGAACGCATGATGCTTCCGTAGGCTCACGTTATCGCCACAATAAAATCGTCATTTTATTCGGGCATTTTCAGCGGTCTAACTGGGAAAGCAGAGAGGCTTTTCGTTATGGAAATAGCTCACAGGAGCTCTCTGGTGTTTTGTAATTTCAGTGTGTAGGAGTGTAATGTTTTAATCTGGGGAAACATCAGCTGCTTTACCTTCCAGTCTTAGCGACAGTCTGTGCTCCGCTAAATCTCCTCTCTGTTGTTCTCCTTTTTGGGGCTTCACGCTGCACTCCTGTGTGAGTGTGGTGTGAGTGACAGCAAGGCTTCAGCGTTGATTGGCTATTACTCGTGTGACACAGCTAATCAGAGATTGTTGTGGGCGGGGCATTAACTGAAGCAGCGAGCTGGGAGGAAGAGACGGCAGCTGAGCCACAGTAGCGTGTAAATGCTTAATATCGGTGAGCGTTAAAATAAAACGCCAATGCCGATAATCGGCAAATTGCCTAATATCAGCCCCCAATAATTGGCCAGGCCGATAATCGGTCGACCCCTACTACGCAGCAAACGGTTCTCCTAGTACAGGTTCTGTGATATTCTGTGTCCTAACTTTGCTGTCACTGGAGAACATTGAAGCGATGTTTTTACTTCCTCTGGATTCTGAGCCTTTTCTTCCCACATGCTAGGTGTCATGGGAGCGGTGGTGGCACCCCTGACCCTGTTAGGTGGCCCCCTGGTGTTGAGGGCAGCATGGTACACAGCAGGCATCGTGGGAGGCCTTTCGACAGTAGCCGTGTGTGCCCCCAGTGATAAGTTCCTCTCTATGGGGGGGCCGCTAGCTGTCGGCTTGGGAGCGGTGTTCGCTTCTTCCATTGGTGAGTCTGACGCACCACGTTCATCTGAAGAGCCTTTCATAATGTGTTTTTCCAGAATATCCAAACTCTTATTTACAGTTAGAGCCCCAGCAGTCAGGGACTTGCCTGGGACTTGTTACTCTCCGTATTTTCTTACCTTCTCTGATTTAGGCCGGTAACTGAGACGGCACACAAAGGCCTCTAGTGTTAATATCAAAGCTGTGTGAAACGTAATCCCATCGGGAAACAAATCTGCCTTTTTTTTTTCTCTTTTCCTGGCCAGCCTGCTGTTTTTTCCCCCCCTTTTTTTCCTTTTCTGAACTTACTGAGTGCATTTGGTTAATACCCTGCTCCTGTCTGCAGGGTCAATGTTCCTGCCGCCCACATCAGCTCTGGGAGCAGGCCTGTATTCGGTGGCTGTTTACGGAGGGCTCATAGTCTTCAGCATGTTCTTACTCTACGACACGCAGAAAGTGATCAAGCGTGCCGAGAGCTACCCCCTGTATGGAGTCGCTCGATATGACCCCATCAACTCGTAAGTGTAGAAGTGATGACCCGGTGACCAAATTGTCGTCGAATAATTGGCTTAGGCTGCGAGCCCATCTCTGTGTGCATGTTTTGGTGGAAATATTGACTTGTGGTTTGTCAGGAAATCTGTAATGCTCCATTATTAAGGATTTTGCATGTTTTCTGTGAATATTTACCCCACATATCACCCCTCATATCAAATTTTTATTGCATTTAATATTTTTTATATATATAATGTATATAACTCTGTGTGTGTAAAATATATAAAATATATGCGCCACACATTGTGCACTGTGGTTGCATGTCGATAATACAGATAAATACGACCTAACATTACAAATACATGCATGCTTTGTTTGCTTTGTGCTTAGATGCCTACAGATTTACATGGATACACTGAATATCTTCACACGGATTGTGATGATTCTGGCCGGTGGTGGGGGAGGAAGGAGGAAGTGAAGGGCTCCGTGCTGGCAGGTGGACTTGAGGCTCCCTGGAAAGCGGCAATGGAGGACTTTACACGACATGCAGCTTTAACCTGTGGCTGTAATGCTATCTGTACAGTATGTTAAATGTTCTTGTTTCACAATAGTGCAAAATGTCGCTAATTATTTGCGAACATTTAAAACCTGGATGAGGATGTATAGTTAAAACTTAAATTAAATTTCTAAATTCTATGAGTTTGTGGGGTTTTTATTTATGTAATAAATGGCTGGGTGTTTCATTTTCTCACGTTATAAGGAGTGCCGCTGTGAGGACAAATGGCTTGCTATAAATGTACAAAAGCAGCTATTTGACGACCATTATGTCTGTGGTTTTTTTTTTTGCAAAGTTTCTGTTGGAACAAAAACGTGCTTGGGGTGACTTGACAAGACATTACATTACAAAGGACTATGGTTTGGCGTAATCATTGGTAAATAATGATTAAGTTTTGGCATGAACTGGCAAATCAAATGCTAAATGTGCAACAGCTTACGGTTGCAAGTTATAACAGATCTCCTCTTAGCCTGAGCAACAATTTTCCTGTAAACCATATTCCAGCAGTATCTATTTGAAACCGTTTGACAAAAAATATTAGTTGGGAGCCTACTTTAAGCTTTAACCATTTAACTAGTACTTTAACCATTACTTAAGAAATTTACAGTGCTTTTTAGTTTTGCTTGGACACACTATTTTCATTTTAAAGACGTGTGCATCATGCAGGCTGAATATTCTTGACTTATTGAAATGCTTTGGAGGAAAACCAAAAAACCTCTATACCCCTTTTAACCAAACTGTTTATTTAATTGACTGATGTGGCACTGCAGAAATACTAGCTCTTTAGAATGACTGTAGCCAGCTGTCTTCCTCAGTTCTATAGTGCTTTTACATAACTGTCTTACATATTTGACACTTCAGAAGCTCTAATTAATATAAAATATCCAAGATGTTAATTTTGGGAATCTGCAATCCAGTCTTTCCTGTAATGTGTCCCTCAGGTCTTATATCTCTGGCAAGTGTTTTTTCCTTTCCTTATTTGAATAATAGGAGTCCAATGTAATAAAGGATTCATGTATATAACCGCACCTGTGTTATGACTGAGCTGTTTTGTGTAGCACCAACAATCGCTTAAAATTAGCTGCTTCTATTAAACATTGCTGTGATATTCACTGCATTACAAAAAAAGGAACATATTGGGACTTGCTTGCTTTTTTTCTTGAAGGCAACCTATGAAGTACCCAAAAAAAGTCGCAATTTTACATCAACGTGAGATTTACAAGTACCCCTGCATCTCCTGAAAAGGCACACGCCGTCCTCATTATCAGAGTTACCTAAAAGCAGCTCGATTACTGTGTATTCCTGAAAATGTAATAAAGTCTTTGAAATGCGGCGTTGCCTTTTCCGCGTCTTCGTCCGCTCGCTCCTCTGCCTGACGTGTCCTGGCCTATCACCCATGTATCATTTTCCCGCTGTGTTTTTTTTCTGTCGGCTATTAGATGTCCTTTATTAAGGGAATTGCGTGACGACAATGAAATGGCAGTTGTGTGTGTGTGTGTGAATGATAGCTGGCATTATTTTTCCCTGGTTTTTGGGTTGGGCCATGGTGCACACAGATTGGTTACTAGTGAAAGGAGTAGTAAAACACCCTAAATGTTCATTTTCTCCCAGAACTCTACAGGCAGTGAAATGAAGAGGCAGACTCTACTAGTTCTTGCCCTAGTGTTGCTGCTTTGTGTGGATGCACTGTCCACCAAGGGTAAGAGCCCAGCCTTTTTCCAGCCATGCAGTAGTAGTCTATACAAGCTGGCAAATGATTTTCAGATGAATCAGCGTGCTTATGGAAGCTCACAAAGTATTACATTTACTGCTAATATCACTCCTGTTCTGCTGTTAGTACATCATAGTATGGATTCAGTGGTTGTTTTAGGCAATTGTGCTCCACTTTTGCGTTGCTATGGGTGTTGGTAACTCACTGGAGGTCATCCAGAGACCACAAAGAAATGGAAGGTGCAGGAAATTTGAGATTTTCTTTGAATTGTTCTTTGTTAATTTCTCAGTGCTTTTTGTTTGTGTAATTCAATAATTTAAGCATAACCTAATTATTTACTTTCTTTCTGATTGTAGTACTTTTAATAGATCCGTAAAAGTCATTCAGTGTCCTAGTAACCTGTACAATAGTAAGTGTATCTTTGTATAGTAATTGGTACACTGGTCATTTTTTTTCCCTGAATTTTTTCCAATACTTAGCAAAGAAACGGAAGAACCGCGTGAGGTGTTGCAGTGCGCGAGAACTGGAGCAGCTTGAAGGTAATTCGATAGGGCTCGGGTCTTCGCGTATTCGCGGTGAAACAGGGGCGTATGTTTGTTTTCAGCATCGGTAGAGACCAAATCAGTCCCGAGCCCCCCCAACCCCCGACTACATTATTGCAGGTGCTACACTTATCCACTCTTAGGTTGTTGTGTTGCGTGGTGGGATTCTCAGATCTTTTCTTATACAGGTGAAAATGTTAATCAAACTCTCCATCGTCCTTGCAAGAGATGCAAGTTGCCAAAAGGACACCGGCCAGGAGGAATTCCCCTGCCCTCCATGTGACCCTGGACATGAACTGACTTTTGCAGCCATATGCCTTCCTTCACAGCCAGTCCTGTGAGAACATGCTTATTGTATTTCACGGTCTATATTATTGTTGTATTGTTTCTTGCTAAATAAAACAGTGAGGGCATAGCTTCTTTATTCCCATATAGTTTGTCTATATGCGTACATAAATACAAGGGAAAACTTCTGCATTGCCTGATTTTTAGTTTAATGTTTCTATGTAGAGAAGGCTGATGTTAGCATGGCTCTGTGTTTGGCAGGAAGCTAAACTGTTTTGCATGAACAAGTTTTTTTTT
>JAODKN010000042.1:9028659-9045727 GCA_026774425.1 Petrocephalus zakoni
GGGGTTTGACTGATGTCTCCACTGTGTGTGTGGAGTTTGTATGTCCTCCATGTGCTCCGTGGAATTCTTCAAGGTCCTCCAATATCCTCCCATCGTCCAAAGACATACAGTCGGGCTAATCCATCTCTCTAAATGACTGTACGGTACCTCAGGCCAACAAACTTCGGAAGCCAAGCATTATTCTTACAAGCATCACAAATTAGTGCGTACAGTCATTATTATAAACCATCGTATTTAGCTCAAATTCTTAGTGTCATAGGCTTCATGGCAGTCCGTTTGTATGTACACGTTGTGCATAAGTCAGATGGTCTCAACCTAGAGACTGCCTGTATTAGGGCGTATGTGCCCCGCAATGGACAGGCATTCCCTCAGAATGTAGGACCACCTTATTCCCCGTGCGGCCCGAGAAGGCCCCAGCTCCTCCCAGAATAAGTAGCTAGGCGATAGATGGATCATATACTGTTCTCCACTTCTTGGATATAATATTTAGCATTATGCTATTGAGATAATAACAAACTAATTTCAAACTCTCTCGGGCCAGTTGTGTGCAGTTTGTGTTTTATCCATAAATGTCGTAGATTAAATCATTAGGTTATAGCGAATCATAGGCAAAATCTTGCCATTGTCCCCTGCAATCATTTTCAGTTGCATACTTAGGAAAAGGATTTACTCAAATGATTAATCATCTGTGGTCAGATCACGGCAGACCATCTGCTGTGTGTACACGTGTGTGTGTTTGTGCGTGAGCGTGTGTGTGCCAATAGATGAATGAATACTAAATGCACACCCCTAGAAAAAAAAAATTTGACTAATAAATTTAAAAAGACACAGAGTTCCAAATTTTATACCACCAGTTTGTCTACATATATATATATATATACACACACACACACACACATATGTACTTCTGAAAAAGAAAAAGAAATGTTCAAAGCTGGGTAGTAAGTGCAGTTTTGCTCTGAACAAAAAACACAACTTATCATTATAACATATGCAAATTAAGAGTAACACAGGAAAAACTAGTATGCCTTTCTTCTCTTCACCAGAAACTTACTCATACCTAGTTGGATGACTAGATAAAATTCATAGATGTTTTGGATGGTTGCTGCAAATCCTGGGATGATTTTAGCAGAATTTTTGAAGTGGCTAAGATGACACACTTTGACAGGCATAATTGCATACTTCTACACCAACATGAAGATCATTTAAACATTTTCTTTAGCTGCCTAGGACTTTTGCACAGAACTGTATATATATGATTTTTTTTCCCATACATATGAACTTACACATAAATTATAATCATCCAGCAAAAAGGTACTCTGTTTTTGTCAACTATACTAATTTTTAGGAGTAATGTAAACATTTCTAATATAGCTTGTCTTTTAAAGAAATACATTTGAATGGATTAGTGATGCAGTGTAATCTGGATTAGTAATATTTGCGTCATTACTCTTCAGAAAGCTTTCTGTTCTAATTCAGTAAATCACCGCGTCATTGTTTGGCCTAACCCTAACCCTTTATCGTAACGGTAATGTCATCCTTATGGTTTACTTTAGCTAAGCAAGATTTTTCAGTTATTCTGCATGTGTGAAATTAACAATTAATTTGATTACGACTCACGCTAAGGTCAGGCATATGGGATTTGGGGGTGCATGTCAGTTAATGGATAATGACTCGTTAGTTTTCAGCTGTGGAGTCTAAAACCCAAATGTAACCTTGCACATCTTTTAGACACTGACAAATAAGCAGATAGCTAGTGATGCCTGGGAGTGCTGTGCCATCCTGAACTCTGTTGCTTCCATTAATGAAATTGTACTGCAAGCATGCATGTTTTAATCCCTCTTATTTGTTTACAGGTAATTTAGGCAGATGGATTATGTGTATTTCCTGTATATTTGCACCACGTTCATTTAATTGATTGTGCCTATAAAACTTAACATTCAGTTGAGCTGAAATGAAAGAATGGGGCTTTAAACTTCCTGCCTTGTGCTGTTGGCACATCAGACTGTTACACAGAGAAAAAGATTTAACTTAAAAACAAAGATAAATTTGCACATTAAACTGTGAGAAGCATATTAATTTACAAACTGCTTCACACTGTTAACCGTCTTGCATTTTGTGAGCTTTCATACAGTTCAATAATTTACTTTATTAATTCAGGTTTAATACCTCATTTATTGGCAGACGGGAGTTGCTGCATAAAAACATGATCATAAATGTGTATGCCAAAAGAATGTAGAAAATGCTGTTTTATTAATTTGGAATTAAATTTTTTAGGCAATGAATAAAGCCATATTTATAGTGCAATATGCAACTATTAATTCCGTCCATTAATTAGGTCCAGCTTTTGCAAAGATTAATCAAAATATAAGTAATAAGAGCAATAGCAATTAGAAATGGTGAATTGCTTTGTTTATATTTTTAACATTTTTGCCAAATAAATGTTTGTGTATGTTTCAAAACTTTATAATCTGTATGCAGTTATCGATTATATCTGAATTATATTAAGATTACACCAGGAGAAACTTTTAACACTGCCTGATAATGCAAATTTCCTGCCTGGCACACTGTCCAGATTAGTTAGCACTTGGATAGTCGCACAAAACATGCCATCACCACTGATCACAGCGTTCCTATATTCTATTTGTTTCCAAACTGATTTTTATACATATATACTGTATAGAGTGCTAACTTCATTTTGCAATTACTAGTGCTTCCTGGAGATTGCTGTCATGCTCTGCAGCTGAATGCTCATCTAATACCTCATCTAGATCCATTTCAACACCTGGCAGCCTCTGCAGAATTAGGGTCATTGCTTTCTCATTCTGCCATGAACACTGGGTATAAATATGAACTTTTCAGCGAAGGGACACCTGGCATGCAACATCTCCAAAATCAGTTACAAACAAAATAGCCACGAGAACTCCTATATTTTGTTAGGAATAATTTTGCTTGTCATGGACAGGATAAGTAAATATGGTACTTTGTAAAACTGTATTTTATTCAGAATTACTGTTTATCAGAAGCAGTGGTTTCCCACTCCATTTGCTATTAGGTTTTCAAAGATCTATCATCAATGCACAGTCAGATACTGCCTGGTTTATTCAGTCTGACAATAAATGGAAAACCGCAGGGGACAAATCGATCGTTTCAAACTGACTCACTGCTTGCAACTTGTTTACAGAGACAGTGACTTCTGCCGACGATGGTAATTGGCCCAGTGTTTGACACCTCATTTAAAAAAATTGACATATGAATTGTTTTTTATTTGGTGGGAAGGTGAACCGGGACTGTCGAACGGCTATTCCTGCAAAGCTGTGACACAGTGAATATGAGCTAAAGTACTTCCACCCAAATGGATGTAGATTTTCTGCAGTGTACTTTATATGTGCCATTAAGGTAGAAGCCTTGTTCAATTTATTTTGAGCACAGTTGAGCTCAGCCAACATAGTGGTTCAAACCCTGTAGTCAGCAGAGTACTTCACCATTGATTCAGTAAGCAAGTTCCTTAACCCCCAGTTGTTCCAGGTTCTGTCTGACCCTTTCTTCTCAAAGACAGATGTTGTTGAATAAGTAAAAAGTCAGAAACTTTAGTGTCATTATCCCCAATATGACCACCAGAGGGAGACAAGAACGACTTCAGAATGTCTCGCTCCAGTTCACGCTAATTGTTTGCCTAATTAGGAGAGAGTCTCTACACCTGTGCATAGTTAGATACCCTATTTAAGTTGCGCCTTGGATTAATTTTTTTTTCCCTCAGTTTTTGAGTTATCTGCTTGACTGCATCCACAGAGCAGTGCAGGGATGTACTGAGCTGCTTGGCACCCGTCTGAGAAGTAGCCTAATGGAAATGGATTGACCTGAACCGCTATTTCTTATTCTGCAGCTGCATTGGGAGAGATTTTCCAAGGAACGCTGTAGATCACGGTTTCGTGATTATCTAAATTACTAAATCCGCGTTTATTTTATTGTATTCCAACATATTCTTATTTTTAAAAGCATAATGTATATTTCAGTTAAGGGGAAGGGCTATCCAGAGTACACACGCATGGCCACAATCCCTTGAAAAGTGATTCTATCATATAGTCTGATTCTGATATTGACCACCGTTCAAACGGTGTGAATTTACTTTGCAGCAATATATAATTTCTCCACTAGATGTCCCTGTTGCACTTCATCTTACACGACGTCCGGTTGAACATTGTCCCGTGGAAGTCAGTCTAAAAACGTGGAAAACGGTTATTCTAAAATACAGTTCAGATTGATGAAACAAATATTTGAATCTCTCAGTTTCACAATCTTGCGGAGCGCCGTTTTTATGTAGATTATTTGTCATTTTACGAGATTTAGTTTCGCCCAAACCATACATTTTGAAGCGCAATGCCCTATTTCACCAGCTGTGGCGCCATTGCATTGATTTTTTTGCGCTATCCAATTGATTGTGGTGCTGAAATAGTAAGTGCACAGCAGTTGACCGAATAACTAAAATGAGCGTAATTTTAGTCATGACGATTACACATCACATATATACAATGCGTTACTATGTTGTTAAAGTGTAAGGTATGCCGTCATACATTCTTATTAGTAGTTCTCAGTTTAGGTTAAACGTTTTTTACTTTAACTTGTTTTTCTTGATAGAAACAAAGGTGTTTTTTTAAACAATCAACAAACCTGCGCTTGATATGAGCATGATTTTAATTCCTCTCATTTTGCCAACAGCACGTAGGCTACCAGCTGTGGTATATTTGAATTAAAATCCAAATGGTTTTCGGGGACCCGAGAGTATTTGCAAAATAACCTAGATACGTTCGTGTAAATGTCGGCATTTTAAATAAGTTTTGTTTGATTGTATGTTACCATGTATTGGGCCGAAATCATTGTCAGCACTTACCTACTGTAGAATGACAAGCAATTCTGAAAGGCTAACGAATGATTACGAAATAGTCAAAACACAGAAAACATGGAGCCACGCCAGTCCTGCTGAGACAAACCTGATGACTCAAGTCTGCTGGTTTTGCGTACTTTGTCCCCTACTAAGGGAAATATCCCGAGTCCTTTCGATTTACCAAATGTGACTGTTTAACAATGTTTTACGTTCCGTATATGTAAACCGTGGGATTTTGATTTATTAGGAATATTTCTAATATTGCCATTAATTTGTTGTTTGGTATTTTTGACTGTCTCTCGCAGTGCGTTCATTGAGAAGCTGCCAAAAAGAAATAAAAGATAAAAAATAAATCAAGATGATCAGTTCCTGCAGATAACTGTGACACGCTAACATGAATAACATTGTCTGAGTCCCGTTTCTAAATTGTCCCCGAAGTATTTAATGATAAACTAAGAAGACTTACTACAAGAAACGACAAGTTAAATTCAGTAACACCACCTAACGTCCAATAAATTGAGTGGAAGACTACAGAAAAACTACAAATTTCTTTCATAAGAATCTAAATACCCATAATTAGCACAATCCTTAATACTTGAAACACGCAAGGGTGATTATTCAGTATATTTGAATATATGAACTCGTCAGTCCGCAAGAAGAGGTCCCCGGCTCTCCAGGGTTTACCCATCTGGGGGGTTAGTCATATACTGTTTTTTTTCTCTCCTTATTGGTTAAGGATTGTCCATGTGTAAAAATTAGCATAAACGACGCAACCGGCAAAGGAACCACTTGGGGGCAAGCTGGTAGTGCGTCACCAGCCTGGTAAAAAAAAAACGGGAAAACCGAAGCAAAGGGGGGGACTAACGTGCGAGGCAATCCGTGCCAATGGTCACAAAAGCGCCGCCGAGCTGAGATGCGCGCACACCGGCCGGCTTCACAGGTGGCGGACGGCATGCATCTGGGAGCGAGGAAGCCGCCTCACCCCAAGCTCCGCAGGACGGCAAGAAGAACTGCTCAATAGCGAGTTGCTATGGAGGACAAGGAAGAGAAGCCATAAGCTGAAGCGCACAAGCCGCGTCCAGATGCTCAAGAAGAAGGACTCCGAGAATGAGACGCGCTGAAGTCCGGACGCAGCAATGAAGAACCGCGGCGCAAGAGAATAAGAGGGACCGCTGCCCACGTCCGGAGCCTCGCACAAAGAGTAAGTTAGCTGCAGGGGGGTGAAAGACCTAAATGTTTACAAAGTGCGCCTAGTTTTACAATAGAAGTGATTTTCCCCCCCTGTTGCCGTGAAGAAGAAAGTTTGCTTTAAGTAGAAGGAAAGATGGCTTCGGAAGAACCGGCCGGCTTGGCCAAATCCGCAGCCGTCAAATTATCCGAGATGAGCCAAAGAACTAAACAGCTGGGCACGGCTATGCAAGACCCCAATCGGCAGAGGAGGATTATTTTAGTAATTGTCTGCGTTGCCCTGTTGTTAGATAATATGCTGTATATGGTGATTGTGCCGATTATACCTGACTACCTTGCCGAACTCCAGCACGAAAAGGCCGAGCAGGAACATGCACATGTGCGTCCCAACTCCTCAATTAACGCCACCACTCTCGTCTCCAAAGACAACCTAGACATACAAATCGGAGTTCTCTTCGCCTCCAAAGCGATCCTGCAGCTCTTAGTGAACCCTTTGTCGGGGACCTTCATCGACAGGGTCGGATACGACATCCCGCTGCTGATCGGACTCATCGTCATGTTCTTCTCCACGGTGATCTTCGCCTTCGCCGAGAATTACGCCACGCTGTTCGTGGCGCGCAGCCTGCAGGGTCTGGGCTCAGCCTTCGCCGACACCTCGGGGATTGCCATGATCGCGGACAAGTACACGGAGGAGGCTGAGCGCAGCCGGGCGCTGGGCATCGCGCTGGCCTTCATCTCCTTCGGCAGCCTGGTGGCGCCTCCTTTCGGCGGCGTCCTGTACGAGTTCGCCGGCAAGCGCGTGCCGTTCATCGTGCTGGCCTGCGTCTGCATGGCCGACGGCATCCTGCTCCTAACCGTGATAAAACCCTTCTCTAACAGGACTAGAGAGAACATGCCGGTGGGCACCCCGATCTACAGACTCATGATTGACCCCTATATAGCCGTGGTTGCCGGAGCTTTGACAGTGTGCAACATCCCTCTGGCCTTTTTGGAACCCACCATATCCAACTGGATGGAGTCCACCATGAACGCCACACAGTGGGAGATGGGACTGACGTGGCTGCCAGCATTTTTCCCCCATGTCCTTGGTGTCTACATTACCGTGAAGCTGGCTGCCCAGTACCCTAACCTGCAGTGGTTTTACGGCGCTGTCGGTATGGTAATTATCGGCGCGAGCTCCTGCACCGTACCGGCGTGCAAGAACTTCGGGGAGCTAATCGCCCCGCTGTGCGGCATCTGCTTCGGCATCGCCCTGGTGGACACGGCTCTCCTGCCCACGCTGGCCTTTCTGGTGGACGTGCGGCACGTCTCCGTCTACGGCAGCGTCTACGCCATCGCGGACATCTCCTACTCGGTCGCCTACGCCATGGGTCCCATCGTCGCAGGTCAGATCGTGCACTACCTGGGCTTCGTCCAGCTTAACCTGGGCATGGGCCTCGTCAACGTCCTGTACGCGCCCGCCCTGCTGCTCCTGAGAAACGTGTGCCAGATGAAGCCCTCCTATTCGGAGAGAAACGTTCTGCTGGAAGAAGGGCCGCAGGGACTGTATGACACCATAAAGATGGAAGAGCGAAAATGTAAGCGAAAGGGCTATAGCACATCCGGCAACTACATGGCCGGAGATGAAAATGGCATTGACGACTTTACGGGACAGTCGCGGTCTTATTCCGAGGAGGAATTATCAGGTCCCGAATATAGTTAAAAGTAACTCCCTAAATGATTCAGAATATGTCCTCTTTGGTGACTGGACCCGAGCATAACTAAAATACAGAAAACAGGCACCATTGCCATGTAGCTACTAATGTGCAATATACCTTACCACCTAATCATGATTGTGTAACCAGTTCTTTCCGTTTTGGAGATTTATTTTAAGCAGTTTGGTTTTTATTGATTTTATCGTATCTGAACAAATTTTAGAGTCAAATGTTTAATCATATATGTGTATATAAGTATTGTGAACGGTTATCGGTTATTGGAGACTATCAATAACTATTGTATAGACATGTAAAAAGGTAAATACATAAATGTATTAAAAAAAAACTATATTTGCATAATCAGGGAATCCCGCATAAATAAATAAATAACTGCGGCTGGGTAAGGTGACTGTTTTCGTATACAGGGATTAGATGTATTTTTCTTTACATTGTATGCTATGTAACAATATACCTTATTTGCTGGTATTGTCAACATGCAATGTGTCATTAAAAGCCTTGCATTAAAATGGAGTTCTGGCGTCTTTTTGTATCTTTTTTATTTGAAAAGTATGACTTGTGCATATTTTAGAAAGTTTCAGCTGTATCACGCGTATGCAGGTGCAAACGTTTATAAAGGTACGGTGTTTGTAGGATATTTAAAGGTGTAATGTTACAACTATAATTAATCATATACAAGCATAGATGACAATGGGCTGCACTCGCTAAATTCCACATTTAAATAAAATCATTTTATTTAGACCGGCGCAGGAATTTCTGTATCTCATTTAGGTACGTTTCATTAAATTAAGTGGACATGCTCAAATGCCAAATTTGCCTATAGATTTTTAGGTTAAATAAAATGTACTAACGAAATTACTTTTAATTTTGAATTCGTTAATTCTCGATAGCATTTTTAATCAGACATCTTGTGAGGACCTGAAGCACAATAGAACGAGCAATGCAAATTAGAGCGAAAAGTTATATATGCGTATATAGCCTGTACACGGCGTACTTTAACGTGAAGTCTCACCACGAAATATATTTAACGTTTCCGATTATGAGCAGTAACGTGAAAGTGACATAAAACGGTCGAAGTCGCATTAATACTCAGCAAAAAAAAAAGATTAACATTAAAAACCTTCAATATGATGGAACTTGTCAATACATTGGATGGGATATCGAGGGAAAACAGTCCCGTTGATTTTATTTGATCGTCATACAAATAACCGAATGCCATGGTAAGTCGTAATTGCCATAACAAACTTGCACAGCGTTATGCAAAAATGATACCGCTTTTCGTTCCTCGTATTTATATGTTTGACAAGAATCGGTTAAGGAATTCAACAAGCAGGTAGCCGTATCATTTCACACAGCCGACAGCTGAAGCCAACGGCGCATTTACCGACGCATACACGCACTTGTGAAACCTGTAAATTAATTTCACTAATTATCACGAGTGCCAAGGTGCATGAAATGTGTCGGTTTAGTCATGCCATCTGACCACAAGCAGAAATTCAGATGCTCTGTGGACGCCGTGTTCCACCTGCATAGAAAATAGTGGCTATGAGGAATGTAAGTTACTTTCACAAATTTTCTCCAGGTTTCACAAGCGCCAAAGTGCATGATTTGTGTAGGTTTAGTCATGCTCCTCGACCACAAGCTGAAACTTAGGATGCCCTGTGTTCCAGCGTATGTTAAGAAATCCCTTGTTCGCCCCTTTTGGGACTTTTATTTTGAAACGCGGCGGACTGACAGAAGCCAAGCGAGCTCGTTAATTCGCAACTGGATCTGATTATTTTGCATTTTCACAATTTACTGGATTAGTTTTTTACTGAATAGCAAAGGCGCGTGTATAATTCCACAAGCTGTGAATGTCTGACGAATTTCGAACCCACTGCTAACTTTATTCCGGTCCTAACAGGCTATGCCACCTATCAGATGCTTAATTCAGTACGCGTTACAGGGATCAATTAAACCACACATGCTAGTGTATCGTGGATTACGTTTCACTAATATAAACAGGCTCGTTATGAATCGTATTAACAAATTAGGCAAATTCCAACACATTTAGTTAAAATAACTTTCCAATGTTATTTGTACAGCTAGTGTACAAAAACACTAGCTGTAATATTAATAGCTACCAGATAATTGCGTATAGTTTGATTCTGACGTGGGCAGCGGGTCTGAAACTGCGTTCCGCGAATGAGTCTCGGTGGGCGGAGCCTGCCGCTCGCAGGGTTAGGTAGGCAAATGCACCTACACGCATATGTGCCGAGCTCCCTGTAAGGCCTCCTAGTCACCAATGAGTCTGAAAGGAGGATGCTGGGGATGCCAGTGAGGAGAAATCCCGTCCAAGTCGCCTGAAGCCGGAGCCAGGGATTCTCGCTTGTAAGCATGGCTATTACCGACCATGCAGTCTAGCCCAACATCTGGACTTCCTGAAGAGTAGACCAAACATCTGTTGCTCAGGTAAGCAGGCGTTTGCAGATATGTCTGATGTTAAGTTGTATGATTGCGTTTGCGCTCGGTTGGCACGCGCGCAGTTATGCACTGGCACAACCTTGAGCGTCACGGGAGAATGCTTATAGACGGAGCACACATTACTGCATGCGAATTCATGTTCAGAAAAACGGCCGATGCTTTCTGATCGCAGAACTTTTTTCAAATTTATTAAGCATGTTACTTTGAAAAAAAGCACACTATTTGTCTTTATGATGTATCTCATTGTCATCAGTTTAACAACAAAATTAACTATTTTAACTATATTTAAGGAGACAAAAAGCTATTTGAGTTGGTGGATTTGTCAACTAGAGCATGAGTGGTGCCTTTATTATTTATTTCGGCTGTTTGTTTGTTTTCTATCTCCGTGGGACAGTCATTCGGAGCACTATAATCAACTTACAGGCTCTGAAGGTTCTTCTGACCGACTGGACATTTCTGGATACGGCATGCCCATTCTAGAACAAGAACCACCCAAAGGTCAAGGGGACGACCATGTAAATGCATCCTTATGTTCTAAGCACTTTCCACTTGCTGTTTTCCTGTTTTTTAGTTGCACACTGAAGGTTCTCCATTCAAAAAAGGCAGAATTAATGTTTAAGATATAAAACAGGTGTAAATGCATATATAAAGTTTCATAATACTTTGTTCTAGAATGAGTATTGGAAATATATCCCTTGTTGATGGTTTTGCCAGATCAGGCGACTAAGAGGACAGTAAAAGGTGACGTAAAGGGCAGGAACCTTTAGATGTGGTCTGCGGACACATTCTACCGATTAAGCAATGCTATTTATTAGAAAAATGCTTCTACAACACTGACAGCAATTGGGTATCTTACAGCATGAAGATACATGGAAAAAACACACCTCCTTAATTTCAACATGTGACAATTCAATGAGTTTGTTCATTAAAAATCCTAAATCATATCAGTAATGCAGTATGGAAGCCTACAATTTTACAAGGTGATCTAGATGATCAAGATGCTTTGCAATGGTAATTGGCTTCTTATTAATACTATGAAAAGTTTCATAAGTTGAGTTCAATTAAAAACAAAAATCCAAATTCTAAAAATAGCTATAGTGAAATCCAAAATGGCTTCCAAAACATGCAGCCGGTCAATAAGGTATATGCAGGCACGTATTTTGTAGTCAGGCTAATAATTATTGTCTAATATTAAAATCAGGTTTAATGATGATGATTTGGGATGATTTTGTTTCCTCAAAGGGGAAATTATTGGGATCCTGAGAGATTATATTATATTCAAGAATGTATTTTATCTTAACCACTATTTTAAATGATGAAATGTGTACAGTATTTATTTTTTTGTCAAAATTACTGTCATTGGACTAAACTGTTAGATTTTTCATGTAAGAGAAAGAAGTAAGAGACCAGCCACATTCATGATGTCTATGCTCTAAGGTGGAGTATCATCCCTTTATATTATGTGAGTTTTCCCAGAATCCTATGCAGGGGAAATTACTAATAAAAGTGCAGTGTAATATTAACAAGCTATGACAAGCTATTTATCCAGTCATCTTCCAACTGCTGTGCCTATTACGGGTCACAAGGTGCCTTGTAACTATTCTAAAGTATAGGATACACCCTGGACAGGAAGCCATTCCATCACACAGGACATTACTGCAAACTATGGACACAAATCAGCCAATTGGAGGAAACTTACCTGACTTGGGGAGAATATGTACACCCAGACTAGGGGCAGGATTCGAACCCCTGGCCCTGTGAGGCTGCAGTGCCATCGTTAGTCACATACACAGAACAACACAAACTGAATCCAAGTCATGCACTAGGTAGTGTAATTACTCCATCTGTTTCAGTGGCTCTTAATATGACATCTAAGAGTCACCTCAACTTGCAAATTCAACCCAATTAATTTAATTTGGAAACCAGAATCTGCTATAGAATTGCAAATCATCAAATTGCTTTGGATTGAGGACAACATACTCCATTTACTTGACATTTTTTATCCAAGTTAACTAGCAGTAGAGGGAAGTATTACAATTTACATGGGCAGCCTGGGATACAAACCCATGACCTTTGTGTTATTAACACAATGCCTAAACACGGGTTGTGTGACCTCAGTGTTTTTGGCATCATGTTATTGGTGTCCGTCTAATTTCAAAGAATAGAAATGACATGTTGTCGCTATCATGATGAATTCATTTAAAACTATTGAAACTGAAAAAAACAATATAAATTATGATTTTGCATTACAAAGAATGTTCATGGAATATCCCCAAAACAAATCCAACTTGAATATTCACAGGTTAGTGTGTGGTGAGTGAATCACTTGACTCAATTACTAATTATTTGCATGAATTTGCATTTTTTTTTCCAAGTGTAAAGGAAGTATTTTTTCCTGATTAGCATTGAAATTCATTCTTCATTCGTCTTCAAGCAACTTTAATAAATTATTCACCATTGCCCCAAAAATTCAGGTTTGAAAAAAAAGCTTTAGCAGCTGAGGCAGGAGACTGAAGTCAGTGATTAATTATTATAGTGGATGGCTCCTCTGTGTAGGCTTCTGCGCAGCACTGTGAATTGCTCATTCTGTATTTCATTGTGACTTTCAATGTATTTAAGTGCAATTGTCATTTGTTTGGTCAGGTGTTGCCCAAACTGCCCATCCCATCCTTGCACCAGACCCTGGACATGTACTTGAATTGTGTGGAGCATCTGGTCCAACCAGACCAATTCAAGAAGACCAAAGCTATTGTGGAGAAGTTTGGAGCAGCGGGGGGCCAAGGCGAGCTCCTTCAGGAAAAGCTAATGGAGAAAAGGGAGAAGACTGACAACTGGGTAAACACTCCTTTGCTTGAAGCAGAAAAACACTTCTGGTCTATGAATTGAAACCAGCCCTTTGAAATCTTCATTTTTACCAGCACTGGGTCTAGGCTAATTGACTGTTTCAACAAAGCCCTTATCTATTCAGAAATGAAGCTCAGTCGGAAAGCAGGACGCATATATCCGCTCAATTGGTTAATGAACATTAAGTAGCATGTTTACAATTCATCGATAAATTATCTTGAGTGTGATTGAGAGTGCAGCTCTCTGGAGAAGACACAATGCTTGTAAACCATTAACCAAGCAAAGAGGAGGGTTGTAGCTAGAACAGACCTATCACATTTTCTTATTATTTCCAGGAGCCAGAATCCATCATCAGGGTAAGTGTGACCAGTCAGTGTAAGATTAATCAGCTGCTGTAAACTCTATCAAACCCGCTTGTCTTCGAAGTAGCTCTTGCTCTCATTTTCACTCACAAAGACACGCTGGTCTCGCAGTGCTGATGGATTCCTGTTATCCAATCGCCCACAAGGCCACATTGCAAATGGGAGATTTCCACCCTTCTTTATTGCAAGCATAGTCATAAGCTCAAATCCAATTTGGCCGAACACAGATGAAGGCCACAGAACAGAACACGCAAATGTTCCATGTGGATTATGTAGTATCAGACACGCAGGAAATGCTTAAACTCCTTATATATATATATATATATATTTTTTTTTTTCTTTCTTTCAGGTGTACGACTATTGGCTTGATGACATGTACCTGAGTAACCGGCTGGCTCTACCCGTCAACTCCAGCCCTGCCATGGTTTTCCCAAAACAAGCTTTCAAAGATCGCAGTGACTCACTCAGGTAAAAAAAACAAATGAATAAATAACATGACTAAGTGAATCAGTCATACCGAGATTAGATATGTCTAATATTCGTGTCTAATATTTAAATAGTTTTTTAAAACATTTAATATAATTCATGTTCGTGACTAATATTACGGCTAGGTTAACATATACTGAATGGCATTTTATGTTTTCACATACAACTGTTTTGGTTAAAAAATTTGTTTTGTTATTTCTGTGGCTACCTCAGCTCAAGTGCTTCAATTATGCACTCTTAGTTAATTAATTGTTTATTTTTCCAACCAGATTTCTTATGACTGATTTGTAAGAAACTGAGTCTACACGCCCATTTTAATTGCATTGTGCTATTAGCATTAAAAATTGTTTAAGAAATTATTATTTCTCTTTTTACTGTAGCGGCACTAGAAAAACCTCGTTACATGTTCTTAGCTTTCTTGATAATGTGCCAACACAAAGAGGGTTAAAGTTCAGGTCCAGAAAGTAGAAATCCAGACCAATATTTTGCTTCAACAAGCCATTTGAATATAAAGAGTCACAGTCACAGTACTCAACTGGATGGTTGAAATAAAATCTTGGTCTGGATTTGTACTTTCTCAACCTCTAGCCACCTCTGCCAACACAGGTCTGGAATGTGACGGTGCCATATATGGCTTCCAATAAGAACATGTCCTTGTATCATCACGCTACACGTCTGCCCCAAATCAGTCGAAACACGTCATACATTCAAATTTCTAACATGCTCCCTTCTTTATCATTATGCTCCGCCCATTCTTCAGAAGAGCAGTGAGGATTTACCGTGCCAAACTCATCGCTGCTGCAATTCTTTATTATTAATTGTGTCGTGGACTAATATACTGTGGCACCAGCTAGACCATAAAAAAAACGAATGCTTTACTATCTTTTGTGTTTTTATGGAGTATTAACCGAACACTTCCGCAGCAGAGACCATAATGCTAAATATACTGACAGACAGCGTTATAAGATTAAGAGGCATAGGACTGAGCACTCTTATGAGTCGGGAAACTCGTTTAATGTCCTGTGACTGGTGTGGTCAAGCCTCATTTTATATTGATCTGGCTTTGTGTACTACAACCAGATGAATTAGATAAGACATCAGGCCTGTTTTTTTTCTATAACTGAACACACTCTGCCTCAGTATCACACACAGCAAACCCCGCTACGCTCCTGTAATCGAGCCCATCAAATTAAATTACGCAGACAATTTTGAGAGGCTGAAGGGTGAAGGAGAGCGTAGGCTGCGGCTCACTGTGGCAAGTCCAAAATGGCACCGTCTCATCTGACACTGCGACTGTTTATTTTACTGTACGGTAAATAACTGTGGCATGAAAAGTCAAGGGTGTAAGATAGCAGCTTGGAGGTGACGACGACACTATACAAAAAAAAATCTATAAAAATAGACCAGATCGCTCCATTCCATGCAGGTGATGTCATAGAACTCTGGGAACTTAAGATTTATTCCTGTGCCTCTATCCATAACGGCAGTGTTATTGATATTGGAACATCAGACTGTGGAGGAGAGCTGGAGGCTTTAAGGGTATTAAGGTTATTGGAGGAAAAGTGGTTGGGTAGTTTGTAATTCTCTGTATTGGACATACTAATAATACAATAATAAACTATGTTGTGGTGAGGTGTGTGGGTCAGTGGGTTAGAATACAAAACCTGTGATTGGGAGTTTGCAGGATCAAATCCGGTAGTTGGTAGAGTGAGAGTAGGAATGGTCAAACCCTACCTTCTCAAAAAAGAGTCATCTTGGATAAAAGGGTCTCCTGAGTAGATAAAGCAGTCTTTCAGGAAGCTGGCCAGGTAGAAGTATTAAAGTTGAAAAGCTTAGTACACTGTTCTTTACAATTCCTTAAACTTAAAAATCAGCCATTTTGCTAATATACATGTATTCAGTTCCATTGTGTTTTTATATGTTTCAGATTTGCTGCTCATCTAATATCGGGAGTTTTAAACTATAAGACTCTGCTTGATGGGTAGGCTGCACTTTCTGTATGCATTCGTGTAGTACTGGTCTGTTTGGAACACGCTTTCGGGTCAGTTGATGTGCTTTCGGATTTTCAGACGGACCCTGCCTGTGGACTATGCACGGGGCCAGCTAGCTGGCACCGCTCTCTGTATGGAGCAATACTATCGGATTTTTAGCACCTACCGCCTCCCTGGACTGAAGAAGGACACCCTGGTGACACAGACGAGCAGCGTGATGCCCGAGCCGGAGCACATCATAGTGGCTTGTAAGAATCAGGTGAGAGATATTGCTGAAAATGATACAGAAACTGGAAACATTACACATCGATTGATTTGGGTGGCTGTTCACTGATGGAGAGAGATATTCAAATTCGTAAGATCGTACACCCAGGCTATGAAAGTGGGCGCCCCCCCCAGAAGTCCCATTGGTAACTTACACCTCAACCTTCCTAAGACACGACATAATGAACGGGTAAGGAAAGGAGTCTTACCTAGAAATCCATGATCCGCTGATCAATCCCCGCCCTATGAGTCCTTCTCTGATGAGATACTGGGGTGTAAATAAATTACAATTAATTGAATCTGTCAGCTGGTTCAAGAGCCGCTGTGGGACATGAGAACAATTGATTGGTGCAGCCAGATTTGTCTGAGCAAGTCACCGATATTTCTAACTTTGCCGGCTAGCCTCTAGCTTTGTTTTTCTTGCACTATGAAGTTTAATGCAGAGTTTAGCTTTAACTGTCTAAATGTAGTAGTTTTACTCAAGTTTGAGTTGCCTTAAAAATTAGTGTGCCAATGGTGGTAGAGCTTTGAGTTTGAGTTGCCATAAGGCTTAGAGCTAGGGGTAGGGTTAGGGTTTTATGGTTGCCATAAGGCTTAGAGCTAGGGGTAGGGTTAGGGTTTTAGGGTTGCCGTAAAGCTTAGAGCTAGGGTTAGGTTTAGGATTAAAAGTGCACAACATTGGTTATGGGGATGTTTCAGCTTGCAATTTAGCTTTGATTATTAGATTAGAAGATTTTATGGTTAGGATTAGAATTGCAACTAGGTTTAGATTTAATGCTATGTTTGGCATGATGGTTTGGTTTATGTTTGGGGTTTGGGTAATGTTTTGGGTTGTGTGTCATTGGATTTAGTTTAGTTTAATTTTTAGGATTT
>JAODKN010000042.1:9057910-9068564 GCA_026774425.1 Petrocephalus zakoni
AACTGACAGATTTATACAGCTGAGGCCTTCGTGGTCCTGATCCAATACTGTAGCTGTCAGCAGTGATAAATGTACTGTTGAGAGTCTTTATCTCTTATGCTTTAATGTAGTATGTTCACACTCGGATCTGAGCATCATGCAGTATTTACATTTCTTCATTTAAATTATTCGTCCAAGTTGCACAATATGTGTATGAATTAATCTTGATTTGTGTCTTGTATTAAAATGATGTGTTATGCTCACATTGATTCTTTGGGCAAAATGGAAAAATTACATTTTCTGGTCTATATAGCATTCTATTTTAGTGTTACAGGATTTCTTTCTGGTAAAATCATGTTACTGGTAATGAAGGCCACTGGATATAACACGCAGAATAAAGACGTGGGGCTGCGTGCGAAAAGCACAATTCGGACAGAGGGAACGGCCCGGAACTGCGCTCCTGTTTAATGACCCCACTGTTACTTTGTCCCTTTTTTATTGTCAGGGTGATAGGCCAAACCCAGGCAAGGCATAAGAACACTTACGACACCTATGCATTTAAGTCACATAAGCTCTTAACACTATTAGACATGTAACATTATTAGACATGTATTGTTATTAGACATGTACGGCCTTTATTCATGTAAAATACATATGAAATTAATGTACCGTCAAACACATAAGTCCTACATTCATGTACAATCCATATTAAATGAACGTGTCATTAGTCATATATGGCCTTTATTGATGTAAATTAATGTTGTTAATGTTAATGGTTTGTCATTAATGTTATTAATATTAATGTTTTATAAAACATACAAGTTCTACATTTATGTTAAATGCATATTAATGTACTGTCAGACATATAACTCCTATATACATGTACAATGCATATATTGTCAGTATTAGTTTTTATGCATAATTCTTTGAATGAACTCAGGACAGTGGTTCCATTCAACTAGAACTAATAATTTGAAAAATAATAATCATAATTTTTTCAGTTAATGCATTCACTCTGTGTTCTGAGTACGTAACAGTTGAATTAATCTCACAGAATTTTCTCATCTAATTAAACCAACTGAATGTGGCAAGATCATAATAATAATATAAACGCAATATATTTTTCCTTTGAGTGCCTTAAAAGTCAGCTGTTTTTTTATATGAATGTGGCTATGATCATACAAGGAAAAAAATCACTGACTCGTATTGAACGTATAAAACATCTTGTCTTGTCATATTTAATTGAAATCAGAAAATGTTTTATAGGCTTATATGAACCATACCACTTTTTCATATGGGCAGAATGGAGATGGCCGAGGTCCAGCACAGCCGGTCAGTGTGAGAGCCAATAAGAAGGCAGTACCCAGGAGCACACTGCAACCAGCCAGGCTGCAAGTTCAGGAGAAGGGACCCCAAGAATGAGCGTTTGAGTTTTATTTTTTGTTGTTGAGAAAGACGGGTTAAACAGTCACAGGAGCGAAAGAGCACTGCTCTAGGACCCAACAGTGAAATCACCCCTGGGATCTGAGCAGGTCCCATCACAGGCAGAGGGCCCTAACCGACTGTGCCACACATCACTGCCAAAAGAAGCCTTCCCACTCAGGACTCAGCAGAGGCAAGCCTCGCTGGGGACGGGACAGCTTCCACTAGGCCTTCCCTAGAAGTCCGAGTCCAATCATCCAACTGAGCGCAACGGGACAGGCATTTAAAATCGCTTAAGGATCACGTTAATGATGTGCCAGGCGGTCGCTCTCCTGCAGGGCCAGGTTAGAAGAGCCGACTTCGTCAGAGTGGGAGTACAGTATCCATGCTGACAGGGGGAAAATCAAGTCAAACTCAGAGTAGCTCCTTTCCATTGGAAAATTCCATTTCCCCCCGCAGCTACCTGAGGAGTGGGACCATCTATATTTCTTAAAGGCGGAATCTCCCTACGCGGACTTCACCATTCCAGTTCCCGGGGTGTCAGCAGCGACGAGTAAATCACAAAACCAAATGATCGCTGCGACGGCGTTTCAGGTATTAGGCGAGGCGTGGCAAATGAGCACGCCATGATGGACTAGCAGTTAAAAGGAAATCACAGCGATTGTGTTCCGAGGCAGGCAGGTAATTGCAGGTGCCATTCCAGTTTGGCCCGTTTGTTCCAAGGTGTCCCCCAGGAGCTCCGCAGGCAGGCAGAGCGTTCAGGGTGCGAGAGAAACAGCGTCTCCTCAGTGCCACAGCTGCGGGGGGCCCCATAAATCAGCCCCGGAATGGCGGCGAAGTGCACCCTCACGCACAGATGCCCGGGCCAATTACTACAAGCAATTAACTCTCTAAGTAACGAGCAGGGCTACCAGACGGAGACACACCGATACGTCAAAGCTGGGGATGCGAGGCTGGGAAGCGAGCAAACCTGAATGCCGTTTCATGCGGCCCGTTTCGAACTGATGGGGAAACTAATCCGGTGGCTTCCTGATACTTCTCTGTGATTTGTGGAATCAACCACGAAGCGTGCGCTTAAAACTAAGCAATATCTAGGTCTGAGACTAATTAAGAAACCGTGGAGACAGATTGCAGCATTTAAGAGTTAAGCTTTAGCTATTGTATTGGACTGTTTATTTCAATAGTGATTATGAGGCTCAGCGTAATTAACCTAACATTAAACTGACAGACTTCCTGAGGGCGGTAATCTCCTGACAATTTTGCGGGAAACTTAACGGAAAAAATATGGAGTGAAATCAAGGAGAAAAAAAACATTACACAACTTAGCAGTGTAAAAATGGCAGCACTTGGTAGGTAAATGGGGTGTGGAAGACAAAAGACACAAAAACAGATGTTAGGTGTCACTCCAGAAGGAGAGATTGCTCTTCAAATTATACATACTTCATCAGGCAGGACATTTGTGAGGATCTAACGTTACCTGCCTTAAGTTATGACACACTCTGTCTCAGTTGTCCATATTTAATCTGAGACATTTAAATCCAAGCTTTTAATTGGACAATGTGTCCTTTTTTTCATTTTATGCAGAGAGAAAGGAAGGCAGCCTTACTATTCACTTATGCTTATCCTGCTTGTACCTACACAGCTCAGCAGACAAGTCCAATGCTGAGTCTTACCCATGGGGAGGGGTGCAGGCTCTCCACACATGATGATTGCTCTCTTTGCAATGTGGTTTCTGAGCTGAGCAGGTATCCTCTCCTTCGACACTTATGGCCCCGGCAAATTCTGCCTGGTTTCACAGGATAATGAGACCAGTCTGCATTGGAGAGGAGCTGGACATTATAAAGGAGAGTGATGCTTACGGCCTAGAGCTCACAGCACTCCGCTGTTCCTGTCACGGTATCTTACACACTCTGCCAATACCAGAACATTTATCAGATCACCGTACCATAACCCAACATCACTTCCAGGTACTGAGCCATCGGCGACCTATGCCTGAAGTGAGAGTGCTCCCCCTGCTGGTAGGAGAGAGGACGACCGCAAAACAACATGACTCAGCGGCGGGAGTGTAAAGCGCGGCGGGCGGTAATGAAGAGCGGTTGCTTCCAGGTGGCCTGGAGACCAAAAGATATGGCAGTAAACAGAGAGGACGATATAATCGGAGAGGCAGAAATAAAAACCAACGGGGCCGTTCCATGATAAACCGTCTGCAGCATGGGTGCTCAGAGAATGCAGTCGGAGCCACATTAAGAGCAGTCAAGCTGTCGAACTCTAGAGGGAGAAGATCTGTTTACATGCAAGCTGTTTATAGTGACTTAGCGGATTGTGAAAGGCAGAAAGCGTAGCGGGGGGGAGTCTTTCCTTGTGGACGGAGGCTGTCGCTTTGTTAAAGTGATTAGCTGGTTGTTGATTGGGGCCTGCACTCGGCGGTGTCCCGTAATGGAGTGGTCCCCGGGCGGTACTTCATCACGACACAGTGGCCCTTTTAAATCACGCCGTGATTGCTGCGGACAGGGAGGGACACCAGACGCCAACTGGTGTCTGCACTCCTGAGACCCGCTGGCTCGTTATGGGGGGTTTGGGTAATTAAACAGCTGGAAGTGAAAAGTCAAGGACCTGAGACCATCTAAAGGAGAACAGAATGTCTGCGTGATGCTCAGAGAACCACACAATGTCCCCCCCCCCTTTCTGCTTTTAAGTAAAGGAGACTTCCCAACTTTGCTAAGAGTTCTCCACTCCATGTACAAAAGATTCACCATCCATCCATCCATCCATCCTCTGGCTAAGGTGGTGAGGAGCTTGGATCCTATCCCAGGCGGCACAGAGCACAAGGTCTAGCCTGGAAAAGACGTCAGTCCATTGCAGGGCATATACACACCCACACACACAATAATAGCCTATATGTACTCCCACACAGAAGAGGGATTACATGTAAACTCCACACAGACAGAGAAGAGGTGGGATTTGAACCCACAACCCTGTAGGTGTGAGACATGCATTTATCAGGCTAATTCAGTAATAAGCCCTTATAGAGGTCAAACAGGAACTTCTTATTGGCTTATATCGCTCAGATCAAAAAGGGAGTGCCAAGTCCAATTTGTGACATCTATAGGAGAAGAGAAAAAGCCCCAGGGTCTGCTCATTTTAGCTTCATCACTGACGATGAGGCATGACCTTCTTTATTCATAAAAAAGAGCCCCAGTTCCCAAACAAGGTGTTCATCGACACAGTACTGTATCTGTAGTAAGTGAATCATTAAAATATATTATTTTATCATATATTATAATGAACTACATAATTAGTGACCTGATTAATAAAATGAAAAATATCAGGGTCTTTTTTTTTTTTTTTTATAATTTTGCAAATATAAATTTCTTCAAGCTATACATTTAAAGGTAACACCCATCATAAAATACAATTCAACAGACAGTAGTGACATAAATTATGACAGTAATATAAAGTAGCAGATTAATAAAAGTATCAGCATTTACCTTGTACTGGATGGGGAACTTGAAGATTAATGGAAATGGATGGATACAGGTATCACACACTGTAAACAGAATTAAAAATTCACACTGAATACTGAGGGGAATAAAATACAATTTTAAGAAATCAAACATAAGTCAGATCGATCCTCTAACCGATCATCCTGGATCCCTTCCCACACAGCACAGGGCGAAAGGCTTTGTTTCACCCTGGACAGAATGCCAGGAAGATATAGGCGTTCGGATAATACCATGGATCAGAAAGATCCTATCTTATCTAAAACTAGTGGACTGTAAATGATAATCATTTGTAGCACAATACCGATGATGATTTGAAAAAAAAAGCATTAGGTCTCTAGTAGAGCAACATAGCTGATTTAAGAGGATATATGTAGTACACATGTCACATTCTGCATGTCACAACTGGGTAACAAATGCTTTACAAGAAGATCATCAATCTCCAGCTCTGCTTTGTGTAAACAGGTTCCCATCAAGTGACAGAACAACATTTCTTTGATGGGAAGCATGCGGCCATTTGAGCGCTAGTACATCTGAGATTGATGACTGTGCCAGGCAAACCACGATAAAAGGACATGCCAACAAATTAAAGCATGTTTTCTGTGGTAGTGGTCCGGAAAAATAGAAGACAGGTCCAGATGCATGACATGGGAGACACATCTGATATGTGTGACACCCTAATTTTTTGTGACCGAGCCTACAGGATCAATGGAAGATTCACAGCTTCACAGATTCACAATATTGCAGATGGTGTTAACAATAAATTACCCATATAAGGGCAATTTACAGCTAAACTTTCATGCATCTAGGAAACTCACCACTGAGTTATTATGCTAAATATCATATGAAACATCACAAAGCTGTTCATTTAGTAAGGTCAGACAATTCCCCCACACAGCCGGGGCTGGGTATCTAAATCCCATCCCTGCCCTTTTTGAGATGAAGCTTGTGAGCAAAGTAGATTGGCCCGCACATGTGCCTGCTTCTCATTTTTATGGAGCATGTTTTCCACCGGTCAAAAACCATCAAAACAAGGAAAACCGGTGCCTCTAAATTACCCGCGATATACAACCATGTATCTGAATGTTTGCACTATGATGGAATGGCTTGCGATTCAGGTCGTCTTCCTGCACCGTGCTTTCGGGGACAGGTTTCAGGTTTGCTGTAACCCGTTACTGCACAAGCATTTGTGGAAGATGGATGTATCAATACTTGAATTGGTTATATTAACGAAACTATCAAAACAACAAATATTGACTGGGTTCTATGGTATTACTTTAATTGGATTTTCTTGCCCGTCGTATTTGACCGTTTATTGTGACAGAATGCGATTTGCTACGAACCCATGATAACAGTCAGCTAAGGTCAACTCAGATGTGCAGACGAGGCGAAGAGGAAGAGGAGGGCGAAGACGGAGCGCCGTTGGCGGCCAGCTGATGCTTTGCAGGGCGGCAGAGCAAAGTCTTTCTGCGGAGGCAGCTTTTCGTCCAGGAAACTTTCAAACCCTTGCCCAGAAATCTATTTAAATTTTTATCTGCCAAAAAACAAAAAACTCCAACTTAGTTTTATGAAGGTGGTAGAGCTGGGAGCAGGGCCATTAGAAGGGTGTGAATACCCTGACAGATCTAAAGGGGCCCTTAAATACATAAAATTATAAACTTATTTAATGTAATGGATGGGGGGCCCAGAATGTCTAGCTACTTCCATGGCTGGGACTTTTGATCCCCAAGGTAAAATAAAATCACAATATAAGCTCTCATTATGGGGTGTCAATTATGAAATACCATCCACTCTCAAGCATCTTACTTACAGCATGAATTTGGTTATAAAATGTTAAACACAAAAAATACACTCATATATTAGTTAATGTAATGTAAATTCACACTGTGTGAGCAGGTTTCTCTGCCTGTGACTTAACCCTAACACTCCGTCGTCTTCAATCTGCTGTGTGATCTTATCACTTACGCCCGTCTGTCCAGGCATGCCTTTACTTCACCAGCCGACATCTTCATCCTTGTTCCCTCCAGCTTCTGAACCTTTGCGCATTATGAACAGGGCAGACATCAGCTCCAAAGTGAACTCTAAAGAATCCATATTAAATGCCAGTTCAGTTTCAAACCCTGAACAAACCTGGGATCTGTCTTAACTTCCTTAGACATATAATACCAGTACTGAGTTTGAAAGAAATTATTATTACATTGCTTATATCTGGATCAGTTATTTGAATGGAGCAATTTAATTTTATTAACTTAAAGGAAAGTCCGCAACACTCCCCTTTCATAACTAGAAGGTTACAATCATACCAGTCCATTCATCTCATTTCCTTCCAATTTTGAGTTACTTTCAGATATTTAAATCCCTCAATGGGAATTCACAGCAACAACTTCATTTTCTAATGTTTATAATGTTGGGATTTGCAGTAGCAGGTCTTAGTGTGTTATAAAGTTAAAAGTTCACTGATTCGTTGTCTTTCAAGGTTCCCTGAGAAGGCTCCGGAATCTCCATTTCGTTGGTATACATATCCTACAAAAATGAATTACGTGTAAAACGATAAATCCGGATCAGTCAATTTGGATAAAGGCAGCTGCTAAATGTCTAATTAACACAAACTAACACAAACTGTTCCTGCAGAGTTGTTGAAGAAGGACACATTATACATTCAGCTGCACGATTGTGCTAAACTGCCGAACGTTTCCCTCAGATGATGTACAAAATTTATCAAGTCAGTTCTTAATGGCTGTGCAGCATGCTAGAGGGAGACCCCTCATTTGCACTACAAATGGCCAAGTACATGAATTAAGTTGATCCTAACAAGATAATTAAGATTTGAAGAACTCCCATAAGATTAAAGCATCTTTACATTACATGTCTCAGTTACAAGAAGCAAAATCCCCAGGGTTTCCGAGAAACTTGCAATCATGTTAACTTGCCTCATAAATGTTTTGATTAAAAGAAAAATTTCAGTCTGCCTGGAAGACATTCAAGAGAGAAGATCCAATTTACATTCTGCACAAGGCCCTCAGGCAAATCATTTTGAGTCACAGATCACCGTATTGACACTGCGTTTAGCTACATCTCCGCAGACCTGCTTTACCGTTATCCTCTTACATCTAGCTGCCACCACAACAAGCCTATTCTCACCCCAAATGAACGATCTCTAAGCATCACGTATTTCCCATCAATGTGTTTTCCAATGGCGTCAAGTAGTCAACAGTGACACCAATGCATTCAACATGTGACACCTCTTTGCTGTGCAATTTTCAGGCCATGTATGTGCATGACACAAAGATACGTTGGGTGTTCTTACAGAATGCATCCTTTTGGGGGGGGCGGGGTTAACAGGCAGCTGGATGGGCAGGAAACACTGATGGATCAGAGGAACACAACCTGACAGACAGGGCCCCAGCCCGGAAATATAGCCAAAGAAACCATATACGGTCACAGCTGCATAGCACGTCCATACCGCTGCTGACAGCTATATAACAAGTCCAGTCCAGAAGGCCTCAAGGGTCTCTGTTGGAAGCAGTGTGACAGATATTTAGCCTTTACTGGCAGACGCCCCCCCCCCCAAACCACTTGCCACACAAGGCCATCTACAGAGAGCCCAGGGCAGTCCGGCAGCCTCTATCAGAGGCATGTGCCAGCAGGCCGCTAAGCGCTAGCCAGGAGGACATGGAAAGAGGCGAGGTGATGGTGACTCTAAACCACTGCCGGAATGGAGTCATTGCAGCTTAATACATATAAAGTTTCCAGAAGAGTGGTCATTAGGAAGACCTGTCGCAAAGCTTGATAAAGTTATTTCCGAGCTTTGCATGAATATATCAGTGAATGTAAGGAGTCTTATTAAAGTGAAAGTATATATAACCTTGGCTGGCCCCTTGCAATGGTACCACTCGCTTTCCTGGAACAGGATGGCATGATAGCTAATTACGGTAATACAGAAATGCCCGGATATGGACTGGCGAACTTCCACCGAACTTCTGCAAAACCATCTCTCCCCTCAGACGTTGCTCTTTTTTCCCACTGACATATGTGTGAGGACCTCAGTTTATCCACCAGAATGATCAAGAGCCCAAACCTTGTAAAATGATTCCTTTGAAATTTGAAGGGAACATCTGTCCGAGGTACTTTGAAATCAGTGCCAGAGAGAAAAGAGTATATTTTTCCCCCTGCGAAATGACGACTGGTCTTGTTTGGCCTCTGGAACAGATGGTGCTGGGTGCTGCGCGGTGAGGCTGTCGCAACAAGTGTGCAATTACAAGCCAAAAAAGAAAAGGAAAAAAAACAGCGCCCTCCAGAGGACGGGCTGATGTACCATTACGCACATACACCGGACAAATTAACAACTGAATCTCCTGCGGTTTCACATCAAGCCCTGGCTTTGCTCTTGCATATGTATTAAGTTAATCAACCCCTGAAAAGGTCCAGAACGAAGAACAGGACGTCTAGTGAAATAATACAGACTCATGCGTCGCTGTTAATTGCTAAAGACAAATGTACAGCACCACACATTGAACACAGCACATATATCATATGTACAACATTTACCATGAAAATCATTTAAATAATTAGAATTACTCACAACACTCTGGGATTTCCACCATGAAAAAGTCACTTGAGGCTAATTATGAAAGGAGAACTAATCCTGAAATTAATACTTTTATGGAAATAACTAATTCTGACAGCAGCTGGCATCTCATCCAGGATGTACCCAAACTTTGAGTCTAACATGGCCTGTGACAGGCTCCAGGCTCCTAACGTGGCCTGTGACAGGCTCCAGGCTCCGACCAGGACACGTGGTTAGAAAACGGATGGATGGATGGATGATGGATGGATAAATGGGTTCCGGGATAGCTGGATGGATATGTGGACGATACCCACCATGTAGACCGCACAAGCTCAACAGGGCAACAGGCATCAGAGGAGACAAGGGCACAAATTAAATTAGACGTACTAGGAGCCACAACTAAAGACAGAAAATACGACGGTGACTGCCGGGAATATGCCAGAGGCTGTTAATGGGACAGCTAAGACATGGGGCTTCAAGCTAATAACGTGCATTATATATATACTAAATTGCCAAAAGTAGTGGGACACCCGTCTAAATCACTGTATTCAGGTGTTCCAATCACTTCCATGGCCACAGGTGTATAAAATCAAGCACCTAGGCATGCAGACTGCTTCTACAAACATTTGTGATAGAACGGATCACTCTCAGGAGTTTGGTACCATGATAGGATGCCACCTGTACAATAAGTCCATTAGTGAAATTTCCTCACTGCTAAATACTCCATGGTCAACTTAGTGGTAGCAGTTGGGAACAACAGCAACTCAGCAGTAGACCAGTGTAAAATCACAGAGCTGGGACGGCGCATGCTGCAGTGCACAGTGTGCAGAAGTCACCAACTTTCTGCAGAGTCGATAGCTACAGACCTCCAAACTTCCATGTGGCCTTCAGATTAGCTCATGAACAGTGCTGTGTAGCATGCTGGATACCTATCCAATGGATTTCCATGCAGTGGTGTATAGCACATCACCACTGGACTCTAGAGCAGTGGAGACGTGTCCTCTGGAGTGATGAATCACACTTCTCTGTCTGGCAATCCGATGGATGAGTCTGGGTTTGGTGGTTGCCAAGAGAATGGTACTTGAGAATGGCCTGACTGCATTGTGCCAAGCAGAGTTGGAAAGAGTACTAAAATATTCTACTCAAGTAAAAGTACTATTACATAAATGAAATTTTACTTAAGTAC
>JAODKN010000042.1:9100199-9113782 GCA_026774425.1 Petrocephalus zakoni
GGGACGCAGACAGTTTGCGGAGACGGCCATTGTTATGCATCAGTTAACGCAGATCTTTAAAAGATGTTGTTTAATGGCATTCCTTAAGGGAAGGTCAGCCAATGAAAATGAAAGCAATTGGTCAAGTTTACAAAAAATGCACAAGACTCATAAGTGCCAGGGCAATATTAACACTTGGAGGGAAATGATAGAGACCAAATGCAGCAAGCCTAAAGTTTAAAGGTGTACTTCTGGTAAAAATACCTCTATATAAAACATAAGAGATGACTTAATGCCTGTATACTACTGTGGTGGACACATCACCCTCATAGGTCTGAAAGCCAATCTAATATAACAGCACCTGTTTGAATGGGGTTACTCTGACTGGCATGAAGTCATCCATGCATTATATGGTCAATACCAAGGCAACAAAATAAAAAGCTAAATTATTCGTAGGACTCTTTTTTTTATACTATAATCTAGAATGTTTTCAAACTGAGGCAGGATGCCATCTGTCTTATGAAGAAAAAAGAATTGAACTGCACATCTTGATACCGTGGAAGAGGCATTTTCCTCTGACTAATGCTATAAACACGGATCTATGTGTACAAGAAGGGGAGGGGAAAAAACCTGGCAAAGTTTACAGACAACAGATCAGAGCCGCAACATGTCCCAGAGCACATATCACTGCATTCACAGCAAACATATCACTGCATTCACAGCGCACATATCACTGCATTCACAGCAAACATATCACTGCATTCACAGCAAACATATCACAACGAGCATCTAAGCAAACCTAATAAACATCATAAAATGGATTAGAAAATTATTAACGACGGAAAGCTTGGGTGGAGGGACCTGTACCTGAACAAATGGATGTCGGGGTAATTTGCGTACTCCAGCTTCCTGGAGTTGCGTCGCGGAAATGTACAGAAGAAGGCATTGGCCAGGAGACAGGCGATTTGTTGCTGTGACATCGTGATGGAGTGATTCATCTTCTGCTTAAGCAACGGTATTGGCTGAAAAGGCAAAGAGCGAAGCAGGGGCAAGGCAGAGATAATTAGTTTAGCTAGCAATTTGCCAAACAAGGAGTAGAAATTCCATTAAGTAAATGACTAGGACTAATTTAGGTCCCCTCACAGATTCTTAAGTCAGCCAGAACCATACCTTCAAGAGCAATCTACATCTAACCTGGAGCTCCTTCAATGTGCCCCTGTAGATTGATAACCTACACAATTGCATTAAAATTATCGCTAAAATTATTAGCGGATGGATTGGCGCCACAATCAACAGAACAGGCACTCGCTGTCAGTTTTTTTTACGCCATAATTTAATGAAAACTGGCACACCTTTCCTTTTCTCATTAAAGAACCACCGACGAAACACCATGTGCTGAAGTCCCTGATGCTCGGATACAATAGCAATGGCCGCAAAGTAAGGCGTGCCAAGCACTCTAATGAATGAAAGCGCAGGGCTACACACTTAGCTCAGCAGAACTAACGACAAGCCTTGCTTTATTAGACTGTAAAGAATGACTCGCAATAAAGTAATATGCATCCTGAGCAGTACTTGGCTTTTATAAAGCGATGCCTGGACGCAGATTCTTGTGTTTCGGCAGGCCAAGTGGCTACTTCCGTTTCAATGCATAAATCAGTCAGGTGCTCTGAAGTCTGAAGAGGCATGGAGGAAGGTGTCGGACGGACGCAGATTCCGATGGGGTGCATCATCACTCATACATTCCAATACACCCCAAGGATGAACGATGGCACATTCATTGATTTTGCCGTACCTACTCAATTTTCTGTCTTAATACGCCATGAGTCAGGTCAGCTTGGGGTGCGAAGGTCCCCTGACCCTCTTAGGCTACATCCCACCATCACGGATGAAGTCTCTCTGCCTCATTTGAAGCTGGACCCGCTGAACGATATTCAAATGCACTAGGTTCTCTTCCGACACCTTCATTCTGCGTTCTCGTGACTCCTCTGCCCCACGTTGTCGCTCGAAAAAGGTGCCTTGCCATTCATTCCCCTAGAAGCTATCCACTTAAGAGGAGATAGAAATCTCTTTTTATGAGGGCAGATATGCACCTCTTCACTGCATTAGAGATGTCTGTCAGGCTTGCATGATACATGCAGGCCATTGCACACGCAACTCCCATAACCTTAAATAACAAATATTATGTTATAAAACAACATCCTATATAGGGTTAGTCAATTACTGGAGATACTCTTGTGATGAATATCCGGCCATGGAGAAACTTATAAAGCTGAAGGGGAGGAAAATGAAAAGTTCTAGAAGAAGTAAGCAGTCAGACACAGCCGTCGTACTTGCCTGGAGAGAACATATAAAGTCCAAGTGGGGGACTTGCTGCTCGATGGTCAAAGCTCCTCAGCACCTAACGAGCTCTCATAGCGCAGGTGCTCATTACCCCCTGGCCTTCATTCAGAAAGACTGCAAGGCTGCAGAGCCTTAATAAGAAACAACTCAGGCCAGGGACCTCGACCCCGTCCCATCTGCCTGCTTCCCATTCGGTTCGTCAGGCTCCGATTCACGCCTTTCGGTCTGTACCAACCTTGGTGCAGAGCTTGTCTGCGCTCAGGGCCAGCTCCACCATCTTTGGCAGGACAGTTCCGAACAGATGCTGCACAGACTGAGGATCGAGGACCTGAAGGAGAAAGGGAGCGTTAATGTGGTGAGTTTCTCCATCAGGCTCAGCTGCTACGTTGGGCTGGACTGCTGTCAGCCAGCTATTGGTGAGCAGCTGTACAGCTAATCTGATGAAACACAGGACATGTTTAACGAGCACAATGACTCTCCTCTGTCCAAGCTGGAAAGATGACTTGGACCAGAGTTAAAAACCACGCTAGACTCTTTTCTTTCTGTTGAATAAACACTTCATCATTCTAAATAGCCCCATCTGCGTGCACGCTCAATCAGGAGTAAATAACGTATTTTCAGGAAGGTACTTGCATTCAAATGAATAATGAAAAATAAGCATGTCACATGGCACACCTAAAGGGCAACTCCAAAGATCTGAACATTTGACCTTTATAGCATTAACCCAACTGACTCATTTAGAGCAAACATCATGCTCATTCAGATTCCCCCCCAAGAATGTTGAATATACTGCACCTAAAATCCACAAGCAAGGATGAAATTGCTGACTAAGACCAAAAGCACATGAAGCCTGCCACAAACACAATACCGGTCTTGGTTAAAACAGCACCACCTCGCGTCAACGCATGAGGTGGTTAAAATGCACCACGGGATACTTTGAGATCTCGAAATAGAATAGATCAAAGACACGTGGCTGAACCCCGCTGTCGGCTTGTCAGTTAGAACCCCGTTCTGAGGTCAGGGGTGCTAAACAAGGCCCTTGGATGGATTGTCAACTTATCAGCAGAAAGACAGTGATCTCACTGGCATATTGACATCGTGTAGCAATGCGGAGCGTCATTTTAGGGTTCGGCAGGGGATGAATAACAGCGGAGATGAATGACAAAATAAGGTGCATTTGTATTTGCGATGAAACACTCAACAAGGAACTCATCTGTGTCATTATGAGGGGTTATACATCTCAAGGTTTGCTGCTACATTAACATGTAGTTACTCAATATTAAAACTATATAGGTCCTTCTAATGACAGATAGAACTTAAAGGCAGAGTGGAAAAAAATCTCAAAAAGCAACAGCAATAATTCTACATAAATTTTTTAAGATTATTATTTTCTTAATAATTAATAAGTATTAATAATAGCTGCTGGGGTGCTAACCAACTTCATAGCATAGCATCAAAACAGCCCCAAACAAAAATAGGAAAATAGTACAAAATGGTGCACAACCTCCGGGCGTAATTAATGTTATCCTCTAAAACTGCTGTTCTGTTAAAAATTATTCATAAACAGGACCACAGCACTTTTGCGAATGACATTGCACGGCATCGACTAAACACTGAATTCCTTGTCGAAACCACCCGGCTGAAGGTTGTCTGGGATGTTGATGGCCCTTCATGTGTAGAAAGACCAAACCTTCATAGTTTTACCATGGTTTCTCAGGAAAAAAATCAGGCAGAGAGAAAAACAACCATTCCCAGTGTGTTCTAGAACAGCATTTCATCTGAGGGAAGAAAACTTAAAACGAGTTAATCATTCTAGCTTAAATAGGGCTTTCAAAAGTATGACAGCCACAACTGACTCAAGGTGTCTACAAACAAGGTGAATGAAACGATCAGTTAGAACGCAAAGAGCCAACAAGAGTGCGGGACACGATTTTATTCCAAGGACTGGCCACCCATTTTGGATCTGGGCAAAGCAGGCTTGGAACACAGACGGGAGATCACTTGAACTTGGCTGGGGGCTCTCTCAAACTAAATGAAATCTCATTAAATTCTTGGATGCAAATGTTTTCTTTTTTTGGGGGGGGGGGGGCACTCTCTGATTATTGGTCATACCGGCCGCTCGCCACATAACAATACGGAGAAACTGTCTGAATACGAGACGCATGGAATAAGGCAATTTAACGTCTGCCATTTGAAGCGAAAAACCTTTGCGAGACCGCACAATGAGAACAGTCTCCTTCAGACAAAAGAGACGTCAAAATTTCATATTTTCAAAACAGCCCTGATGGGCAAACAAGGGTGGTTTTATTTGGTATTGAATAAGAGGACCTTTTCAGTAGCCAAAAGCCAACATTCGTAGAAAAAGAAGAGTGCCGGCTATGTATCCTGAACCTTCACATATTTCCTGTTCAATAATCATTAGATTTAAACAATGTGGTTTGAAGAAAAAAAAAGATTAAAAGACAACGGGCAGTTAGGACATTTAGGAAATCAATGGCCCTGTGCATCAGCACCATATGCTTTTCCGAAGCATTCTAAGAGGGAGATGCCGTGATTTTTCCTCGTAGCGGATATTTACTATGTACTTATTTATAACAGCATTGGCTGCAGAATGTCGGGATGATCAATCACCGGGCAATTTCATCAAGGTTTGGCTGGGGGTGTGGGCTGATTAAATGGATTCCTGGAACAGATGCAAATGAACGAAATGCGTGGAACGGGTACGGGTTGCTCCTGGCCAGGAAGCCTCGGCCGGCAATTTAGCGTGTAACATTTACACGGCTGCAAAAGAGGCCCGACTAAACACTGTCATAAGTAATGACCTGCATGACATCATAAAGCGCTCCTTTGGGCGTAATGAATGAAAGCAGCTGACAAGCCAAATGGGATACAGCTGAGGCAGCACGCGGCAGCGTTTCTAAATCAAACCGCGACAGCGCATCAAATCAGCTAAACTAACACTCGGCGCACGATGTGAAACGGCTCTATATATCACATCAGACTGACAAAGTAATCAACCAAAAGAGGCAGTTGGCGTCAGGGGCAAAGTTTTAGATTTAGTGCCGTTTGCGGAGATTCTCAGCCTTCGCTGGCCGCCGCGGCACCGGCGGTAAAGCACATGGGGTCGGCGGAAATGTCGCGTAAAAAATAAAAAAAAAAAACGTTTGTGAGCTCATATCCATAAATACGAAAACAATCTGACCCTGTCTGTCAGGGGCCTTCGCGCTGTTCATTAAGCGGATCTGGCGGATGAATATTTAATGGCTGCGTCGGTCTGTCATCCACACACCCCCCCCCGGCCCGCACCCCACCTGACACTCACTCACACGGCGGGTCAGAACGTCGTCTATCAGGGATCAGCGGCTCCATCTGACGGAACATCAGAGCGGCTTTTACCGGAAAATACGGCATATTTGTGTTATATGCCGGCATTTCCCAAGAAAGCCACTAACGCAGCAAAACCCCCCAGGATCTAACTGGGTATATACCGGGGATCGTGCACTAATTAAATTTAACACAACTCCCCCCTTTGCGGCAAAAAAATGAAAAATAGACACCATGAGCTCAACAAAAACCATGTATAAACACCTTGGCTGAGGTAATTTATTCTTAACTAACTTTTACCATGTGACAACTCAAAGGGGAACTGCGTTGAAATTACTGTGGAGAGACTAGCAAAAAAATATATATAGTAATTACCCCACACCTTTGCATACGTTTCAATAGCAACAGGTTATTCTGGAACAGTACCTCTAATGCATGCTCTCCAATTGCACTGCAGACAGGTAACTTCATTCTACCGGTTTGCACTCATGCCTAGCTGGTCATTACGCCCCCGACGGCTCGCCCCCCCAACCCACTTAATCAGAGCTTCCCTCTCGGACACCGTAGCCTTCCGAACTCGACTAGGTTCCAATTAAAAAAAGAGGTGGGGTGGAGAGTCCGGTGCACGCGAAATGCACCGTGCCGGGGGTAAGCCACACGGGGAGGCTTTAAGTAACCTTTCCCACTGCAAAAGGCCGGCCGTCTGAAGACTAGGGACCGGCGGCTTCATTCTCGAGAGCCACCAGGACCGTTTATAAGGCCGCTCTAATTCGTATTCTCTCTCCATTACCATTACAACGGCCGTGTCGATCACGGCAGCCTTCCGCCTTGGAGGCTTTTCACCTCCGCAAAATGATTTGACTATTTGAGCAACTTCGGGGGGGGAATCTAATTAAGTCCAAAGAATTTAACAAGAATTGGCTGGCATTTTGAATATAGGGGCTTATTTTGCCCAGACCTTAGGGGTAGACTTTCAATTCCCTCCGTCACGAAGGAACAGCAGAAAAGCCCCCCCCTTTCCGTCACAATGAGGCCACATAGCTACACTTGAGTAATAAGTAGCTAAGGAACTGAGGCCACCATGTGCATTTCACCCTGCGTTTACTTCTATACTGTGGAGAGACCAACTCGCAGAATTTGTCACTCAACTTCTTTCTAGGCCAAAATGCACATCTGTTCAATTCAATTTCATATAGCGCCTTTCACAACACAGTCGTCCCAAGGCACTTAACACGGGGGTGTTGGGATACCTTAACACTAGACTGGAGCTCGTAATATTATCAGAAGACAAAGGTTTCGATAAGCTGGACATCTTGACTTTGACGACTAGCATTACTACTTGGTATATTCGCTGAGTGTGTTAAGTCAAAGTCAAAGGGATGCCATTTAACCAGTGCAGCGCTGAGCCTTAAAACCACCAGGAGGGTGGAGGTTATTTACAGTGCATATACAAAATTTTTAGAGTGATATCAAAATCGGTTCTAGCATAACAAACAGCCCAATACACCAAATCACAAATTCAACAAGCTCCCCTTAAAACCAAATGTTAGAAGAATTAAGCAGAATTACAGTCCTAATCACCCATAACAGACTTGTTATTTTATTACCAATATGAGAAAATGGATAATTTAAAAATCGAGCCCAAGGTACTTTGAACCACTTATAAATTAAGCGGAGAAGCATAAGGCAGCTCCGGATTCATAACGAGCTGAGGGTCTCCACGGGACGTTAATTTCCAGTCAAATTAAATATAATAGCCGGCGTGTCGCTGCTCGGTGCACCGATGGCCATGGCTAAAGACATGCTTATTATACCTAACGTGGTCAGCCGACGCGTCCGGGGCCTTCTCGAAATTAAATGCTATTAAAAAAATGAAAATAAATTAACGTTTATCAAACATGGAAATATCCGTTACACAGGGCGGGGTGGGGTATCTTATAATACAAATGCATAATTTATTGGTTTACATATTTAATTTGCATATGCATGACATGACATATGTTCTTGCATGGAGACTCGGGAATCTAGGAGAGGTCCCAGGCTTGCAGATTCTGCCGGGGAGCGCCCATCGAGACGGGGAAAGGTGCGGCTCTTGCGGTCTTCGGTGGTTACTGCGCTCGGCGGATCGCTTGGCAGGGCGTCCACGTTACGTTAAGTCAGCCGGGACTCTAATCACTTACTGCAACTTCACCAGGCTTTTCCATCAGCTTTACGAAATCTTACGACAACATTTCCACCCGCCCCCGCAATACCAATAATTACAGCAAACGCAAAAAAACTAAAATTTTGCTGAGATCTAGCATCTGTTCATGATTGATCATGGGATTAGGGTGAACATTTCCCCCAGTGTTAAATAGTGCAATAGTAATAAAATTGAGAATTTGAGTCAGTTTCTTTAAATGAGCTTTAGCCAAGAGTGCCCTCTATTGCCTAAAATGGGAACTGCAGAATAATGTAAATGACCCTCCATTCAGCTGAAATGCTAACCGAACAGGCGAGGGTAAGAGAGTCAATCTCCCAAAATGGCACATTGATTTCTCATAAGAAACAACGATTCAGAGAAGACGACTATTTCATTTTCTGATCGGATCATTTGTAATGGCAGTATCTTTTTTTATAAGATTTCTACAGGAAATTTTCAAAGAATAACAGTGGCAAATATTTTATAAATTAAAAAAATTATATAACAGCAAATATAAGATTTTCAGGGCTTGGGATAAACAATTTTTCAGATTTTTTTTTACATGGTTGTTCCATAATCCAGTGCTTAAATTTCACTCTCCCCAGCAATACTGACTAGTCCTGCATAATTAACACACCTCCACAAATCCTTCTTTTTCACATGAAAACCATAACAAAAGTATACAGAAGTACAGATGCAAGGATTGTCACATGCACAAAGGCCTACAGTAGGGTACGAAAGTCACTGAAAACACAATCAGAACATGCAAAGCTAATACGATGAGTATGGATCTTGACAGCTGGTGACCTTGAGCGGAGCAGTATCACTGATCTACTACAAAGAACCAGGGCTGAGGTACCGTGGTTCCAGTGCAGGACTGGGGAGTAGGCCGGAGCTTGGGAGCACATTAGCATCAGGATAAACTGCACTTCGAAGCTACTGTCCATTAAGATACTTACAGATTTAATGCTTCCTTTTAATTAAATTAAACAGAACTATAGTGTTATGCAAAGACCGGTCAATGGAGAATAAATCTTACCCAGCCTTGTACTTCCCCGGTTTTGGCAAAGAGACCACACGCACACCTCTGTGACCCGACCTCTACGATTTACCATGTGAGTAAGTTTGGGGTCCAGCCAAGACAATGAGGTGAAAAGGGAGGGTGGGACACAATTACTACCCTAATAGGCCACTTCCTGGAGGATCACGCTTACAGCAGGAATGAACCAACTGAGATTATTCATACCAGTAGCTGGACAAAGGAATTCAAATTAAAGCATTAGTTAACATTTTAAGGGCTGCACACCGAGTTCTGGGGTTAATTAAATCAACCGTCATTATCAGGTTATCAGGCGACTCTTAGAATACCATCCCTCCCTGCCACAGATATCAAATGATATTTTCAGAGGTCAAACACGTCGAGTTGGGAAGAAAACGCACTCGTCTAAAGGGCAAATTTAACAATTCTCTTTTCTCACGTGGACCCACATGCAATCTTTAGGATACGTCCACAACTAAATTCCTGCCTTTATTTTTCCAACGCAGTTTGTGTACGGCTAGTACTGACTGTGCTTAAAACAAAGGCATTTCAGCCCTCTCAGGAGGATCGTCCTGAATTGAACACGTCACACCGCGAAACTCTGGGAAATGGCGACCACCATACGCAGTGTCTACGTTCAGTTACGGCAAACGGCCCAAAGTCTCGCTCTTGAGCTCTTCAACAGGCTCGCACCTGGAACGGCATGCAAGGCAGCGCCCAACCCCCACAATCCATTTACATGATGCATTACCCCCTGTCCAATGACTGACAATGAATGCAGCAGGGAGATTCATGTTCCCAATAGCAGAAGCAGCCTGTATTAAATCTTCCACACGTTTAAATATATTATTACCTTTCAATAACTGAATCGACTTAATGCAAGTAGAGCGAAAGACGATAGAGTCCAAATGCTCCCATCCTCAGCGACAGCCAGTCAAGGTCCAGTGGGAATGCACCTGGTTCTGTTGCATTTGTAGCCAATGACGGCTCAACACAGGCCAACATGTTCATACAAACATATGTGCATATAACATGAACATACAAACATGTTCATACAATAACACAGAATACACAGAAGCCCTCCTTTTAAATAAATATGAAACTGGGGTAGGGACATTGATGCAGTGTAGTAGAGTCACTGATTGGTCTGCTTTGCTCGACCCAGAGACAGAGGAAGGTTCCCCATGCGAGCCGCGGCCTTTCGGGATGGCGTACCTGCGACGTGGGCACTTGGGCGAATTGGCCCAGCACCTCGTTTCCGACAGCTGCTGATTTCATGCTTTGCCGTGCCGGCTTTAATTGGATAGCTTAATAGGAAGCGGCTCGCGGGCTGTCTGCATACGCTTCGTATAAATAAACCTTAATTAGCCAGCCCCCGCGACAGCACGGCGCACCGTAAAATAAACAGTCCCCCAGTGCCGTCTCATCTCTTAGACAGGAGGCAGCGCTCGAGAAGCTTAAGCGAAACCTCCCGTTAGTTGCATATCGGCACGAGACGACTTTGAACCAATCTGCGAGACGCTCGTCATTCTTAATGTTACCGCCACGGGCAGACCAATTATCCCGAAATCAGAGGCGGTCGTTAGGCTGCTCGTTTTGTTAAGGCCTGCCGAGCTGAGTGACGCACCAAAGTGTAATGGCACGTCTAGCTTAGGGTAGATCGATGCCATCTGAGGGGTGCCTAATGCGGGGGAGTCACGAGCCATTGCCTAGCAGCAGACTGCAGGGGTGATGAAGACGGCAGGGGGAAAATGGCAGAAGATAAGCCAAAGTCAGGGAGGCATTACGCTGACATTACATTTCAGGCCGGCTGCACGTTGCTCTGCTAATACTACAGGCAATAACACTTTTTTTCCCTACTCAGTCCTCGGGAATCTCCAGACAGTCCACATTTTTACTCCCTCCTGTAGCATGTGGGTCTCCCACCCATTCCTGCAGGGGCCCAGCTGTGATGCTCAGTGGTATGATAACCTGACCCAGCAGTACAGTTGGTAAAAATCACTGGGTCATACAGGCTAAGCTAGAGACGAGAATGTCAACAGGGCAAATCCAGGGACAGGGTGAACTGCAGCACTGCTAAGATCCCAATCATGCACGCAAAAGACAGATGTTTAGGATACAATGCTTACCTTGGTACAAAGGAAATTCATGGCACTGAAGTCCCATTTCTTTGAATGGGCTGTGTTGTATTTCAGTATTGCACTCTGAAATGAAGCATTGGTTAGGAATTAGCACAGGCTGTCAAGAGGAAACATAGACAGACAATGAACCCTAAAAGGTATCAACATTGAGCCAAACTGAAAGCAAAACCATTAAACGCTTCTATTGTTTGTTTTTTTAAGACGTTCACGCCACCTAGTGGCTAAACTTATAATAGCTGTTGAGGAAACCCAGAGCGATATTGGTCTTCTTCGTAATGTCAGGAGCAAGCTATAAAACTTGTGGACACAAGACTTACAAGAAAAGGAGCCATTTTCAACATCAGTAAATGCAGAGTGTGTCAAACATGCTTGTAGATTAATGGTGCCATGCTAAGTGGTGTAATACCTCAGCAGTCTTAAAAGTAGGATTTAACAATTTATATTCATAATAAAAACCTCACCTTCACACCATAAGCACTTTTAAACTCAGTTCTGAGAGCTTTCTGGATCAATTCCCATCGGCTCTGCACTCCACCTCCGTCCTGAAGGAAAAACAAACAAATATTTACCTACCCGCACATTCACAAGGTTTCTACACATTTCAGTAAGTTAAGTTTAGGACTTTTCAAGATCATTATGAATGCAATTTAAGGCCTATTTTAGGTCCCTACTAGCAGAAAAGTATGAAGGATACAAAGGAAATTCAGATTTCTAGAATTACAATTGCACAATACAGTGCAGCTCTGCCAACAGGGTGGTCCTTCCGCGGACCTGGGCAGCGCCGGCACCACCTGACGGGCATGATTACCTCGTTATCCACCGGAAAGAGGCTCTTGTCTGAACAGGGCATCTTCACGTTGACCTCATCCCAAGCGTCCTTAAACTTTGTGGGATATGGGACAGGGACATCTCCCTCGCGGAGCAGGTCGGTCTGGAAGGGTGCATGAATGAGAAATGCCACGCGGCTGAGACACCAGATTATACCTTTCAAGTAACTGCTTTATCGACCGCGACCACAGTTCACACCCAGGGGGGTTGGGCAACCAGTTGCCCTCCCTACTTGGGAGATTTTGGTTCTTCTCCTCCGTTGTCATCTGGCTCTCCCTTTCTTTAATTTCTGTCTTTCATTTTCTCCGTTTTGCTTTGCATTACTGGTTCTTAAAGATCCTGTAATGTATCTTAACGCACCTACGCAAAGCACATTGGGACGACTCCGTTGTGAAAGGCGCTATGTAAAAAGTATAGGTTAATATGGGTCGCATATTCAATAGTACTCAATAATACTACAGTTAAGGAACTCATTAAAGGGCAAAATAGGATTTTTAGCAGACATCTAAATGGAATGCAATTAACTTGAACTTGAATTACATATTATCTTGTTAGAAAGCTAACTGCTCCTTAATGACACTCTTCAAGCCAGCTTTGATATTAGGCTGTGAGCGACTTCCTCCTGAGCTAATGAATACACATGGTGTAACTAATTAGTCAGTAAGTAGGGTTTTTTTTTTTTGCATAAAAAAACATAACGTGCATAGCCGTTACTGACAGATAGTCTTGAATTAAATATTTCCGAAATCTTTTTTCCATGTTGTTATTAAGTGTTATTCTTTCACCCTCAGTGCAAATCCAACATAAATACCATTAGAATCTGACCTTGCCAAGTACCTCCAGCCACATGTGCTGTGATTTAGACACAGTTCTTTCCTTATTGAAACATATGGGGGAAATATCACTTGAATGAATGGTAGTTACTGTGTAACATGCTCTACACCAGTGCTCCCCATGCCGGTCCACGGGGACCTGCAGACAGTCCACATTTTTGCTCCCTCCCAGCTCTCAGCCAGACAGTCCACATATATGCTCCTCTACTGGGAGCTGGGAGGGAGCAAATACATGGACAGGCTGCAGGTCCCTGAGGACCGGGGTTGGAAACACTGCTCTACACTGTAACTCTACACACATGTAACTTTCATAAGGTACTGTGATGCTGAACACAAAAACAAAGCGAGCAGTCACACTCTAATCCCCATCATGTCCCTTGTCACCTCGGTTTGCGGTCCAAAGCGGGAAACACCCGGGACGAGCCATACCCTTATCATGATGGTGTGGCTGTCGGCCACCTTCAGGGGCGACAGGGGCAGGCTGCACTCGGGCATCCTCTTCAGCTCCACGATTGGGGTGCCGAGCCACTTGGCGTCCGGAGGAGGGGAGGGGTCCTGCGGGCTTTAGGCATAAGACAGGGACGGGATCACTGAGGAGCCCAGGAGCAAGGAAGAGCATGGAGAGGATGCTGGCTGCTTTGGGAAAGACAGCCCATCTGATAATCTTACACTATCAGTTTAAAGGTACGGTACCAGAAAGTATCTGCTGTTCTAAGGAACCAAAAATGCCACACTCATTCCCCCAAAAATGGTCTTACAGCTGTCCCAGAATCATTTGGCGAAAATATTTGGGACCTCAAAAGAATAAACATTTATAAACTCTAGAATTTATGCACACACCTTAACAGTATAAAGATCAAAACATTAACCAGACAGTAACCACTCCCACAGCAGAGTGTAACCACTTCCACACCAGA
>JAODKN010000042.1:9131969-9142191 GCA_026774425.1 Petrocephalus zakoni
GCATTTGAAACTTTTTCCTTTTGAACCTCCTAAATAATGTTCGGCATTGCACGAAACCCCTGCATCATTTCCGAGAAAAAATACATGAATGACTCAAGCCTCAAACATGACTGAAACTGCTCACCAGCGCCCCCTCTAGCTTGAAGATGGCAGCCGATCCCAAGCGGTCCGCGGGAGCCATCCGCCTCCTCCAGCGCCGGCGTCGGAAGCTGTCCGAGGAGCGTTCCTTTCTGTGGAACTTCCAGCCGATCAAGGAAGAGTATTCCCAGCCTTCCGGATCCCCTTGGTCCTTTTTCTGTTGGTGAACCAGGCCGTCAACAGAACAAGGAAGGAAGGGCCAACATATCTGCACAACTTCTTGCCAAACCAGGATTCATACAGTGTGATAGTTAATGCACTTTATACCCACATCTGGTGCTGTGCCTGCGTTCGAAACCTTCTTTCGACGCCTAATCAGCCTTTTCCGCCGATGAGTGAGGTACATCTTTTCCGCCGGCACCCAGGATTTGGGCCTGATATCCGGTAGAGTGGCGACACCGTACTCCCACCCTGGTGTGAATACATGCAAGCCATTTCACTAATGCAACTTTCTGGAACGTTCTTCGAACTAAGCCGGAGTTGACTTACAGGTCAGGTGGGGCGGAGACACAAGCGCTGCTCACCTTTCTCGTCCACGGCCCGGTTGATGTCGTAGCTCCATTCATCCTCCCACTCCCAGCCACGGGAACACTCAAACTCTGAAGGGTTTGGTGCCTTCTCCCCATTCTGCAGGAAAACCCCAGTACAATACCTCAACTCAACTCAACTCAACTCAACTCAGCTCAGCTCAGCTCAGCTCAGCTCAGCTCAACCCAAACTGATGGCCTTCTCCCCGTTCTGCAGGAAAACCCCAGTACCGAACCTCAAGCAAGCGGGACACTCAATCTTGCCCGGACTCAGCATGTTCTTCCCATTCTGCAGGAAAACCCCAGTACAATAACTCAACTCAACTCAACTCAGGGCCTTCTCCCCATTTTGCAGGAAAACCCCTGTCTGGAATCTCAACTCAGCTCCTGTTCCCTCACTGCCAGCATAAACTGCGTCCTGTTTCTGACTTTGGTTTTTACACATCTTTTTCTTACATCTACGATATACAAGGACAGCGGTTCCCTTACACAGTGTTCCCCTTACCACATCTGTGTATTGCTCAGCGGCAGCCTTCCACTCTCCTCCGGGGAAGCGCGTCTCGTTCTGGTAGACCTCGTCGGTGAACTCCGTGTGTCCGGCATCAGCCTCCGTCAGCAGCCTGCAGAGGCAGCATCAGTTGGTGGTCCACACCTCAGTCCACAAGCCCAAGGTGGGGTGGAGAGGTACGGGCCTCGGGGGGGTGGTAACTGGCTCCTCTCAGCGGACGGAGACTAAACGCACCGCGGCGCCCATGGCAGCTCGGGCGGCTAGCTAATTAAAAAGCCAAAATAATGTAAACAAGCTGGCTGCCAGCTGGTCCCATCAGGCAGAATGCCAAACACTCCATTTCCTTCAATTGTGCTCAGGGCACGGACTGCTGAGTGCTATCTAAGCCACCGCCTCAATGGCTGGATCTCGGGAAGTTGGGAAAAACCCAACCCTACCCACCAGAATCTGTAAGAAAAGAAGAAATACTGAGGAACACTCACCCCTTCTCCGGATCCACTACCCAGTCACCTTCCCACTCCCAGCCAACAGGGGGCAGAAAGTACTCGCGCTTCAGCTTAAGCTTGCCGGTCACGTCCGAGAACTTATGGCGGCCCACCAGCCCGGTGGTGCCCCACTTCCCGAAGACCTGTGCCTGGTTCTCGTACTGAATTGGAGCACAAGGGAGACAAACATCTCACACTTTGCAATAACGTGGGGACAGGACCTCTGGAAGTTTGTCCGTGAACGATTTGATCTCCTATGCTTGCCGCCCATTAAAAATGCAATTACCAGTTCGGCGAAGACGCTGAATGTGCCCTCCGAAAAGCTGTTGAACTTCTTCTCGTGCGTCGCGAGACCCAGCCACATATTAACGCGGATCTGTACTGGAACTTTCAGTCCCTTGTTTTTGTCCATAGGATACTGAGGAAATCAGGATTCAGCAGGATTAATAAATTATTCACAAGTTTAACTGCTCAGGAGTTACACACTATTAAATGACATAATACTGCATTTTAAATTGAGTATAATTTCAGATTAAAGATTCAAGGCATTAAAATCTTTCCTTTCTGCTTGAAACAAATCTTTCAATGAGAAACGGAATTCTGCATTGCGGGAAGACAATCCCAGCATGCAAAGTGGTAGCAGGAAAGCTATACTGAGAGAACCAATCAGCATTAAGCATTAAGTGCATATTGTCAATACCTGCATCAAGACGGTCTGGGTACGGCCGCAATACTGCCCACACGCTTGCTCACTGTATGTGGAGTACAGCACCCGGTGGGCTGGGATTCTCGCGAAGGCCACTCTCTTCTCACCACGAAGCATCCAGATGATCACATCCGGCATGCTGTTCTGAGGCTGGAGAGGGGAGCAGAGGCCAAGGTCGGCGAGCGGCACACACGGGAAGCACCCCGATTTAGGCACGGCTGTCGATCGCAGATCGCAACCTCCTCAGCTAGCTGCTGTAGCCTCTCCAGCCAGCACTCGATGTCCAAAAGGGCTTCCTTGAAGTCCCCAGCCTCATCCAGCATGGTCCTGGCCGCCTCCCGGATAGCCATGACCGTTTTCTCACGCAGATTCTTGATCTGGAAATCCAGAGCCGTCAGGTTCGGCATCCCTTCCAGGTCGGGTGTCTTAAAGCTGCAGTAGAGAGAAGAACTCGTGGTGTGATGGCCGTGTAGTGGCCGTGTAGTGGCTGTGTAATAATAAAGCTGCTGAAGAGCTTCTGGTAAATTATAACAAACACTGACAACTGCCAGAGAAGGTACTGCATTCTATTCTGGGAATAAGAATGGGCATCTATACCTTAATATTAATATTGATCATCGATACAGAATTTCAATGTTCTGTTCCAGCTCTGCTTTCTACTATTTACTGATATACCAATGATCCAGTCATATGTCTACATACATACATTTATTTAGCAGATGCTGTTGTCCAAAGTGACATGTGGCCAAGTAAGCAGGATCAGCCAGGAACACCTGGGGTTAAGAGTCCTAGTCAAGGGTGGCATCACCCAAAAGTACCGAAGGGCCAAAAAAGTACCCCAGCTGGTTCGGTACCTTAGGTACTGGTACTCGACCGGAAATCAGTGGAAAAGGGACCAAAGGTACCGTACCAAAAGAATGGTGCCTGGTGTGGTGAAAAAGCGCCCCAAAAGCTCTGTGGTATACCTGGTGAGGTCCTCAATGACTTGATTGACGAGTTTGAGCCAGATCTCGGCAAGACGGGTGTCCGGCATTTTCGCCAGGATGGCCGTCTTCAGGGAAGTGATGTTAGATTGCTGAAATAACAAGTAACAAAAACTGCAACTTGCTGTAGATTATGTGACCAAAGAGCTGTGGAAGGTGAAAGCTTTTACTAATTCTTGAGTATGAGCAAAACTGCATACCAGCCTCTCACAGATGTACAGAAGGATGTTCACTGCATCCAGACGGTGACTTATGTCCTCCCAAAACGATGTAATCGCCACTACAGGCTTTGTGCCAGCCCAGGGTAGATAGTAGTAGTGGTTTCCTATGGAAAACGTCACATGTAAGACATCTCCAATGAAACACACTCAGATTTCCTTCCGGATTACGCGTTTCTCCATGCGGAGGTGAGTGACACTCACCATCAAACACTGCACAGCTGTACTGGGTGGTAGAAGCCAAGGGCTTACATGTCGCATCCAGCTTGTTGCCGTAGTTACCGATGCTGACTTCAAACTGGACGGGTTCCCCCAGCTCCTGGAGCATGGTGGCGCTGTGAAACACCGCACATAAGCAGTACTTCCTCCGGCGCTGGTATTTCTGTCCATCGGAGCAACAAAAAAGAAGAAAAAATCAAATACCAGCAGGGCCAGAAAGGGCACCAGCATTGTTTACTGTCATTTAATGTCAGTTGCAGAGACACACTGGTATACAGATTTAGTGTTGTGAGATGGTTTTGACATTTAGGGCAAACAATAGAGGGCAGTAGCGTGAGTACCTGTACGACCAGTATGTCGTCATTGTGGATGTCATCCACAGTCTTGTCTATCTTCCCATCCAGTTGGGTTATGAGCTCGACCAAAACCCTACCTCTGTAGGCCACCCCCTCACCCTGAAGAACAACAAAATCCTTAGTCTGCTTTAGGACAGCTAACCGAAGTTCGTCTAACTTGAGCTTAAGCTGGTAAAAACCCACCTTAAAACATTTGGGAAACACAAGTTGGTTTAACTCAAATCCTACAGGCCTGAATCAAGATTGTCCAAATCATTATCTTAAGTCATATGTTGGCATATACATTTAAATTACAACACAGGAAATGTTCCTATTAAACATCTGCTTAAACCACTAATACACATTGTTTTTTTGGTTTTAAAAAGGTTGCATAAGTGTAGATATATATTTGCAACTGCATAACAATATAATATATGCACACACACACACAAACAATATACCTTCCCATAATTGAGGTCGTCATACGGATCCGGAAGCCCGGTGAATTCCCTGGGACTGCCATAGAGGTTGATGTAGCAAGGCCCGAAAGCTGGCAGAAATCCAACTTCAGACTCGCCAGTTTTCCCTGAAAGGTTAGCAGCTATTACAACGCATGTAGAATACGAGGCCATTTAACGATATAATATAAGCATAACGAAAGTAGTTGCAAGACACAAATTCTACCACTGGAAATCTGCTAAGAAATGTTAAAGGTTGCTAAATGTTAGTGCCATGTAGAGGAGGTTAGAAGCTGATCTTCCTTCACTTGACCAAGAACATCAGGTGTAGGTTTCGGAGGTTTAGTCAAGAACTACAAGACTGAGGTCTAAAATCTATAGCACATCTTGCCAGAGGAGGTTAGGGATCAGCATGCATGCTTTGCTTCTGATGGCTCAGCGGGTCAGATGGGCACATGCACTCTGCACACACCCTTTAGCAGGTCTCCCAGGTAACCCGTGGGCCAAATCCAGCAAATCCAGCGAGAGTCAAATGTTTGGCCTGTGCAGAATGTGGCACGATCAACACCCCTCCCCACCCTGTGCCTGGCAAATTTTAAGGTCAGCTCCACTACCGGCATTAACCCCATTTCCGGAAATTTTTGTCTACTTAAGCCGGGATAACACAAGGCCGTGCCTTAATTGGCCAGTGACCCTTGAGTTTGCATTGCTGGTGGAATTCGGCCCTCAGGGTAAAATAACTGGGCATCCCCGCCTTCAAGTAATAAACATTTGACAAATACTGTTCTCTGTAACTTCACTTCCTCTCCATAAAAGGAAATTTTTTCATCAGAGGGAAACATGAGAGCCGTGCGAAACCTTTGCTCAAGTCACATATCGGACGTTCACAAAAGGTGTCACAGCACAGACATGGTGCCAGGCTAGGATGGCAGACTACACGGGCACAAAGGCAAGGCTGTGTGTGGCAAACACTCAGTGATTGCATAGCTTTGCTATGCAGCGCATTTCAGACATCCCACCTTAGGCATTCTGACTTCAGGGACTAGAGACAAACTGGAAATGGGGAGGTATGAACTACGGATGGGTGTTATTACGATAATACCATATATTGCATTATTTTTGTTGAAAAATACCCCAGCCCTGCTTGGCAAATTTCATCAGGGAAGTATCAGAATAGCGTTACTTTTTATAATACTGTCAGATTAATTAATAAAAAAAAAATACTGCCCTAATTTTCTGATTGGCTGGGGCAGGGTCACGCTAAACAGTCGATAGCCAGATTTCATGGGTGTCAGAGAGCTGTTGTCAATTTGCAGGAGACTCCAGGAACTTCCAGGAGAGGTGGGATGTCTGGCATTTATAACCCCAAACCTTCATGCATCTACCATCAAGCTAAGAAAAATTGTTAGATATTACTAAGAGGCATGCCAACACTGTTTGAACCTTTTGAGCCCCAACGAAATTCATCCATTTTCCGTACCGGATTGTCTTATTCAGGATTGCGAGAGTCTGAAGGCCATCCCACAAGCTACGGCAGGGAATAACCCAGGACGGGCCATCAACCCATCGCCTTGCACAGCCTATTCACACCTACGGACAATTTGGCAACTCCAATTAACCTCAGCATGTTTTTGGACTGTGGGGGGAAACTGGAATACCCAGAGGAAGCCCCATGATGACACGGGGAGAACATGCAAACTCCACACACATGGAGCCATGTGTGTCGATTCGAACCCCAGTCCCAGAGGTGTGAAGCAACTGTGCTAACCACTGTGGTTGTAACTGCCATTTCCATGTAGACAAAGAACTATATTAATGTATACTACTTTTCCAGAGTGAATTATACGGCAAATCATTTTTAAAAGGTACAATACTATTTGGGTCTCAAAGGGTTATGCAAATTAGCTAAGTGCATTACAGCCTCATGCAGACCACGAAACGTTATATTTATCCAGCACTGAAGTAAACTCAAGTTTTAATTGAGTCTGCTAATGAGGACAGATGGCTGGAGGCAAATGTTCAGTGATGGGGGTGCCTGGGGGTGCATTAGCTTTACTTGATTTGGTAAAAGCGACAGTTGAGTGGGCTGCAGCAAGCAGCCTTGCGGTTTGCTCTCGCACCAAAGACCTAAACACAGCACTGGGTGCGACAGCAAGCGATCAACAAATTATTGAACCTTCCAATGCTGGAGAGGCCTCACATCCCGACTTTATGTCTAGTCAAAAAGAAAGAAACAAGTATATAAGGCAGTGAGGAGCACCCATCGATTCACGCAAATGCATGTCAGTTACACTTAAACACTTGGCTGATTCTTCTGAAGTGTAATTATTTAGCAAAGAAAGATTTGCTGCAAACAATATACACTAACCAAAACATTCAAGTTGGAATCCATCACCCCAAAACCCCTATGCCCCTGCTCTAGACAGCTGCTGAAACATTCACTTTTAAAGGCACTGAATATAACAAAAGTAAAAACACATAGCTTTACACCAGAAGATGATTTAACCAAATATGGAAGCAAATAGAAAAACTTACCTTCAATTTCACCACCAGAGGACGCTATTTTAGTAAGGTCTAGGAAAGTGGTTCCTACCACATCATTCTTCGTCAGTCGATCCCTACGCAGCACAAAAAAGCACCCAGAGACTCAGGGACTGGCTCGACCTTGCTTCAACACGTTTGCACAGTAAGTGTGCCAAATTGATGTAACCTTTAACATATTCACACTTCCCAAAATTCCCATAAATAAGGTCTCTGGCTGAGGTCTGCCAGAAAGGTCCCTTTAAGGGAGTGGGAGTGACCTTGCAGGGCTCCTCGCTGACTCAGCAGCCAGGAATGTCCCAGGCAGACAGACGCTGACCACAGATGTAAACCCAGCCCAGCCCTTTTCACTACCGCCAGAATGCCCCCTGGCTCAAGAAAAGGCAGGAAAGCATTAACAACCAACAAAATCACAAACCAAGGTTGGGATGAGATGTGTTTAGTATGTCAAAAACTGGGCAATGAAACACTCTAACATTCTGCACATAAACTTCTGCTGATTCAGGGGAAGCAGTACATACTGTACATGTTCCAGGAGGGGCCATGTTCTATTAGTTTCCAACTGCTAATGTTCTGTTATTGAGTTACACATTTCTGTTTCCCATGTGATGCTTTCATTCCATATTATGCAAATTCAACAGTAAACCAAAATACAAATTTGATGGTTCACAATGCACTATTGTCAGAGAATAGCCTTTGAAGAGACACTTTGTAGTTTTGAAATGCTTCATTTCAAAACAAGCTATTTAACAATCATTACTTCCATTTTGACAACACTTCTTATAGAAAATTTCTTCTATAAACTTCCCAGATTAATAGAAGGAAAATAGGTAAATTACAAAAATATGCCGTCTGAAATTTTATTGTAAGCAACACCTCTGACTAGGGCAACAACTAATCAATAATGCCAACAATAATCTGTAATGAAAATAGTTGACAATGAAGTTCGTCATCGAAAGGCTGCATTTTTGTGTGTATATGCGGATGACGACATCAGTGGTATTGTCACCACATAGTGATGTTAACATTGGTGTTAAGCCTAGTTCATACTTCACTTTCTGTGTGCCATTGCGTGGTTGTGAGCAGGTACTCGTGTACAAGCTTTGGCAGACGCGGACTGTTGCAGTCAGTGCATGAGCATGGCGCTAATAGTCCCCCAAGCCAGCAGAGGGCAGAAGTATTACAACAAACACAAATATAAGTCATGTGGTGAAATGGGTAAACTTTTAAGAACAGTTTTTAACAAGTCTGTACATTCTTCCGTATATTTATATATATGAAGACAACATTCTTCTTGTATACAATATATGTGTGTGGGTATATTTATGTATATATATACACACATATGCATATATTAAGGTGAAAGGTGATTAACTGTTATTGTTGACACACTACAGCACACACTGCACAATAACGAAATGTATTCTCTGCATTTAACCGATATGTGACATTGTGACGTAGCAGTGGGCAGCTAATTCAGCGCCCAGGGAGCAGTGCTTGGGGGCGGCACCATGCTCAGGGAACCTCAGTGGTGCAGCATGAAGGCAGTACATCATGCCTAAAATTCCAGACAATGATCCTCAAATATCAATCAGGTTACAACAAATTACTTCTTGACTTACCAATCAAATACAGTCAGCCTAAGGCGTTCACACACAGATGGGAACTGCAGAAATGATAAAATCAATTAATGTAATTACTGCATCACAAAAGAAACGCCCACTGTGGACAGTTATGACATTTAAAGGCATCTGCTATCGTTACAGTGATAAGGAAACGAAAGACAGATTTTCCCCCTTACCTTGACCTGGAGATTTAGTAACTGGTTCCATTCTGGGTTTGCATTTTTCTCAATTATTCTGGTACGAAGCTATAAAACAAAACATTCATGCACCCAGACAATTTGAATAACAACGAAGGATTAGAGAAAAACTATCCTTAAATCCATAAAACATTAGATGACTACCTTTTTTCCTGCAAAGTTGACCTCCACAAAAGGATCCACAAGATTTTTCCTGTCACCATTTCCTCCGAAAATTTCCTTGACAGTCTGTGTGAAAGCATCATCCACTACAAGAGAAGCCGACCACATATGTCAGGCTTTCCTGCCAGTTGCTACGTGCTCACCTAAGAACCCACCATAAGGGCAGGCAAATATTGTAGTATCATGATAGCCAATCATTGCCAGTTAACATTGACGGAGCGACATTCTGGAGAGATTAAAGACAGGAAGACTCTAGGCGTCAGTTTAACAGAAGCGTTTCATACTCTGGGGAATGTCCTCAGCCCGAAAGACTTTCAGGTTCAGCGTAATCCAACGCAGCGCCACCCCGGCGGGCAGAAGCAGGTTACTCTCAATGTCATCCTGGTCCTCACTTTTCTCCCGGTTCTCAACCTGTTCAAAAAAAAGGTCACGTGACCAGAATCTCCAAAAAAGCACCTACTGGCAAATTCATCCCATTCTCCACCCACTCTGATTGAAGTTAATGTTCTCGTTATTATTGAAAATAACCCCTTTTGAAATTGTAAACCAGGTAAGGTTCATCCATCAAGGTTTCTTAACATTTTCGACCAAAAAACTCAGCTATTCATCATTTTATCATGTTGGCAGCCCTTGGGGGAGCGAGAGGGGGGTGGGGTCCCCCTTCATAAATCTCAGCCTGGAATTTTCCTGGGTTTGTGTCCATGTGACCACTCATTATGGAAAAGACCTTGTTACTCTGCCACAGCTCACCAGAGCCCCACTTGCGGCCTGCCCCAGACAATATTAGTTAGTTTAGTTAGTTAGTTTTGCATAAAACAACAAACAAACAAAAGTAGCAATCAGGGGCAACTGCTGCATACAATCAAGTACAGAGACTCCATTGAGGCATTCTGCTCCGAGGCTCTGTATGCCATTCAAATTTGGGTTTTCAACCTTGGGTCGAGAATCACTGAGCAAAACATTACGTTACCCAAAGTGACTTGAGATCTAAAGTTACACAATTCTGAGCCAAATCTGGATTAGTTTAATTTCACTCAATCAGCTTGATAAAAATGTGTTATCAAGCAAAAAAAACTACACCACCACCCACTGCATCATGAATCAAAAAAAGAACCCAAAC
>JAODKN010000042.1:9152210-9170677 GCA_026774425.1 Petrocephalus zakoni
TACACCATAGGCAACATTCTCCCTTACTAGGCAATGGGGTAAAAATCCTCTGTTGCGACCCATCCATACCGTGACATAGAAATTTGACTCATCTAGAGCACTTCCACTTTCATCTGGCATGTATTCGCTGTTCTAGTTACTCAATGGCTTCTTTACATGTTTAGAACATGTGTAAACATGTGTAAACAGATTTGAATCACTTGAGTAATGTGCATGATGGCTACTATGTGCTGGCCGTGTTTACATTTTTCAGGCTAGGTTTCTCATTTTGCATCACAGTGCAAAATATGTTATATATAATTAACAGTTGACAACGTGTTCTACCTTCACCAAGAAGGGTGATCGATTTGAGAAACGGGATCAAGCCAATGAGCATTTGGTTCAGGGAATAGGGGTTAGTGTTCTGGAATCTTTACCCAAGTCTTATACTCCATGAAACCTGCAAGGGTAGGACACTTCAAAGGCTCATACCTGTCTTTCCCAATTGTCTCGTAGTCTTTCACAACCACATCTATGTAGGATGAGGAATCTAGTGCTGAGCCTTTCAAGTCAAATTCAAGGGCCTACAAAGGAAACAGTATGTGTCATTTATCAATGCTTTTACTCGCAACGACAGTGACACAACAAAACATATAGCTTGAACAATTGGCGTATTTTTCAAGAGGCTGTTAATATAGTGCAATACATTGCATAACTGTGTGTTTAACCTCTGCAAAAATAAAAAGGATTTTTCCATCTATCTACCTTAGACACAATAAAATACATATTTAAATGTGTAGCTTCTGAGAACACTTGTCGCACATCTGATTTCAGTCCAGTCAAACATAACGAGAGGTCAATTATTTACCCAGTTAAGTGTCAAGCTCATTCATGGTGTGCTGGTATATAAGTTACAGACTTACTTCATTCCAAACTGGATTTACTTCACTGTTGACTGATTTTGTCTTTTTCTTCTCATCTAAAAATAAAAAAGCACTTTTGATGTAGGAATATCTATGTGCCCCGAGACATACTGGCACACTTTTAATGCAGCGACAAATATTGATATTATCATTTTGTATGTATCTGGCCTATCAAATGCAAGATTATATCATTCAGGAACAAGCAATGATTCATGATGTTGCACATGTAGGTTACGGGCAATTCCGGCTTCCTAAATCCACACCCACACGGCAGTGTAAACCAACCACAGCCAACACCTAGATTCTAGACAGGGAAGACAGTGGCAACTCATGCAAGAACATGTACATTCCCCATTAATTATACATTTTTAACATGCATATGCTTTAAAATGATCTATAACGTCCAATAATTAATACCATGCCGGACATTAGTAGCATATTTCACGTGTAACGATTCTCCTTAATATAACCTTTTAAGCTGTATAAGAAAACTACATCGTTTTATTTCATGTTCCCTCTATAATTCATATTGTTTTAAACTAGAAATCCTGAACAAATGTTAATATATTGTATAAAAAAATGCCATTCGCAAAGCAATACATCAGAGCCACGTATTCAGGGGGGAAACTATGCAGCTTTCCCCCCCCATCATATTCTGCAAATAGTTCTTTTAAAAATGTAGTAACAATGTTTGAAAAGTCTACCACGCACCTCCCCGCTGATATTGTTACTGTAACTCATAACCTATTTTTCAAGAAACAAAGTTTGCACCACGGTTATTCAAGCAACAAAAAAGAACAAGAACACCATCATCGCCAACTACTCGTTAGTGTAACAAATAACCGATAAAACTTTTACATTGAGATCCTAAAAAGATTAAGTGTATACAGAGAGAAGATGCATTTATAAAGATTCGGTAATTACAACCCACCTCTAAAAACAATTGTAGCTATAGGGTCCGGATTTCCAAGTTTCTTTTTTGGAAGCCCTTTAGCGCTCTCCACAATAATGCGCAGCATTGTGGAATGGAACTTCGGAAAACTTTTATGGTCTAACGGAAAATCTGGCGGTCAGGCTGCAAGACGCGTCCCCACAGCCTCATCATTTGCAGCCAGAGGTGGTGACTAATACGAAATACTGCTAATATGTACCTCAGGAAAATGAGAGGAGGGTGGGGATTTCTGTAGGACTGGTCATTGTTCCTACCTGTACCAGTGTGCGCCTATTACCCACGGTTAAAAAAAAGGATTTTCCGAGCCTATTACTAGGAAAAACAATATTCTTTTTGATTTTTTAATTTGCAGTGGAGAGTGTTAAACCAGGCATCAGCTGGATTAAAATTTTGTTTTAACTCGGTGAATGCTTCTCGTAACCAAATCTGGATACTAGTCTCCCGAACCTTTGTTAAATTCATTTGCACAGTTCCGACTTCGGAATGAAGGCTTTGAAAGGAACTCTAGCGCCACTTAGTGGTGTAGATGTGAACTAGGAAACCCAGGAATGAACTTGATTCCCATTTTTTCTCGATCACTTAAACCAGGGGTTTTCGTTTAGGTTACTAAATAGACGCGCTGAAGAGTTCCCACACCTGGGTTTGAACAGCTGCCCTTAGGGTTGACTAAACATGGACATCCCACCTTAGGGGTACTTACTGCAGGGAGGCAGATGAGGGGCATCGGGGTGGGTGGCGGTGGGGGTGCTGGCCAGTGCTGGGCTGGATTTGCAGGCGACCGTAACAAATAAGACCCTCATGCCTTGCTTAATGACGTCACCGCCACGTACCCTGACGTATACCGGCCAAAATTTCATCGCGCATCATTTGCGGGTGTCCGGGGGCTGCTATAGCTGTCAGTTTGCGGGAGAATCCCGCAATTTCCGGGCGGGGTGGGATGTAGCTGCGTTCAGGTCAGGCAGTTTTTCGCTACGGGTAAACTGCTGATGGAGTATCAGCACGCAAGAAACAGGCCAAAAGACTGCAAGAGTAAAACCTTACACCCATTGCACAGTGCATTGCACTAACATCAGGGTGTAACCCTGAGCGCCTGCCTGCAGACGGCCGGGTGATGCAGCACCAGACGGGCTGGGTGCGCATCACAATCCCATGGTTTCCCATTTTAGAGTAATGCGGAGACAGCAATGTGGGCAAAGCAAAAGAAATAGGGAAAATGCCATAAAGGAAAGCATTTCTTTTCTTACTCCTTTACATCTATTTGTATTTGTTTTGCTTCCTAATTCAACATTTATTTCCTATACAACATTTATTCATGTGCAAATGAGTTAGTCGGGATGGCCGAGCGGTCACCCCTTCCCGTACTAAGGTAGACACCCAGACGCGGCAGTCTGCTAACTGTTTCCTAACAACGTCTTCTCGCCAAAAACACGTTATAAATAGATGGGAAAATGTATGTTTCCTAAATATATCGAAAATAGAATATTTCGTGACTCTTCCATCGGCGGTCTGGCATGCGGTATATACTGTATGTACACGCATATTGGTATACATGGATATTTATGAATTCCAGAATATGTTTTATTTACTTTCCGGTCGAGTTCTTGAAATTGTCAGTGTTTCCAGGATCGTCCACTTAAAGTCGCTTGTACGACCCTTGCGAGGCGTTTGTGGTTTATCATATTTTATCCATATTTTGAACGATTCGAATAATAAACGATGTACAAATACGAACTGTAGGAGAAAAAAAAAGAGGGAAGTTGCCGTGTGCGTGTTTGGTGACGTATATATCATTAGGAAGCTCAAAAAAGTTGTCTCGCATTTACCCAGATATTTGACTTTTGCAGAAAAGGTAAATCCGACGCCTACTGGGCAGGTATCCCGTGCCTGTGTGCCAGGGACAGGGGGGCAGAGCCTCACCTATCATCATGAAAAGTAAAAAAAACAAACAAACAACGACAAACTTGAAATTAATATTGCTCTAGTGATCCAATCGTATCTTAAATCAAAATCGCTTCATCGCTTCAGAGAGGAGCGGCGCGAGGAACGAAGCCGCATCTGCCAGCGCGCGCTCCCTCACTGACCGCGCCGAGCGCGCGCCTTCTGCTTCCTCACTCTCACCAGTGTCACCAATGTACACGTTTGCACACCTATATTATACGTGCGCACTTTCCGTAGAATAGGTTATCTGTTTCGCGTATGTGTATAACGGATTCTGAGTCCTATCCTACATTTAACAAATACAAGAAATATGTTAATATTTATTGATCTAAAACAGAAAAAGTCTGATTTAATGTTTGACAGTAAAGAAAAAAAAGTGTTCTTTTCTAAAGTGTATGTAAATAATTGGTTTCAACTGTACATCCATGATCACCTCCTCCAGGCCAGAGAGGTGGCATGTTTAGATATTACAGTTGAGGCTTGCCTGAGATGTTGCTGAGAATCTGCAGCCTGATCCAGACCAGAGATGGAATGCTGTGGCAGAATAAATGTGATTAGACAAACAGGTTTTTTTTCATTGTTTTATGTAGGTAAATGCATGTAAATAATTTCACTGTATTCTATAGTCTTGATGAGTTGCATATTTTTGCAGTATATCTGCCTTTTCACTCAGTTTCAATTTGCTGTATTTTACAATGGTATACCTGAGAGATTGAACATTTCCGAAAATTTAAACATGTGCCTTTCTGTTCATCGCGTAAAGTGGTCATTCTGGGGGAAGCCATACACACCATTATTCATTGCAATAATAGGTTTTTATCGTAGTGTTTTGAATTGATCTGACCAGTACGTAATAGCTATTTTGTAGTCTATTTCGTGGCTTTTGTACGATGAATGAAGGCAACATTTGGTTTAGGTGTTGGGTTTCGGTTTCATATTTACCACTTTACTTTTCATCTTTGAATTCTTTTTCATTCTTTTTGGCATGATGATGGAAGACATATGACAGCCAGCCCCCTGCACGCATACCTCTTCTCCAGGCAGTGGAGGCGGGGGCCTGCCGGAATATTGATGTGGGAGCAATCCATGGTTGGATAAGACACTCCAAACCATATTCCTCCCATATTTTAGCTAGAGAGAACATAGTCTCTGACACCAATAAGGTGTTGTAGCTCGATCCAGGGGTGGTCTTAGGCATGTGCAAACTGTGCACCTGCACAAGGCCGCCAAATCCCAGGGGCCGCCACGCCCCACGCCAATATACATGTGTATTTAATATAAAACAGAAAGAGAAATTAATGCCACAGTTGACAGCAATGTGGCTGAAAAACATTGTGTTTCTTATTAGGTAGTATGCTGTATAGTGTGTTTACTAATGTCGTTAGACTCGGAGCAGTAAGCTGTATGTAGTATTATAATGTTCTGCCGCAATGAGAAGATCGTCACGGGCCCAAGGTGGCTATGCAGTGTCCACTTGGACGCGGCCGTCTGCCGTGCATAAGATGCCATACTGACATTGGCAGGCGAAGGGGCCACTGATTCTTTCTCTGCCCAGGGCAGCCATGGGCCTAGAGCCGTCCCTGCTCGATCTAAAGAGGAGGTGAGATGCATCCCCAGCTGCTTTTTTGAGGCATATTTTTGTGTTTTTTAATAGTCAGTTTTACTTCCATCTATTTGAAGACAATATTGCATATTCTCTATGCATTTTTTGTTGTTGAAATTCTTCACTTTGAAAAGTCTTGCTATTCTGCTTGTGCGTTGATAGATTTGGGTAAGCAGTACTGCTGGAGTATTACAAAAAGAAGTGTGTTATTTTGGGACTGAGTAACATAGTTTTGATTGCAAGTCGTTTTTTTTTTTTCTTTCTGAAATTTTAGTGAGGTGTGCGTAGTAATTTGAGAAAATGAGCTTTGTTTAAAAAATGTGTAAAAAATTGTTTAGAAAAAAACTGTAAACAGTAAATATTCCATGTAAGCCCGGAGCGACTCACGCGATACTTATGGCCAGAGCTATGAAATCCTTTTATCATAATCATATTTCCAAAAAAAAAACACACGGCATGGAATGTCGCTTTGCGTTCTGTCTGCGCGTTGCATGCGGAAGTTGTACGCGCCCGAGATTCACCAATCAGAGCTCCCTCCACGCCGACGTAGCCGGAAATGACGCAGGCGCGCTGTATTCAAAGTTCTGTCTTCGGTGAGGGTTGGGGTGTTTAATGCGCGCACTGACATCCTTTATGGTTTCCTCTCTTTTGTTTAAAAACCTAGTTTGCTGGTGAGTGTTTTAATGTTCCGTGCATTTTAACTGTTTAAGATGAACAAGTTATTGGGACTAAAGTCTTGTAATTTGGGCTAAATTGTTACCCGGTGAACGAGTCGATTTGGTTTTCCCGGAAACGGTGACTGTTTATCTCAGTAAATCAGTAAATTAGTTTTTTTGTAATAAAATGTACAGTGTTTAAAAATCGAACAATAAACCTTATTGTTTATTAATAAACCCTCACTTTTTAAGATTTTTATTAAAAGTTCTCGTTGGTTCTCATAAACTAACCAGCTCATGACCAGGCAGATGGTTGTCAAAAAGTGTTCGCGGGTAGCAGGTCATGCTGGTTTTGGTTTCGTTATATTGGTATTAATATTTTCACAGTATGGTGACAGATATATTTTTGCATGTATCCCACCGCAGATGGCGTCTAAACAGTCAAAGGAATCCCTTGTCAATAAGCTGGGAATGAAACTGGGTGGCTCGAAGTACGAGATGGAGCTTGATAAACTGAGGAAGGAAAATTCCCACCTGAAAAAAACCATAGATGAACTTTCTAACCGAAAGGGAAGGCTAGCCGATTCGGAGAAGAGCAAGCTTTTAGAGGTAATGCTGTTTCTTGACCATTTGCCAGTTGCATCCTACTGAATATGTCATCATGGTTGCTGTCACGTCACTGTATATAGCAGCATGCATGCTTTACAGTCAGCTACTTTTAACATTTTTGAGACCTGTTGTACAAAATATGGCCTATTATACCAAACTAGAGTGATTTCTATAGCTGTTGGTTGTGGATGTTTTCCCCCTGTATAAGCTCCTTCGGTGGAGGTGTTCCTGCACTTGCTGTAGGAGCTGTATGTCGGAATGAATGGGTTTTCTGAGACGTTAAAGTAAATATAAGCTGTAAAGCTGGAAATGTTTGTATCATCTACATAGTGTCAGTTTGGGTGTGCTGATGAATCACCCAATCCCTTTTGATGAAAGATGGAGTCAAGTGCTGACTACTGCTGTAGCTACATGATTTGATGGGGTATCCTGTTATTTCTGGAGCTCATTGTTTTTTTTTTTTTCTCTTTATCGTTTGTGAAGAGGATTCTGTCACTTGAGACACTGCAGCAGAAGAATATACAGCAGTTCCTGGCCAAAGAGCAGGAGATGGCCCTGCTGAGGCAGCAGCTGGCTGCCGTGGGCCGTGGGGCCGATGCCTCCTTGCAGGCTCGGCTGGATCAGAAGAGCCAGGAAGCAGAGAAGTGGGAGAAACTGTACCAGGGTCTTTCGGAGGAGACCGAAAACCTGAAAAACAAGTGGGTTGCAGTTTCTGCCAGGTGTCAGCAACTTGAAAGTGCGGCGGCTAATGGGAACCCGGGCTTACAGGTATCATCTCCCCAGTGTTTCTGTTTTGCGCTGATTTGACACAGATTGTACCGTCACACATTATGCCTGTCGTTTGTAATTTGGATAATTTTACACTAGATGGCAGAATTTCAGTTTGGTTAGAGGGAGAAATTTTATTTTATTTTTTGTATTTCCATTGGGTGGCGCCATTTTTTAACAATTTTTTTTTTTTGATCATGTTTAAGTACTTTATATCAAATGTAGAGCCCTTTTCAACAAGTATTTAAAGCATTATGGTTTTATAGTAAATATTGAAATTCCACTAGGCCTTTTCAGTTGTGCCTTAATTTTAAAGTCATATTTTGTGCCTGAAATAATCCTTCTAATGTCCAGGAATATTTCTTTGTGCCGAGATAGTCATGTGTTTCGAGCTGGTATGGGGAAATGGTGGCACAACTGACTTGAATGTGTTGCCTTACATTTAAATTGCAGAGCTCGGGTGCCGAAGGGCAGGTCGTTTCTAGCGACGTGGCAGTCGTCCAGGAGCACCTGAGAGATGTGAGTTCTTGTCGAGGGCATATTGTTTTCCAGGCCCCGAACAATCGGACTTTGTGAGCCTGTGTGTAAGCGAGCGGCGTGCTGTCACGCAGACTCACTGCATCGCCGGGTGTTGTTGTCCTGCTTTGTGGGAAGGCCCTGGAGAAGAACCAGCAGTGGCTGGTTTACGACCAGCAGCGAGAGGCCTACGTCAAGGCGGTGCTGGCGAGAACCTTTGAGCTGGAAGAGCAGTTAAAGCAGGCCAACCAAGCACTCCAGCAGCAAAACAAAGAGACCGATTCAGGAGGTACAGAAAAGGCACTTTGGCTGCAAGTTATGCTCAAATTGCTTTTCCCTACATTTAATAATTCCTATTAAAAAGCTACAAATCCAGTTTTACAGCTTAATAAAGTAATGGTATTCAAACTAAAAGCCTTTGGCTGTCTATGTAGAATAGTTTTCCTTGAGTATTTTGTTTTCCAAAAGAACTGAAGTAGCTTAACATAGTCACTGAAAATAAGCCTATAGATCAGTGTTTACTTTTTGCAGTGTTTAGATTAATATCTTAAGGCTTAAAGTGTAGTTGTTATTGCTGTCGTCCCCCATGTATTTTCCAGACATCAAGCTGGCCCAAAAGCAGGAATACTACGACAAGCTTCTGCTGACGGCCAAAAAGGACCTGGAGGCCCAGAAGGAGCAGGTGGTCCAGGCGCAGGGGGAGCTGGCCGACCTGAGGGCGAGGCTCCGGGACAAGGCGAGAGAGGCAGCCGAGGCAGCGGAGCACGCCCGGGGGCGGGAGGGCGGCGACGAGGCCCGGCGGCGTGCCGAGCGGCAGGCAGGAGCACTGACGGCCGAGCTGGAGAACGTGCGGGCCAGGCTGGAGGAGGAGAGGCAGAGGTCAACGGGGCTGATCTGCCAGGTACACTGGGGATTGACGGGGGAGATGTTTACCTCAAGGGACTGCATGCATTTCAGCTTAATCACACTACGGCAGGGCTGTTCAACTCGCTGTCTTCAAGGGCCGAGGCCTGCTGATTTCCTAGCCGTCCATTACCTGTCAACAAAGTGCCAAACCTCTGCCCAATCAGAATCAATAAACTAACTACCTGGGAGAACTGAAAACTAGGCCTGGATTTGGAATCGGGGGCCATATTTGATGAGCCCTGCTCTATGGTATCCCCTCTGAGCGCAATCCCACTTAGTCTGCAAGCATCCTTGTGCATGGTTTTGTTTGGTTTTCTGGGTTTAATGGTGAAGAGGTTACACTGGGGAGCTTGAGAACCTTTTCAAACTTAAAATGGACCTCTCGCTGTGTTGCTTTCAGCTGTAATGTATGCACTGAAGCACTGAAGTTCTTTGTGCCGGCAGGTGAACGTTCTTCAGAAATCACTCCTCAGCCAGCATGAAGATCAGAAAAGGATTGCGTTGTTGGAACAGCAGGTAGAGCGAATTGGGGAAACACTGTCATGTCTGCTGTGGGCTGCTGGTATTTCGAGGACTGGGCCACGAGTCTGCAGATTTATATGCAAGTCGGGCTCCAAGGCGGACTGTGGTTGGGAAATTCGTGCTTTTAGTTACACACGTGTGAATCTTCACATGCCGGATCGTTACCACAATAGCTCTGAGTGATCGACTTGTGTTTCTAGATCCAGGCGTCTACCAGGGATTTTGAAAATGAGAAACTGGACCAGCAGACGTTGCAGCGACAGCTGCACAAGGTGCTGAAGGAGCTTCGCAAAGCGAGGGAGCAGATAACGAGGCTGGAGTCTGCCGTGAGTACCCGGCAGCGGGGCCCATCGACACACAGCTGGCGGGAGACCTGCTCTCTGAAACGCTAATGGGCTTCCCCCCTCCTTTCCAAAACAGCAGGGGGGCTCCCCCTTCCCAGACCTGGAGTTCCACAATCTCTCCGTGCAGGACCCGGTTCCGGCCCGTTCATCCACCTCCAGGATCCCAAACCTCCTGGATGAGAGTTTCCTCGAGTGCCCGAAATGCCGGGCGCAGTATCCAACCAGCCACCACCGAGAGCTGCTTGCACACATTGACTACTGCTTCATTTAACCTGATCCTTTATTTAATCCTTTATTTAATTTAATTTTTAAGCATGTTTTTATATTGGAGTTATGATGTGGCTATCTACTGTTTATTCACGTGCTTTCCTTGCAGGTCCTCACGCTGCCCGAGTTTTAGCACATCGAGCATCAGCTGTGGGGGCCTTTTTGTTGTTCAGGGGAGGGAACGTGTACTTATTCGGTGGGGAGGTGTAAGTGTTCAGGTCGTTAACACTCCTTGCTATATTTATTGAGGCAAAGCTTTCAAGAATGACATTTTCTATAAAAGGTATATCTTGTAATTTATGGGAATAATTATTTAATAATAATTATTATTTAAGGGTTGCATTCCAATAAACTGTCCAGCAGGCAGTTTAATCCTGCTTCCACATGTCTTAGGAAGTGGTGTACTTGGTAATGCTCTGAATGATTCAAGTTTTGATAACCTAGATTAGAACTTGAAAAGTAGAAAAGTAATAACGCTTATTTTCTAACCAAGGTGTCATTGTCATCTGCCAGTGACAATGTATAATCTACCTTTGACTGACTGGAGTCCTGACTTTGCACACCGAATCTGTGTCTCAAATTAGGTTCTCCAAATAAATCCTTGTACTAGACTATTTAAGGCAAAGGATTTCTCTATCTGCTGAGGTTACGAAAGTGTTGGCTCAACTTTAAAATTAAGGTGACTAGGGGTTTGATAAGGTAACTGCTTTGTTGTGTTTTACAGACACGAGAGGCCTTGAAAATATTTTCGGGCTAAATCAATTAATGTTTTACAGCCGGTATGCATGTTTTATAATGTTTTAGAAGGCATTGGCAGGAAGTAAATGGGAGTATTTGTTAGGAGCAATCAGTATTTGTGTCTTGTGTGAATTTAAAATTTAGCTGTATTTTTTATTATATGCACTGTGTGAAAGTATAGGAGGTGGGGCTTGGGTGGCAGATTTAGTCATTAAAAGGGTTTTGTATGTACCTGCTGAATGTCTGCTCAGAGAGCTTTCCTTTATCAGTAGCTAATTCCGGGTGCCTTTCCTGTTCTCTGCTGTGGGTACATCTATGTCTTTAGACTGGTAAGGTATGATTAGTGTTTCACCTGTGGTCCACGGGGTGTCCCATCATAGACGGCTGGCTGTTCTGGGAACTCTTTTTCTAGCATTGCCCTTCACACACAGTTCAACTAATTCATAAAAATAATTGTATCTGAATGATCTAGTTTTGGCGTCTTCATACTTTGGGAGGGGTGGTTTTGTTTTAGATCTTGTGCCCTTGAACTCCACTGTAAAATCGATGTAATATCATTTTTACACTGCTGCTGTTTTGGTGTATAAGTGTACAAAGGTGTTCTCCGTGCTCCATTAATGCAGCGACGAAAACCTCAGCTTTTTATATTTATTGAAGGGTTGAGAAGCCTGAATTTTAATAGGTGAACTACGCAAACAGGGAATCAAGAGTGATCACAGCGAACTGCATTTGACAGATGATTCTGAAAGTTATGAAACTGGCGTTCTCAAGTATCAATGAATACCCTTTAAAGATTCCCCTTGTTTTATTGTTCGGTTTTCATGCTAAATCTCCGTAATGGCTCAAGCATGAGCAAGATTTAGGCGTATGCAACACATTAAGCCCTTTTTGTCAATAAGGAGGACTGCTTTTAATGAAGGGGGGGCTTAGCAGGATGCCTGCTTCTGCTGTGTTCCTTTCTGTAATCATGTGTCGCAGTAGCCTGGAAAGGAAGAATAAAAGTGTGGATTTAAAATTTCATAAAGGATTTATGCTTATCCTGGTATCCTGCATCTGTGGTTAATATATTTACTATGAAAACAGAACTTCATGTGGGGAGTTGGTGATTAGGGCCTTACCGTTATGGGCGACGCGCCTGTATTTCCCAAGCAGGCACAGCTCCTGCTTCTTCTGAGTGACAGTCTTCTGGTCCTCAGGTCTCAAGCCCGTGGGGTGGCGAGAGAAGATGAAGGAGTAGCTGTCTAGGCAGGTTCCGTCGTAATCCACCTCGCGGCAGGAGTAGTGGACGGCGTAGTTGTCGTAGTCCGTGTCAATGATCCAGTGGTCGTCGTCTTCGAGCGGACAACAGGAGAGCAGGCGGTAAACACAAACAAACCTTTGCACGATCAATACCATTGAACCACGCGCATGTCAGCCCTACACTGTCAGAAAAAAGTACCGATTTTTACCTCTTTCTGGGTACAACAACCTGTCACTGGGGCTTTACCCTCAAGGGTCTGCCAATTGTACCCTAGCTGTAGGCAAATGTATGTTTTAAGGTACAGAATTTGACTCTGAGGAACATCTTTGTATCATTGTGGGTATATTAATGTTTGTACTTTGGGGTACAAAATTATACCAGGGCTGTAAGTCCCCCCCCCCGTAGGATTAGCACCAAATGCACCGGCAAATAACGCATTATTATTTTACAAGGCAACACATGACCAATGATACGTAAACAATTCGGTGCAAAATTTAACGATGGAAATGCAGAATTGTATTCATCATTCCTATTATTCCCCTTACTTCCAGACTGCAGATAAGAAGCTGCTCCCCAGTATTTCAGCTTGAACTTCGCAGGGTCCGGCATGTCCTCGAATGTTCCGAACATGTTGGCGCAGAGTTCCCAGTTGCTGAACAGAGCCAGAGCAAAAGGGGCTTTGAGATATAAGAAATTGTGTGCGGTGAACGGCAACGGGGGGGTGTAGTAACGTGGAAATATTACTTTAAGATGATGACTCTGCCCTTGGCGGTAGCCGTCATCGTGTTGTCGTCTTCGACTTTGTACTCCGCTACAACGTTATCCAGTAGAAAAAGCCCAGCTGGGTCCTTCTTGGCCACAGCGTACCACGTTCCTGCAAACTGAAATGGCAATGAAAGACTCGCGTTAATCCACCGAGTCGCAGTGTGAATTAGAGGCCTTAGCAATCGGCGGCTTTGTCATCCTTACTCCCAAGCCACACGCTGAGACCGAGGAAAAACGTTTTCCTCATTTACTCACCCTATGTCTGTCGAAGTTTGGCATCGGCTGGATATCTTCTACCTTGCAAGCGTGCGTCCAGCTGCTTGCTAGGATACAGAGGGCTGCTAAAATCCTTAGCATGTTTGTTTTCCTGGACACCAGTGATCTGGAAGATAAAGACAGACTTTTGAAAGCAGCCTTTTAAAATGCAGTCTCCTTTGGCGAGTCACACTTTCCGCTCCCATTCTTTAGAATAGTAAATCGGTTCAAAATGATCCGCGGTGTTCTATAAGGCGAGCAGGATAATTTTGTACTAGGATAGAGTACCTAAACAAAATGGACTTTGTAGAATCCCAGTGTGGAGTTGTGCATCTAGCCACTGGAGTTTGACTTATATAGTGTGCTGCTGAGGGACAGGGTTTCATAACTTCTCTTGGAGCGGTGGTGTGCCCCATTTTACTGAACAAACAGTTATGTAATGGCTCACTCGCTCCTATTTGGTGAGGTTGACCCCTGTTCATTAAACCTCTGCTCTTCCTGCCAAGTAAACATCTGGTACCCATTAGACTTCACACTGAGCTGCTGTGTTTGTTGTTGTTTAAATTGGGTCCGTTGACTTGTTTTGTTTGGCAGGAATCTGGAAATGTTGGAAGTGCTTTACATTAACTACCTTCATAATGCTTTTATGATGCATTGATATGTATTCATAGAACATTCATAAGCAGCAATCAAGTGTACCTTAACATCCTAACGTACCATAACAGTTTAATATACATTAATAACAAATATTATAATCATAGAATCATATCATGTTTATTAATGTCTATTAAAGCTGTTAAGGTAGGTTAAGATATTAAGGTATATTCAGAGTCAGTTTTTCTCAAAACTACTCTGGAGATTGTAAAGAGGTTTTTTCGATAAGGTAACTGCTTTGGTGTTTTACAGACCTGTGATGCCTTAAAAATATGCACCATACATGCATGGTTAAAAGTATATTTGTGTAACCAATTTTCAAATCAAAAATCTTGCAATAAGTGTAGCCTCAGCAGAGGCATTTGCTCTGTTCTGACCTCCCCACCCCAACTGTAGTGACTGTTTGTGGCCAACTGTGGCCCCCATTCCTCAGGGGCCCCTGTTAAATGTAGGGTTAGGGTGGCAAAAACCTCCTCTGTTTATGCTACCTTTATATTTCTTTCTCCATATGCTTTTAGATTCAGTCTTTCTAAGAAGCCCAACAAGATTGGACTATGTGAACCTAAACTCAAATGTTTCTGAGTTATCAGAACTAAAACTGACAGGTACTGGTCAGCAGCCTGGAACAGAGAAAATGTTCACATTTGTGCCACAGCACACTAAAAAATATTGAATGAAATCTCTCCATAAAACTCCAAAGCAACCGTCTCGTTGCGATCTGTAAATGCAAACATGGTTCTTAATTTCATTAAATTGCATTAGCAATGGTCAGTAAGCAAACGGAAAACAAGAATGGACTGTCCAAAGAAATTAATCTGGCTTCCCAATAGCATGGTCTCGCACGGACACCATTAAGGACCTGAAGCAAGACACTGAGTGTTTCTGAGGCCTGAAGGATCAGGTGTACTGACATGAGTCACCTGGAAGTCTGCCCATCCTGTGCAGAAGTCGGGCTGGACATCCTAATGCCAAAGGTCCTGCTGTCAACTGTGATTTAGCAGGATGTACATCACACTTCATGGTTTATGGGGACACTGGGACATCAGTGCATAAACGTTTGTTAGGTCATGCAGGTGACAAAATGTGAATACACCTCTCTGCAATATTATGTTCATTGTGTATCACTATGTATAGCATATATACATTTATAGCTGCAATTTATTAGTATTAGTACTTCATTCTTGTTTAAATGTTACTGTTAAAATATCCTATATAATCTAACACTTGTCCAAAGAAACAAATTATTCCAGAATATTGGAAATAGTACAATTCCATAGTTTTTATTGTTTTGCAATTACTGTTGCTTCAAGTTCCCATTCATCAGTGTTAATCTAGTTCTGACATGTTTCAATGAAACAAACAAACTGCGTGACCATTTTTGCTTATATACCTCAACTCTTTCGCATAGTAGGGATCCTTAAGAAGTTAGTGAGTGGTAGGTAGCTGCACCATGCCAAGGGATAAGGGGTGGGAGGTTCCAGTGACCACTTTTAATTAATCCAGAGCTTCAGGGACTCTGTAAAAGTACTGTGGGCTCTCTCTCTCTCGCTGGCTCCACCATTTGATCATGTTCAGTTTCTTCTGCCATTTTCCAAAATGGCCGCTGATGCTTATAGTGTGATAGAACTACTGAGCCCAGCCTGATTTAGCACATGCAAGTAAATCTCCTCTCCCTTTGTCTCCTGACGAGGCAACTGGTTAATAATTGTACATCTTATTGTGGTCCGTGGGGTGCCGAAATCACTAGCTGGTGAAACAGTCTTAGAATGCCAGAAAATCAATTGTGACAAATGCTGATTTCAATTGTTCATTGTGTATGTTTATTAAGGTCCTCCATTAAGATTAAACATATTAAAATTATTATATAAAATGAAGTGTAATTCACCATTCATGGATGAGGTCCTAGATATCATCCTAAAGATCAAAATGCCTCAGGTGCCAGCAGATGTGTGAATTGTGTGGGTATATTATAATAAGTCTGATTAATTTCCTTAACACTTTTTGTATGTACCACGGGTGTAAATTTCACATCCAGAAAGTTAAAATCCAGACCAAGATTTCGTTTCAACCAACCAGTTCAATATAAAGAGTCACAGAGTGCTCACCTAGTCGGTTGAAACAAAACCGTGGTCTGGATTTTTGCTTTCTGGACCTGGAATTTACACCTCTGATGTATACACAGAATATTACCGAGACACAAGTATGTCAGGGTATGTTTTTTTTTTCAGTAACTCGGGAATTTGTTCCATCCTTCGCATGTAAAGGCCACGAAGGAGAATCCAGTCGGCAGTGCCTTTGATTGGATTGTCCAAACTAAAATGATCAGTGCTGGGATTTACAGGTTAAGAAAGCTTAGAGCTCTAATGCCGTGACGTCACTTTAATAGGTTGCCTTCTGGATCCCCTCAGTCATTAAGCCACTGAGTTCTGTCACCTTACAGGAGCCGGAGGTCAGAGGGAGATCTGTGGAGCACCGGGAGATGCTGCTGGGAGCTACAGAGAACCGGTGAACACTTGCCCCCCCCCTCCCCGCCATACGTGCCCCAATCCCTGCCCCGGTGATGCCCGTGTGAGAGTGGGAAGTGAGACATAGCCGAGCAAGCATGGCTGACAAAGACAGCGTGGAGAAGTACCTGGAGAACAATCCCCAGTTTGCCAAAGAGTACTTCGACCGGAAGCTACGGCCAGAGGCGCTGACGGCGGCCTTCACCGAGAATCTGGAGATCAAAGATGCCGCCTCGTACAGAGAGCTCACCCTGGTGCAGGAGGCAGAGCTCATTTTCGACCTGGTCAAGGAGCTGCAGAACCCTAGCTGCATGGAGAAGTCCATGCACAAAATCCTACAGAGGGTCTGCCTCCTGGTGAACGCTGACAGGTGCAGCATGTTCGTGTGCCGGGCCCGGAACGGGACGCCCGAGCTGACCACCGTGCTCTTCAACGTCACCCCTACCTCCCAGTTCGAGCACAACCTTGTGGACCCCAACTCTGAGATAGTCTTCCCTTTTGACATTGGCATTGTGGGCTACGCAGCGCACTCAAAGAAGATGTACAACATCCCAGACGTGAAACAGGTGAGTCTGCGTGAATGATTATGCACTTGTTGCTGTTGGAGCGGGGCCGTCCATTTGCAGTGTAGACAGTCACCAAACCTAGTTTTATGTTCAAAAATTGAAGGGCAAACTTCCAAGACTTATGGGACACATGCACAGGGTTCATATGCAATACAATTCAGTTTTCGAAATTTAAAGATATTTCTTCATGAAGCACATGAGGACTGAGATTTGGTTCCCAAAACTGTAACAAATGAGGTAGAAGCCTGACATTGGCCATGTCATCTGAAAAGCAACAAAAAATGGACTGAGTGAGTTCTTGTGCTCTTCAGTTCTGCTAAATATAGTCACAAACGTTAAAAAAAATGTTTACTGTGTTTATTATGTAGAAAACCCCCATGTTTATGTACATATATATTGGGTAGAAACCAATTTAACAACAGGATTAGTGCAGAAGACCTCACAGGGTAACCCCACAAGACCCCTTGGAGAAATGAATCCAATTAGATAAAGAGCAACATTGTTAAGGTGCTTAACACAGATGCTACATATTGTGAACCCAAATTGAGATGTTCCTGAGTTATCAGAGCTATAAGTCACAGATAAGCAGTGTGTTAATCATACTCCATATCTGTCAGGTGTGTCACAGTGATGGTGCCTACAGGATGGTGGTCTCTCTAACCCGTTTAGTATGGTACAGAAAACCAGGCTTCACTCCTGGTAATAGTGCTGAACTGTAAAGAGAGAATCAATCAAGTATAACAAAGAGAGGTCGCTCTTTGGTTCCATACGATTTGAAGGTGAAGACTTTTAATAAAATAGCAATGTGTGTCCTCTCTTTGTTATACTTGATTGAGGCTCTCATTTAAATTCTTTTTATTAATTGTTTAAAAAAACTGGGCAATGTGTCTGTCCAGAAAGAGTGGAGCTGAGAAGTGGGAGATTTGCGTGAAACTTGGATGTAGTGGAAGACATTTAACTTCCTTCTCAGTTAGTCGGATGAGGTGCTGAGGCGACGGGGAGAGAGAGAGATGGATGCACGTATCATATGGATGTCTTTGATCGCCTTGCGCTGAATTTACGACCTTGTGTGATAAAAATAGCCAGAGCAAAAGTGGTTGGAGCATTTGCTTTTCTCTCGTAACTGATTGGCCACAGAGCACCGTCTTTGGCCATATGCTCACATGAGCATGCAACTGGGTTGTGTGTAGCACTTCTCTTGCTTAAAAGAGAAGTAGCTTAAAATTTTGCCAGAAAAATATAATCCTTAAACAGAGCGACTACAGTGTTCAATGAATATTCAAATGATTTATTTTATAAGAAGTAGTATATGCAGTATAATTAAATATATGCAGAGGTGGGTAATCCAGGTCCAAAAATCCAGACTTTGTTTCAACCAATCAGTTGAGCATTTTGTCTCAGTCACAGAGCGCTCAATTAGTTGGTTGAAACAAAATCCTGGTCTGGATTTTTACCCTATGGACCTGAATTACCCACCTCTGAATATATGCAGTATATTATTTTTGTAGAAGTGATTATACACTATATATCTGTTGGCTGTTTGCCGACAGCAGGGGTAGGAACCTGATCCATGGAGGGCTGGTTTGGGTGTGGGTTTTTGGAATGACCTCTCAATCAGCCAATAACAGTGGGTCCCCAGGACTGGACATGAGAACCACTTTATTATCACTTCATTATCGACTGATTGAGAGGTCATCCCAAAAACCTACACCCACAGCTGCCCTCCATGGATCAGATTCCCCAGCCACGGCCTACGGACCAG
>JAODKN010000042.1:9170777-9188865 GCA_026774425.1 Petrocephalus zakoni
ATCTAACCCAAACTTTTTACACCCGCACAATTTCCCTCATCGGGTATTTGGTTGTTACACTGTTCTCTGTTAACTGTAGACACTGCATTATGGGAAAATCCAAGGATGGTGGCTGTTTCTGAGATGCTAGATCCACCCGCTTCTGGTTGCGACGATCATAAAATGATGAGAATCACTTTGTTCACATGCATTTCCATTTTAAAGCTTTGCCAAACAATCACTAAGCCTCCCAACAGAGTTTGTACGCTGTGTGCATTGACTTGCTGCCACATGATTTTCTGGAGGGAACAAGCCTTTTGCATTCAGAAGCAGATGTACCTCATGAACTGGCCACTGAGTGTATGTTGTGTGTAATGTTGGTGTTATAGATGATGCTATATAAAACATCATGGCACATTTTCCAGGGTGAGATTAACGGAACACCATCAGTTCCTATTAATTTTTAATTATCGTTTATTATTATTACCCTTTAAATTGTGCGGCAGCATGTGTGACCCAGAATAAGATCAAACAAGCACATAAAAAGGGATATGGGCTGAAAGTAACCAGTGTTGCCTGTTATTACTGTGGCTGTGCGTGATAGCTCTGCATTCCCCATCGCAGAACCCTAACTTCAGTGACTTTGTGGACAAGCAGACCGGCTACGTCACGAAAAACATGCTCGCGTTCCCCATCTTGGCTGAGAAGGAGCCTCTGGCGGTCATCATGGCGCTAAACAAAATCGGGGCGAACGAGTTCTCCAAAGCAGACGAGGAGGTTAGTGAGGCGAGGATGGTTCATGCGGTGTGCCGTACCGAACGAGACATTCAAATGTAAGTGGAACCTAACCAAAGCCGCTGGCAGGTCCTCCTCTTCAGCCAAACAGCCATGTAGCTTTGACAGTATGACTTTAATTAGCACCAGAAACACCAGGCTTGGTTGGAGCCTGGACCTTTTCCTGACCTGTCAGACCTGCTGCATTACAGTAACAGCGAGCCCTGACCTTGCTATTAAAAGGAACATGCTTGCATGTGCTACATTGAGTTATGCTAACCAAGGAATCCGATCCCCTTCAGTATTTTAGTTTCTCTTGGAGGTCTAATGTCTCAGTACCAGGGACATGAAACATTGATTACAGTTCTCCAACAGTATTTACTACGTCGTTTCCACACTTGCCCCCCCCCAAACTGATATTCGTACCTAATTTATGCCAGCCTGCTGTTTCCTCATTGCTTCTGATTTAATAAAAGCTGAAATTGTATTTCCTTTTCTTTAAGCTCTTCAAAAAATACCTGAATTTCGCTACAGTTGTCACCCTGCAGCATTACACCGCATACATGTGGAACGTAGAATCCAGGAGAAGTCAGGTGACTGAACGCGGCCAAACTGTGACCCGCCTCCCCATTCTCATTGGTCGGCCGAAGCTGTGTTTCAAAACAACTGACATTTTTATCACTTATCTGTAGCTGTGGAATTTTGGTTTTTGCAACAGGGTCTTCAGACCAGTTTATCTTATCATAAAGAGAACCTATTACTCTCCATGTTGTATAGCGTTATGTGCATGTAAACGGTCTGCAAAGTCTTAAGGCCCAAAGTACACATCAAAGGGAATAACTCTCACCACAGAAACCACTCCACTCTAATTTGCCTGAAACACCTCATTAGAATTCCTGCTCTTACTTTCATGACATTTTCCCTCTCACATTTTCCAAGGTGTTACTCTGGTCGGCCAGCAAAGTGTTCGAAGAACTGACGGACATCGAGCGACAGTTTCACAAAGCGCTTTACACCGTGAGAACGTACCTCCTGTGTGAAAGATATTCCGTCGGTCTCCTGGATATGACCAAAGAGAAGGTTTGTAAATAAACCCTCTGTTTTATTTGGTCAAAATGAGGTGTGGAACTCTTCAGCTCGAGCCGACTCTGGGTCACAATATTTTCCATGTTGGCAGGAATTCTATGATGAATGGCCTGTCCGACTCGGAGACGTCGAACCTTACAAGGGCCCAAAAACTCCAGATGGCAGAGTATGTATTTATTAAACCGATCTTTAGCGATTGACCCGCTAAAACAGGTTTTTTTGCAAAGTGGACAATGTAAAAGCATAAAAAATGGTTACTGGCTTTGTCCTACCCAGGAAGTGAACTTCTACAAAATCATTGATTACCTTTTGGAAGGAAAAGAAGAGATTAAAGTGATACCGTGAGTCTTGACCATCTACGTGAATCTACCAGGTCGTGGTTTCTGTTGGCCTTAAGTCAGCGGTTCCAAGTTCTCATATTTTCTAGATTCCTTATCCGCTGGTGTTTTAGTAAAATTGAATTGTTCATTAATTATGATTTTCTGAGCTTAAGTTAAAAAGATAAAATTATATATTTTTTTGCTTCCAGGGCTCCTCCAGCAGACCACTGGGCCCTTGTCAGTGGGCTCCCGACATATGTCGCAGAAAATGGCTTTGTAAGTTTTGTTTAATTTGTTCTACTCTGTAAACCCAAAGGAATCACACTGGATCAAGAACAAACTCAGTATAATACGTAGAGTATATAATATATGATATTATACTGGCCATTTTGAGTCTTCAATTGAATCGTCACTTGACTGATGGTCCAGATACTCAACTAATCTAAAGAAGGCCAGTTGTATTGCATCTTTAATCAGCACAACAGTTTTCAGCTGTGCTGAACAAAATTTCAAAACGGATTTCTAATGATTAAATTTGCAGTGTAAAATTGTAAACTTGGATTAGCAAACACAATGTTCCATTGGAACACAGGGCTGATGGTTGCTGATCATTGGCCGCTGTATGCCAGTGCAGCTTTTACATCACAAACCAGCCGATTCCAGTTACAACAGTTATTTACAACATTTACAATGTCTATACTGCATTTTTGATTAGCCTGATGTTATTTTAATAGACAAAAAATAGCTTTTCTTTTGAAAACAAATATACTCCATGACTGCCATTGGCTGTTTTCCTGTGAAGTAACATTAATGTTGTTGTCTGATAAATAAAGTGGTTGTCTGCCACTTGTCCTTACACAGATCTGTAACATGATGAACGCCTCTGCAGATGAGTACTTCACTTTCCAGGTAAGGGAAAGATGAAGGTCAGTATATGTCCGCCATAGATTTGAGAATTGTTAGTGCCTGGATGGGTATGCAGAAATCGCATTATCTTTGGCCCCAAAGTAGACAATATTAACCCTTATATCAATTCCTCAGAAAGAGGCTGTGGATGACTCAGGCTGGAAGATTAGGAATGTCCTGTCCCTTCCTATAGTCAACAAAAAGGAGGAAATTGTGGGCGTAGCCACCTTTTACAACAGAAAGGACGGCAAGCCATTTGACGAGTATGATGAACAGATCACCGAGGTTGGTCAATGAGACTGATATTTACGATTGTTTCTTTTTCAGTTGAGTTTTAAAATGCCGCATCTTGATTCAAAGTAGTCTTTTGATTGTTAGACATGTCAATAAAAATGACTTGATTCTCTAGGCCCTCACACAGTTCTTAGGGTGGTCTGTCCTAAATTGTGACACCTATGACAAAATGAACAAGCTGGAGAACAGGAAGGACATTGCACAAGAAATGCTCATGTACCAGACAAAGTGCACGAAGAGCGAGCTGCAGTCCATTCTGGTGAGTCTTTGGCTCCAAGTCGACTGAGGTCCTGACAAACAAAACAGTGTCGAGACGATTTAGACAATGCTGTTTGTGTCCTTGCCTGCAGAATACAAAGGAGAAGTTTGATAAAGAGCCAGAGGATTGTGATCAGAAGGAACTTTATAAACTTCTGGTATGGCATCTAAAATATGACACGTGTTAATTCACATAAAACATGCAGTTTCATACACCTAACTAATGCAACTCTATCTGATCTCTGCATAAATTGATTAAAATATTCCCTTGACAATCTCATCATCCTTTCCTGTCATCTGTCTGTTTCTCTTAATCAGAGGTCAACTATTCCAGAGTGTAAAGATGTGGAATTGCTGGAGTTCCATTTCAGTGACTTCCCAGTGTCTGAACATGACCTAATCAAGTGTGGAATTCGTTGTTTCTTCGAGCTGAATGTTGTGGAGAAGTTTAAAGTACCCGCAGATGTAAGACAGTCTTCTAACTGCTATTGTCTATTTGCCATGTATCCTAATAATAGGTTAATATATTCATGTTCTATCCCATCTTGGCTACTGGTAGAAAGAGCCACCTCTATGTTAGCTGCAATTTAGAGCATCCAGTCTGCATCATTTGGTTTCCAAATGAACCCACGTTGCTTAAGCTTTCAGAGTTCTATGTCTTGATTTCAAAACACAATCTGTGCCGTCTTCCTCTATAATAGGTTTTGACACGATGGATGTACACTGTGCGTAAAGGATACCGTGACATTACCTATCACAACTGGAGACACGGGTTCAACGTGGGCCAGACCATGTTCTGCCTGCTACAGGTAGACTCTCTTACAATATAATCGTTAATATAACACAGAGTTTCAGCAGAAACTACTGAAACTTTATGAGTATCAGTTAGCAGACTGCAGTGGTCCCCCCATATCTATGCGTGATACGTTCCAAGAACCATCTGCATTCTGAGCTGTGTGGGTATGGGGACAAAGTGAGATTAGTCATATGCTAGGCGCGACTTCTCCATGTTAGAGCCTGTACTTGCTTGGTGCATGGTTTGAAATTTATGAACTGTTTATTTCTGGAATAAATTTTTTTGGACCACATTAAAATAACTGACACTGTGGATATGGGGGTCCCACTGTATTATATTTTTGGAATCACTCATCATATAGCCTGAGAAGTAAAAAAGCTTGAACCATGAACCAAAGGTTTGTGTTTTTTATGACCATGTAAAGGAAAATGTGTAACTTGCACTCTGCTGGGTATCTAGCATTTAACATTCTCTCCTGTGCTCTTCCCTCCTCCACCATAGACTGGACGCCTGAGGAAATATTACTCTGACCTTGATGCATTTGCAATGGTGGCGGCTGCGTTTTGCCATGACATTGATCACAGAGGAACCAATAATCTCTACCAAACTAAGTAAGCCTTTGCATACCATGCATTTATGCCAAAAGAGAAAGGAATGGACAGCAGGAGTTCTTCACTGTTTGCATGTATGTCATTTTCTGATTGGTAGGAGTGCATCTCCACTGGCCAAACTACATGGATCTTCCATTATGGAGAGGCACCATCTTGAGTACAGCAAGACTCTAATGGCAGATGAAGTAATATTAATTATGATTGAGAAATGTATTTCATCAATACAATGCTGTCAACCCAAGATAGGTCCCATTTATGGTAGATCACAATCTTTCATCTCTCCTTCAGAGTCTAAACATCTTCCAGAACCTTCAGAAGCGTCAATTTGAGACTGTGCAACATTTATTTGATGTTTGTATCATCGCAACAGACTTGGCTCTGTACTTCAAGTGAGTGATTGTCCATTCATGTCCATTGAGAAGATTACTGCCCATAATCCATTACCTTGGTATATTTGGAGATTTTTCAGGCCTTCTTTCACAAAATAGACACTAGATTCCATGTTCATCTGTCCCTCAGGAAAAGGACATTGTTCCAGAAAATCGTTGATGCAACAGAGCCAATGACAGATGAGAAAGAGGCCATCAACTTTGTTGCCAACAACCCTGTCAGGAAGGAAGTCATCATGTATGAATTATATGATAAAATAAAGTTTGAATAATATACCATTGTATACAGAATGATCTGCTTACTGCAGAAACAGAACAGTTATTGATCTTAAAGCCAAGCCAGTTACACTCCAATAAAGGCGTTCTTCCTTCCCAAATAGGGCAATGATGATGACTGGTTGTGATCTCTCTGCCATCACAAAGCCTTGGGAAGTCCAGAGCCAAGTAAGAGCAATCTGTGGTTTCTATGGTGACCTGTACATCTGCTTTTCCCTCGCTGGACCTTTACAGCCCATCCTTTTTTATCATTTAGGTGGCTCTTATGGTAGCAGCTGAATTCTGGGAGCAGGGTGACCTGGAAAGGACAGTTCTCGACCAGCAACCCATTGTAAGTCATAGTGTATCACATATGTAGCAGTGTGACCAGTCACATTAATCTGATGTGATTTTGTTGGGCTTTTTCACATGCTAATATGGCTGATGTTGAACTGCTCCTACATATTGTTCTTAACCCCTGGTCCATGGCCGTGTTGGGGGTTTTGCGGTGGGGTTGGTTAATTTCCAAAAATAAACTGTATATTTTTCAAATTTTCACGACCCCTCACGTTTGGATGTTCTGTTTGCATCTGAATTTTTTTTTTTAAATGGTTAAAGTTACGAAATCATTGATTGATTTACCGGCACTCGAGCATCACCCCACACCCACCCGGGCCATTTTACCTAAAATTCTTTATATGAAGCAATTTGGTCCACGAACATCATGTAAAACAACATTTAAAAATAGAACCTCCTTGTTATAACTGATTCATTGTATAAGGTGCAGCACCTAGCTAAATGAAGAAAAAACTCACTGCGCCCTTATTGGTTCTTTTCCCTCAACTGACTTCAGCCAATGATGGATCGCAACAAGGCTGCTGAACTTCCAAAGATGCAATGTGGTTTCATTGACTTTGTTTGCTCCTTTGTATACAAGGTAAGACACAATATCATCGGGCCTATAATGGTACAAATCTGTCTACAGTGTTCCGTGTTTAAAGGAGAATAAATCTTTTTCGGCATCCATACACTAGTCCTAGGGTGTAGCATTATTTGTGTTGTATGTAATATTTCACTGATCTTTCATGTAAACTGTATTGGATTTAGACTCAACCAGCTGTGTTCACCCCAACGTCTTGTAGGAATTCTCCAGATTCCACAAAGAAATCACGCCAATGTTTGCTGGCCTGAACAATAACAGGACGCACTGGAAGGAGCTTGCCGACATTCACCAAGCAAAGGTCGATGCCCTTGAGGCAGAGAAGAAGAAGCTTGAAGAAGAGGAGGCGAAAAAGGGTGACTATAAAAAATTAAGAACGTAACAGTTGCCAATTCGATGTTGTCATTACAAATCATAAATTTAAATGCATTTTTCATGCTAGGTATTGATAATGGTACGTTATCCAACTTTACTCCTAAGCATGAAAAACTGTTTCAGCTCAATGAAACCAAGCCTTGACTTCTCTTCTCCCTGGTGAAGCTGGTGGAAACTCCGGAGGAGGAGGAGGAGGAGGAGATGGGAAGTCCAAGACTTGCACCATATTTTAGACCCTCAACCCAACCTGTCCATGAATAAAGGACACACATTCCTGGCTGGCGTCCAGAAGGGTGAAGAACCCCCCTCCCCCCGCTCCGGCAATACATCTCCTCTTTATCCTCCTCCTCACATGTCCCTGATGCTTCATATGCCATTCTGTGTGGATCAATGGACTAAAGTTCTCCTTGAGCTTCTGAAGCATCAACCTCAGATGGTTGACCCTGTAAGAATAGCACAATAGTCCCGGATATAGTTCTGTTAGACAACAACAGAACATGCTAGACCTTTGAACAGGTAAGGCTTATTATTATTTTTTTTTAATCATCTACCAAGCCATTGCTACCAGTTTTGACCTCTGGAGCTCTTAGTTCTTCACTCTGCGTCATTACCAGCATTGTTATTGTTACTTACGTCTTGAAACAGACAGTTTTTTTTTTTTTTTTTTTTGAAGCTAAGCTATGCTAACACATTCTTGAATAAAATGTACATAGAAAGTACAAATCCAAACCAAGGTTTTGTTTCAACCAACAAGATGAGTATAGTGACCATCACAGAGTACTCAGCTACTCAGCTAGTTGGTTGAAACAAAATCTTGGTCTGAACTTCTGCTTTCTGGATCGGAACTTGTCTATAATAATTACTTCTGGGAGTAACTTCCCCAAACTGGCTTCATCGCATGTATTTAACGCCATCCAAGGTTTTTGATACTAAACAATGTAGAAGAAATAAAGTATGTAACCCAGTGTCTGAATCCAGAAAATACGCTGAATATTAACGGTTATTGGAATGACACTCAAAGACCATGTGAGAGAAGACAGTATGGGAAGATGTTAGCAGCCCGAGGGCAAATGACTGAAATGGTGCCTCTACGTCTCTAAGAAGATTGCAGTGGATTGGATTTGATTTTAAGCCAGCTTTTGAGGCCCACAAAGCATTAAACTTTAAATACCTTACATAAAGTCAACAATGAGTCTTATTATTTCTAGTGTGACAGGAGCCTCAGAAGCTTCCGTGACAGACAGTTTTTGATAATTAGATCAAAGGACATACACTTAAACAATGTGATATATTGACATCTTAAACTTCTTAAAATAAATCAGCAAATGACTGCTGTGATAGCTGTGAAAATGGACTGTATTCTATCTGGATATAAATGTAAACAATTTCAGCCATTTGCTCTATGAAGAAAGTGTCCCGATTTCTTAGAAATCATTTCAAAACTGAGCAGGTGACTCCTACAGAAAATTGGGGAAGCAGTGAGGTCGAGAGTCGCGTTGCCAAGAACGGGAACGCTCCCATGCTGTTTAAAGGTCTCGGTCTCATTTAACCCCCAGGAAAGAAGGGGTAATCCAATAAGAGGGGCCTGAAATGACTTAGCTAGTACTGTGTTCCAAGAGCTACTCAGAAGACACTTCTGATCAGTCCCACAATCAAAGTTTAAGCATACATTCTGTGAGTTGTCATCTCAGTTTATTCTGCAGCAATAACTTTTTAAACATGGTCGTGTTCTGATATACACACCAACACACCCACACATACAAAGAGGGATGTGTCCATCGATATATGCTTGTATACTGTTAGAATTTGCTATTCCTTGGCTTGTAAAATATGACTGTATGGGTTTCTGTCATAAAATGTAAACTGAAAATGAATAATGGATAAAATAAAGGTCTTATTCAAGATGCTTGCCTCTCTCTGCCACGTTGGTGGGACTGAGCAGCCCCCGGTCACCTTTCTATAGCTCCACTGAAGGTGTCACATCATTAAACAGAGTCGTGAAGAGGTCTGCCTGTTACACAACAGCTGTAGAGGTTAAGGAGAGATCCAGCAGTAAGAATATGACCCCCCCCCCTTGGTCTTTTTGTGGTGAATGGATTACCTGGTAAAGCTGGATCAAATGGGGCAAAGAAGATCAGGCAGGGGTTGAGAGACACACCGGTCCAGGAAGTAAAAATCCAGACCAGGATTTTGATTCAACTAACCAGTTGAGTATGAAGAGTCACAGTCACAGAGCACTCAACTGGTGGGTTGAAACAAACTACACACCTGTGGTTTCTTAGCAGGGTAGATCTTCCTCATTAACTGGCTGCTCTCTGCCACTGGCACTGGACTGGACTCATCCAGTTCTCATATACCCTAGGCACCTAATTCTGTTTCCCAAACCAGTCCTCAAGGACCCTCGGACCATCCACATTTTTGCTCTCTCCCAGCTCCGAAAACTCCAAAAAGGACCGGGTTGGGAAACACTGACATAATTCACCCCTGGTTAAATACAGTATGTTGGTCCTTATACATCACTGGGGCAATGAAACAATTAAGACCAGAAGAGTAAAACAGATGTTATACAAAACAAATGGATTATGTTCCGGAACATAAACCGTATTGCCTGATTAATGGGCCTACTATCCTTCGTATTATTCTTTTGGCCCATGATACATTTAGGCACTACCTCTTGCCCTAACCAAAAAAAAAATCCTGCAAAAAGATTTAACAATTTTTACTTAAATGTCACATTGGCTACGGGGCAGTAGTTGTATAACGCTGAGGCTGGATGGACATCTATTCTGCCCTGTCATTCATATATGACTAACAGACCTCAGTAATGCATCTTAAACACTGCAGTGCTGTCTTCTCGAGCATCAATGGCCTCCATCCTGACACAGCAAGAACAGCATCGCTGTCTGCTGTCTGCTATTCTCCATGTCTTCCTGCTGTCGGAGCTTGTACTTGTTAGGCTGTAGCCGCTTCCTGTAACGACAGGTAACCATATCGTAGACTTGGCTGGGTCCTCAGACACACTCATTTCCTCATACTTACGGGAAAACTAATAGCATCTTGGAAGAACCGGGAAGAGCCTTGAGCGAGTGGATGGGGCATGCATCTCAGTTTGTGAGTAGGCCTTGTCCCAACCCTTCACGAGTGATTAAGATACGCGTTCAAGTGTTTTTCATGCAAGCTCATAAAACTGGTCTAAAAACACTCCAGTTCCCGAAAGACTACACCTCACACTAGCATGCACACACAGCCTCAGATGTGTACGCACGCATATTTATATAACTGCATTTATATAACTTTGTGAACTGCGCAGCACGATTCAGCCTGAGGAATGCGGCGATCTGCCAAGACCAATTGGAAAACTGGATGCTTCGAGCGCAAGTCAAATTAGTCAAGAATGTTTTATTATGTTTTACGACAGGGGTTCCTGTTGGCCTTGGCTTCGGGGGGGAGTTGTTTCATCCAAGATGCATGGCTCTTCACCTCCATCTCGCCCTCCTCCACATGAAACTCCAGCAATATCCAGAGAGCTCAAGTTAAGAAGAGCATAAAAAGAAACCAGCTCCTCTCCTATGTGATAGTAATTGAGAAACTATGTTACTACTTATCTAAATGAATAAGGAGCAGATTGAGGTGGCCTGAAGTCTCCCTCCCAGAGGAAGACAAGGCACCAGCAAGCCAGGGACATATATATTTCGTACTTGGGACGCCAAATTTTCATTTGGTGATGGTGATAATTTATAACACCATGGACATTATATAGAGTGTCATGTATATGACCATAAAAATGCCGGACGAAATCTGAAGTTTGATCTATACAAAAATCTTGGACTTCAAAAAGAACTTCAAAGGAACATGTCCTCAAAGTAGTCATCGAATTCCTCCTCTCTAAAGAAAAAAAGGGAAACAAGACTCATTGAGTTTAAAACATCATCACTCACAAATCTAAAAGAAAAACACAAGCTGAATAGTATAAACAGTGTAATTTTAAATCTGAAATCCATTCTCTTCTCTACTGGTACTGGTATTTAACAGTACTCGTATTCACACTCACTGCTCAAAATGTCATACACACAATATCATGCTGACCATTATAATGCATTATGACGGTATCAATAGTGCATTACAGATGAAAGCTTTATTGGAGCTTAAAAAGTATTATAAATCAACATTACAATTCCTTATAAATATTGATAGAATATGCTGTAATGCTTTATTAATTCTTATAATTATAATGCATTATAGATGACAGCTTTACATAAAGAGTTACCGTTGTTGTTAATGACTGAAATGTTACCACGACATGATATCTGCTGTGTAGACGTGCATGAGACTCGCCTCGATTTCTCCTCTATGCTGGGCGCTGGACCCTTCCAGTGGTCTGTCTCTGAAGAGGCCTCATCTTCCTCAGCTTCCTCCTCCTCACTACACGCTGGGTCTGCAGCAGGAAATGCTTTCTTAGCATGGCATGGAGTGATAACTAATCCTACCAAGGTCCTCTGATATTCCGCATATTTTATCAGGCCCAACCAAAGACTGACCTAAAGGAAGTCTAAGCCAGTGCACAGAGGCATGGGGCTGCTAGATCAGTGTTTCCCAACCTGGTCTTTGGGGACCCCCCCAGGCAGTCCATGTTTTTTCTCCCTTCCAGCTCTCGGCAAAAGAACGTGGATGTCAAGTACCGGGTTAGAAAACACTGCTCTAGAGGAACCATACTCTTGTATAGTGAAAAAAATGGTGGCATTAATGAGTAACACAAAATATTTAGCATACTTCCAGCAGTGAGGCACAACAATTAAGCCGCAGGGGACTCGTAAAAGGGCAGGACGTAAAACTAGAAACGTACGGCATCATCATTACAGAGCTCAACATCAGTGTTCAGTCGCACACCATCTGGAATCGAGCCAATAGAAAACCAGATGTTCTTTGAGGACTTCCTCCAGCTTGCTGTTTGTTCTCTATGAGGTTTCCACAGTTCACACCGAAAAATTCCGTCAATAGTCACAAGTCCTAATCGGCGAGGACTTTGAATGTACTTTACCTTCGTCAGTAGCTTCAGAGTCTTCTGAGCTTGTGCTGGTAGCATGTTCTGTGTGGGAAATGAATGCGTGACAGTAAGTAACGCTTCCTGAATATCGCGGTAGATACCGGAAAAGAGGACTGCTTTAGCGGCAATAAGTAAGTATCGGAAGGAAGGAAAAAAATAAGGAGATGAAGGGGAGACACACACACACACACATATATATAAATAAATTTGCACATTTCATGTATGTGTGTGTGTGTATATATATATATATATATATATATATATATACACATATACACACATATACACACTACACATATTTATATATACACACATTCATTATATAGATATATATATACATTCAGATGTACATATATGAATGCAATGATGGAGAGATGGAAGGGAGAAAAAGGAAAAGACCCAAAAAGAGAAAGAGGAGGAGAAGAGGCAGGAAAGGAGAAGAAGAAGCAGACAGTGTAGAAAAAAGTAAGAGAAGGAAAAGAGTAACACAGCCTTGTGCTGTGACGTGACAGTCAGCGTCTGGGCTCAGAAGAGCACGGCGAGGAGAAGCTGAGGGAACATTGTCCTGCCTTTGCTCTTCCGCCTGCGCTTCTTCTGCTGGGACGGCTTGGCTCTTTTCACCTCCCTCTTCACTTCGGCTTTTCTCCTCTTTTTAGCTTTGACTTCCTTCCTCCTAAAAAGGAATTTAGGAAGGTTCACGTTGTAGTAAAGCTTTTTTATTTTTTTTGAGGATGCATTAAAATGCGGAACATGTTACGTTAAAATAAAAAATGAACACCTACTTGTGATGGTAGTTAAGTTTGTAGGAGCACTCTGGGCAAAGCCCTGAAAGTAGAATCTGCCGGTCAGTGCTGGTGACGGACATACGGTTTAAGTGGTACAAAAATGCCACACAGCAATGATTTACAACAAGCAAGAATGCATATTAGACTTTTAAATGTATTTATGAAACCTGGGACAGATGTGTACTGAATAAACAGTCACAGAAGATGGTCTTGTTGTCTTTCAGAAATTTTGAAGTTGAGCTTAAGCATTGTTGTTTTAATTTAAAAAGTTAAAATGTTGAGTATGAAAGTATGAAAAGCTAATGTAGCATCTGAAAGCTGGCTGTTTTAATCTGTTATACTGTTATGTGTGTTATACAGTACCAGTCAAAAGTCTGGACACATCTACTGATGATCATTGTTTTTCAACAAGATACCAACCCTAAGCACACCCCGGGGTTATGTAGTAAGTATTATCTTGTGAAGAACAGGGAAAGATATGGAGTACTGTGACAGACGACTTGGCCCCCCACAATCCCCCGACCTAAACCCTAAAGAGCTGATTTGAGATGTGCAGGATCATAGAGTAAGAGCAGCCAACTTGTGGCCAGAACTTACAAAAAGTGGTGGCTACATCTGGAAGCTGGCTGAAGGAATGCCAGGAGTCTACAAGTAAGTGTATCCAGTCATTCGCACTAACAAATATTCCACGCTGGAATATGTGTGGAGATTCATGTCTGAACTGTCTGGTCCACGCGCATGAAGGCGACATACTCAGTTTCACGAGCGCATTCCTCTTCTCCCCCTGCTCCACATAGGCAAAGTTCACCTCCCAGCTTTTCAGGGCTTCCTTCTGCTCACAGCGTTTGCTCCCACAGAAGAACTGGCCTACGGCACAGACAGGGTTAACCCCGCTATCGGGGGGGGAGCCGGGGTGACCTGTCAATCAGCACTTTGATACGTGAGTCGGCTCATGTTGTTTTGAAACCTAGCAGAGTTCCAAAGGGGCCAAACGGGCAGTACTTGAACAGCACATGCATCGGTCAAAAAATAAATAAAAAATACCCAAAATGTTGTACTTTTTGTTGACAAGCCAACCACTGCTCAGCAAAGAGGAGGAGTGGTCATACGTGGAAGCCAACCAAATGGGTAAACGGACAGCATATTCAGAAGAATGGTCGAGTGTCACTAAGCGCAGTTCCAAACACACAGTATGACAGCATTCTAAGAAGGACGGAAGCCGTTAGGAGGTAAAGGGTGACCTTACTCCATATTGTGTCCTTCACATTAATATAACGTGTGGCTGTTTCCTGTATTTTGCCCCTGTGTGTTTTTTATCTTTTCCAATATTAAATAAACAGAATCATGCTAAAAACCTTCTTTCATTGAATCTCTTGAAGGTTTAATATGGACTAGTAACAGTGTAATGTTGAGAAGCAGAAATACTCTGTACATTAGCATTAGCAGGAAGATAATGGTGACGATCCTTTTGGGGGCGACAGAGCAGAGGATATTAATGCTAACGCTAGCACATGCTGCGCAGTGCTCAGGGCATGGCGATGCAGTACTGACTCGGGCTGGAGGGGGGCGCTCTCCATCAGCCGTAGCTCGGTGCTCTTTTCATGCTAATTCCCAGCCAATCCTTAACCTGCCTATCGACGGGTTTAGCTACAGCAGGCTTACGGGGACATCGTCCAGGTTGGCCAGGCCGAAGGCCGAGAACCGTTGGGGGGGTAAGTGCGTCATGAGTAATATCCCTCTGCCAGTGTTTCTCCCGCCCACTGGCCCGCAGCGTGAGAAACCCCAGGCCTCCGCTTCCATTTTCACGTGCAGAATTGCTTCAGGCAGGCTGACAAGTGGCCCTATTCACTCTCCCTGACAACAAAGGATGTCTCTGCTACTGACCGCTGCTGGAGGGGAAAGCCTTTAAGACAGATGCCAGCCACATCAGCACAATCTTCCCCTTGTGCCCCAGGCAAGCACAGCAGTAAGGCAAAGCTCCACCGGGCTAGTGCCGTCTACCCGCGGAAAATGATCGTTTATCATTATCAGAGCTCCGGATTTCAGTGCAAGGGTCCGGTGAACTTGAGGAGTTTGTTGATCCGGTGTTGTGACACCAATCACATGCGCAAAGACAACATATGGTATCACTGCTCCCTCAACGATCCGCCCGTCTGCCAAAGATTTCCGGGGATATTCTTAAAAGTTTATAGTTTTTGTGACCTACTTCAAGAGAATTTGCTTCCAGAGCAAACACCAGTTATCGAACACCTATTTAGCCCTGTTAAATATTCACCAGGAAATGGACATCACGACATCATGGGGCTGAGGTGGCCCTGCGTTACTCTGCGTGGCAGTCCCAGGGTGCGGCTTGTGGCACAGGACACAGACAGGGATCTCGTGCACTGGCCTTTTATCCCGTCTCAGCAGTGATATATTCCAGCTAAGGGCCTTTCCAAGCACCTAACCATCACACATCCCCTTCAGTTTGCTCTTGGGGGCTCTGCTTAATGGAAATGGGATAGAGCAAATCTGTGTCGCACCTTAAATCCCAAGAAAACGGTGGAGGGACTCCCTTTGAGACATTTTGCAATTCTGTAAGTCAAGGTCACGATTCACAGCCCAGAGATTAAGGGCTGAACTGGGTAAGGGTGGGGGGGGTGGGAAGCTGGGGGTTCCCCAATGTCCAGCTTCCTGTGGGTCACCATTGCATGAAAACAGTGTCATGTCACGGTTCTTGGTCACGGATTCGGCTCTCGCTAGCGGTCGGCAGGCAGCTGGACGCCGCGGGGGAGATGCGAGGGACAGGTGAGAGTTCTGGGCAGCACCCAAGGTGCCCTGCCCCCCCATTGCCGATAGCCAAAGCGAGGCCCTGGAAAGGCAGCCTGACAGATGGCGCGCGGATGTCGGCGCTAAGCCCGGAGCAGGGAGTGGCGTCCGGGGAAGCCATGTGGGCAGGAGCACCGTGGCCCGTTCGCCCTTAGGAGGAGTGCTGCGGGAGGTGTGGCCGTCTGCCCCTGACGGGATTTCCACTAGCTAGCCATGCTTAATCTGCTCAGCCCAAACGCCGCTCGCCAGGGGTATAGCTAGGCGCTCGCTATAGCCCTGAGAGGAGGGGCAAAGCACAAATAATAAGCTAGCATGGCATGACGTAAAGGCAGCTACTTTATCTGAAACCCTGTGTTGTTCCAGGGGATACATATAATTCATCATATTCAGATTTATTTGTGGCACATTATTCAGGTGATATGTTTTGATGTAAAAGGGTCTTACCTGCACCCTATAGAAAGGACGCCCCAAAAATGCATATATCAAAATTATAACACATTCTAATAAAATTATAAGACTTAGCTACTAAATATTTAAATGTGCGAGATGGACTGTGCTTGTAACACTCTCTGTGTTCCTGTGTCATATTTCAAGGAGAGACGAGTTCCTGCTCAGAATCATCAGAAGGAGGTGATCTCCAGCCACGGTACCGCAGTAAACAGAAGGGCCGGTCCATATGTAACGCACCATAAACATTCGTTGTGGGGTGACCTGCAAAGCACTTTCCACTGTGGGGTTAGAGCTAAGGTCACTTCGGAGTCAAAGCCAGGCTTCAGTTTACTTTATTATATTATTTGATCTACAAAAATAATGTCCGGAAAATATTGGGTCCATGTGTCATTTTTAGTGGTATGGGAAAAAACCCCTACATACATACAGATGAATTTGCAGCCTAGATATTTTTGAATTGTCAATACAAACTTTGCTAGGTTATTTCACACCATCACAGATTTCAAATATCATATCACGTCATATAAAATATAATGTCTTTTTTGGAAAACATGGGATTGTGTCTGGGGTAATACTGCCATCTAGTGGCTGGAGCCTTATGAGGCAAATTTTCGCGGTTACCGCATTGTCAAGGCTCTCCTGGGACTTGCGTTTCCTAACTATGGCTGTTCACTGTGTTTACACTGTATTAATATCATACAAATTAATGCACACTAATATTTATTGCTTAGAGTAACAAAATAAAGCCAAGATAAGGTCAATCTATAGTTATGCAAAAGACAGAACCAATTTTTTAAATTATATTATTTTTCTTTTCAGATGACTACAAAAAGACCATCCCGCACACCTCCTCTCTGTAGCTACAGCTTGCCATGTAAGATACATCTAAATTTATCCTGGACTCCACATAACTGCTCATACAAATGCTTGTTCATCAAAAAGATGCTAATGCCTCTTCAAACAACGCGAAATGCACTGTTTGGGCCCCGTCCCAGACGAAACGGAAACTGCATTCAAAACACCGTCCATTATGCTGGGCACTTAGCTCCCCATAACATCCTTATCCCAAATTTTGTGGAAAAAAATGTGTGACCTAGAAATGTTACAAGTGACTTATACACGACGTTATACAGTCGTCCCTCGTTAATCGCGGGTGTTACGTTCTAACATTATAACCCGCAATAGGCGAAATCCGCGAAGTAGTCAGCTTTATTTTTTACAGTTATTATAGATGTTTTAAGGCTGTAAAACACCTCACTACACACTTTATACACTTTTCTTAGCATCTTCCTCTGCCTTTTGGGTGCTACCGCAGTTGCCTTTGATGATGCAAAACGTTTTGTTGACATTGTTGGGGAGAAAACTTACAAACATACAGTACAGCACTTCAGAGTCACACTGCTAGCGATCGAAGATTTATGTAAATTTGACAAGCTGAACACATTCTGTACTGTACGGGAGATGCGGCACGGATGAGATTGATTGACAATGGTCTACAGCCGATCAGGACCCAGAACACAAAGCGCTGTAAAAACATGCGAAATTGCACAAAAAAAAATCTGCGAAAATGCGAGGCCGCGAAAGGTGAAAGGTTATAGCGAGGGACCACTGTACACCAAATTAAAATGCAAGAAGCCCTGAGTAACACGAAACCTTTGTCCTGCAACAGTTAGAACGGTACACAAATTCATAAGATTCTGGGAGGGGTTACATCACATTTCCTCATTATTATCAAGCTTATTACAATATGCATGCTTCCTTTCAGGTGAATAAATTATTCAAGTATTAATTTAAACAGATGTTTGTAGTAAACAGATTTTTGTTTCCATTATAACAAAAATAAAATGTCAGTTTTGGGACACAATGGTGATTTTTCATCTGTAAATGTAAGCAGCACAACGCCGACATGTTCCCATTTCTGACTAACACTTTACATTAACCATAAAGGGGGGGGGGGGGGGGGGGGGGGGGGGGGGGGGGGGGGGGGGGGGGGGGGGGGGGGGGGGGGGGGGGGGGGG
>JAODKN010000042.1:9199129-9220315 GCA_026774425.1 Petrocephalus zakoni
ACTTGGAGAACACTGTACGCTTATGGATGGGCATTTGAGCAACCACTTCCTCTACAGTGCACATGGGGTGCTGTGGGGATCATTAGTTTAAAACGAGGAGGAGTATGAATATGCCACATTGGACGTAATCCTACATGGAATATTACATTCTATCGATTAATTTATTAATCCGACGCGAATAAAAAAAATATATATATACATATAAATTAAATGCGTTTGCACTTTCCATTTCGGATGCTGACCTACCTAGACAGATAAGCCTTTATTCTCTTCCAATGTGGTATTTTCTGTGGCCGCCGTTACAGGTTTTTTTCAATACAGTTCAGTTTAGGTTTAGCCGATTGCCGTCTCTGCGCTGCATTTGCAACACAACGACTCCCAGGACGAATTGCTTGGATTAACGCCTGCTAACCGAGGCTTTCAGCTCGGCTGAATTCATTACGCGACAGCCTCAGAAGCAAAGATACAACAAAAAAAAAAACCAAACAAAACAAAAAAAAAAAGAAAGAAGCAGGGGGCTGGTTTGGCATCAAAGAAATATAAAATAACTGAAATAAATATTCCGCGCGGAGAAACCGGTTCATGTGCAGCATTATTCTACGAGCTGGTTACAACCATAGCGGTTCAAAAGGATGGGATATGCTAACAAAAGCTTCAAAAGATACACTTTTTGGCTTTGGATCGCCTCTGTACTGCTTATAGTACAGACTAAGAGAGCGAAGCAACCCCGATGCCCACCGTCTTGTACATGCACCAAAGATAATGCCCTGTGCGAAAACATTAAATCGGTTCCTCGCAGCTTTCCTCCCGATGTCGTTTCATTGTAAGTTGTCTGAAATACGCATGTAGCAGCCGCCGCTTTGTATGCAATATTACACGAACGCGTGCGAAAATAAGGATTCGTCATGCATATTTTTGTCTTTCTTGCATGCTCCTGGTGTATACAGACTGTTTATATCTGCTTTATTTTCTGCCATAACCCTTTGATATGTTATCCCAGCGCCACTGATGTGAATAACGCAGTCCACTAAACAGTTTTGTTCATAAAATAATGTTGCCTCATGAGAAACGATACTTTCTTTTTTTATATAAGATCGTTTGTGAAATCTGGATTCAGCGAAGTCCCAGAAGGAAGCTTCGTGCACACACCAGCCCTTCAGCTCCTGTGAGTCATTTTTTTTATTATTTAAAATGTTTAATTCAGTCTAATTTTGCACATGCTCTGCAGACAGCTAGTTCTCTGTTTTTAACTGATGATCGCCATATTTTTGCGGACAAAGCACAGACTGAATCTCAATAACTATAGTCCCCCCCCGACCGTTAGACGGCTATACGTATTATACTGGTTCTTAATGTTAATGTTAACTCGGATTTGAAAGGGGTATCAGAAGGTGTTTAAGGTATGCATTGCAGTCTGAAACTGTGTACGTTACTTAAAAAAGCACAAAACATAGCTTATTTGAATATCAAAGTACTTCGTTTTATACCCGTATCCCACTGACCATAAGATAATCATTTTATACAACATCCTACTTTAAATGGTCAAATAACAAAAATAATTTAAATAGTTCGATTTTTATCGGTTTACCACAATTACCAGGTGATCGATCTTTCCCCACATATAACCGAAACCGTAATGTTCCAGTCCAGAAAATGGCTTTAAAAATATCAAGACAAGCCAGGGACGCATCTTTTAATTTAGGGGACTACAAAGTGATCAGCAGGGCATTGTGTTGTTAAACAAAGACTGTTACATTGGAGCGATTTTTTTGGCGATTTTAATGTCTAAGCGTGTTCTGTCTTTGACTCATAAAAATATAAATATATTGTCATTTGGCACTATGTTTCCATTAGGTCAACTCATTGTAGATAATTTTATATAAAAAATAAATCCATGTACTTGAACAAATAAAAAATAACATTTAAAAACTTTGTGCGTGTCAGACATAACCCTTTAAATCTATCATATTGATTGTATTACATGAACTCAAACTTTTCATAAACTGGTCCAACCTTATTTTTTCTGGAACATATTACTGGGACTCAAAGCAGTACAAGTATGGTGAAAATGATTGTTTTGGTAAATTTAAGGAGGGGGGGGGGTTGGTTAACGGTTGGATAGGTATAATTTTATTGTTGAAGAAAAATGTACTCCGTAAAGGTTTATACATTCACATGGCTCGATGTGGCTCTTTTATGTTAGAAATATATGTATATATATATATATATATATATATATATTGCATGGAAAGAGGCCTGCTTAATTATTCACACCTACCAAAACCGGGTAATATAATCTGATGTCTATAACTAATCGTCTGGACACAGGGCCGCTATGTAAAAAGCAGACTCGGGGAGGGTTTCTAACCCACCCATCCTAAGCCATCGGCCTTTCCTCATAGGACTGTAATTGTCAAACCAAAGTGCAGGTGCATGCCTTGTGTTGCAGTGCCCCCCAGACCTTTAACGATTGGGTTTCACTATGTGCATATGTTCAGTCCATCCGACCACTCAAAGTATGAAACCAATCACTGCGTTCATGTAAATGTTTAGCCTTTTTAATTAACCGGGGTCTTTAACTTCCATAAAAAAAAGATGTAAAATCTCATTCTGGCAAGGATATAGAAACGCTGTGATAGACTTGGATTTAATTGCACTTGATGTCGGATGACGTCCAACCATGACCAACCCCTTGGGGCAGCGCATTCTTATTAATGCATTTCGCGGGGTCTTTATTGGCTATTTCTTACACGCCCTACACGGGGGAATATGGTCGTTTACCAAGGACGTGATTGATTCAGCGTTACGCCGGGTTAGTGACTGCAGCAGTGTTACGCTCCGTGTATTCCGCTAGGGGGAGCCGTCAGACGAGTAAGTCTTTGGCAATTTATGCGCAGAATCGCAATCTACAAATCGCCGGTTTGTCTTATTGTCTTATTCTCTGCCATGACGACTTCCAAAGAAGTGTAACTATAGGATGATATCTCCCAATAAATGAAAATACATTTAAAAATCACGTAAACATAAATACAAAACACATCAGAAATGTCCAGAAACACATCTATATTTAGTTTCATTGTGAGATTATACTGGGAAAACTGTTCAACCAGTTAATCTAAATAGATTGAGTTCCTTTTATGGTGTATAACCTCTTAAAATATTAAAAGGCCTGATAGTGACCAAAGGCATAGCCATTTCCCGGTATGTTCTTTGAGAAACTTTGGTGGTCAAACGAGCAATCACATTTTTATACTGGGACAACGGATTCATTTTCATTCATTGTGGAATTTATGCCGTTTTTCTTATGAATATGATAGCATGCACATTTGCCCCTGTTGCAGATGTTTAGTGTTGCTAAGAACAAAATTTACTGTAAATTTGAATTTGGCATAGTTTTGCAGGTAATCAGTGTGGAAGTGAAGGCCTGCCTGTAGGAAATTGTTCTTATTAAGTAAAGTAATTAATTATTAAGTATTATTCTTAAAACATATCTCTCCTGTGATGTTTCTCTCCTCTTATAGACTGTTCACAGCCAACTCCTTTGATTCTATAAACGAAGATGCTTTCCTTGGCCTGCCCCATCTGGAATACTTGTGGGTGAACCTGCACTTCCGATTAAAATGCAATATGATATATAATTGTGTTTCATCACTGACAACTGATGTTGTTTTCCCCAGGTTTATTGAGAACAACAAAATCAAATCCATATCACCTTTCGCTTTCAGGGGACTAAAGTCCCTAATACACTTGTAAGTATTTGATTTTCTTTAATTTTCAGTGTGAACATTAGTAACATTGCTATGATGTAACATGCCACAGGACATTATGCTGCGTCTGTATATATATTCATTAAAGATCGCAGCTGTTGTGAATATTTATTATGCATTTATATCCTTTTCATTTTCTTTGATACCGTACTTTGCAGTTTAACCTTCTATATGAGTACCTCTTTATTATTCTGTAATTCATATTTGCATATGATAACAGCAAACTCAAGAGTGACTTGCAGAAAGGAGTGCCGTTATTTACTGAGACATGAACCACCAAATTGAGAAATTCACCCGTAACAAAAGAAGTCAGATGAGTCACTGGCGTCTTATGGAAGGTCTTGCGCACTGCGTGTCCCTCAGCTGACAGCTATCCCTTTATGTCTGCACACTGGGCGGCCCGGCGAAATTTGTTTTTGTTCTGAGAATTGAACTCTGCCTTCCTCTTTCTTCTCTTTGGCCTTGCCGCCTCCTACTGTCGCCCGCGCGTGCCTATCGTCTCCGTGAAACGGCGCTGATGTGCCCGCCTTACGTATGTGCGGCAGGGCCCGGGGGGCACTAGCGGGGACAGGCGAGGCCCCCTCGGCCGCTGCTGAGCGGTGGGACGCGCATTTGCTCTGTTACACAACACGAGCACAGCTTGTGCCCGCGAGTCCCAACAGAAGGCGCCGTCGGAGCTGATATGGCTTAAATTAACATGGCGTTCTCTGAGGCCAAAAAAGCCTTGCGGAGCAGACAGCCAATCGCGGGTGGGGGCCTGCCTTGCGGAGCAGACAGCCAATTGCGGGTGGGAGCCTGCCTTGCGGAGCAGACAGCCAATCGCGGGTGGGGGCCTGCCTTGCGGTGCAGATAGCCAATCGTGGATGGGGACCTCCCTTTGTAAAGGGTCTTGTCCTGGAGCTGACGGGTAAATGTCCACTGCGTTCCGTGTGATCCGCAGTGCCAGTGTTCTGGGGGAGCGCGGGGCCGCCTCCCAGGCGTATTAGTCTCGATGTCCCTCGTTCTTCAGACGCTGACTGCCGTTTTTAGACATTTTGCATGTACAAGGGCATTGTCTCCTCCGCAGAAGCGTCATTGCTGTTTCCGGCGTGCTACAAAGCAGAAGCCTGTCGACTCCTGCAATTTGGATTCGCTGTCTGCTTTGCTGGGATGCCTGTGTGTTTTTAAGTCCCTGGAAGTGTGTTTCTCTATAACAAGTGAATGACCTTTACATTGGCTAATATATCAAAGATACGATAGGTGTTTATTTTAGGAGTTTGATATATGTTATTGTACTCAATTCTATTGCCCTTTGTCCATTATATTCAGAAACTGGCCCTTTAACTGATTAAATAGCTTTGTCGAGAAATGTTTTAGCATCATACTTTTGATTCAAGGTCAGTCTAGTTACTCATTATCTATGCTCCAGTGTTTAGCTGTTTAAGCAGTTTTACATCCATGAGTCACTTTTCTTGTTTAGTGAAGACAAAGCAGTATAATATAAATAGTTCTTTGGAAAAAAAAACTCCTTTTGCAAATTATTCTGGCTTGGGAACACCTGGTTGCCCCCCAGAAGGAGATGGAAATCTGTAGACTTGGAACTAGAGCTCTCATTTGACCTGCTTGGTATGCTACTTGTGGCCCTCACAAGTGGATGGATGGATGGATGGATGGATGGAAATGATCCTGGGCTCTTCAAAATATATAAAAAATGTGCCACGTGTATGCAAGATATCTGTTATTGAGATTTCTCTTAGTAATTATTCGCTACATTCAAAGCTTAGGGAAATAATTTCTTTAAGATGTCCCTTTTTCTGTCAAAGTGCCTTGTGATCGGCTGGAACTCCATCCGGGGAGTGTGCCTTGCTTCCTGGGATGGTCTCCAGACTCTGTGATCCTGCATTAGATATATGATTGTAGAAAATGGATGGGTTAAAAAAATCATGCATTTGTAATAATTCATTGCAGGCAGTTTCCGCTCATCTGAATGGATGAATTACATCATTTGGCTTTCACTGCCTTTTGGATAATGGCTGTGTTATTTCACAACAGAGGACCACCAGTTGATGAAATGATTTATGTCATCCATAAACATGATAAGGAACACTGTAGCCGAAGAGGACGAAATATAAAAATAAACACACTGTAGCCATGATGCGCTTCAGTGTAGCAGTGACACCTCTGCCTGATAGCCACCAGGTGTCAGGCTGAAATGTTCACGCTGAAATATGTTCTCCGGGGAGTACTCTAGTAGTGTCACTATTCATAGGATGGGGGGTGTGTCTGTATGACCTCTGATTATATGTTTGCATCCTGTTTTAAGGAGTGATTTATATTATATATTTGTACATGTAAAGCACTGTAAAATTATAGGGCCCTAAGCAGAATTTGACCCCCCCCCCCCACAACACGTAAATCAAGATTTCTTGACATTTCAAGTGCCCCTTGGTGGTGTGGGGGGCCCAAGCGGCCGCTTATGCCAGGGGTGCCCAATCTTACCCGCAAAGGGCCGGTGTGTATGTAGGTTTTCGGTATAACCTTTAGATCAGCAGTTCGAAACCAGGTGTGAGGACTCTTCGGCCAATCAGTCCTCTAATTAGTGATCTAATTAGGGAGTTGCAGCGAAAATCCGCATACACACCAGCCCTTTGCGGATAAGATTGGGCACCCCTGGCCTTTGCAATAAACACAGTGTGATGTGACAATATTATTGTGTTGCCGAGGAAATGAATAGGAAGCGTCGTCCCAACTATTCACTAATACTGAATCTCCAACTGTCATTAGGAGTTTGGCCTACAACAACCTACAGACTTTGCCCAGAGATGTTTTCAAGGGCATGGAAGCATTAACAAAAGTGTAGGTATCTTTAAATTCTTTATTCATTAGATGAACTAGACATAGGATTTTGTGCTAATCTTTGTCCATGTTTCATGTTTCATGTCATCCTAACAGACTGTATGCCTAATTTTTTTTTTCACACAGTGATCTTCGGGGCAACACCTTCAACTGCGATTGCAAACTCAAATGGCTGGTGGAATGGATTCACCACACAAATGCTACCGTGGACCAGATTTATTGCGCTAGTCCTCCACTCTACCAGGGCAAGAAAATAAACGATTTAGCGCCTCAGTCGTTTGACTGCATAACAGCAGGTGATTTGCACAGCGACTTTTGCTTTTTTATCATAATTATCAGGACATGCACCTATAGAAATGCTAGACATACTCAGAGCTGACGTGCAATCTATCTTTTTATTTTTCTCTGTGTATTGAGGCCTGGAAAGTAAGCTTGACCTGAGGCGAGTAATTTTGACAGAAGTCGTAAAAAAGACTGAACAATAGCCCACAGGCTAGCAAAACTAGCCCACTTGACTAGTAGCAAAAATTCTTAAGTTCCACCCCTAAGTGTATTGTATAGGATTTAAAATGCACTTAAATTTCAGTACACAAAAATGTGAAACATCTTGCTGAGTACAATGAAAATGCATGAGCAAAACTACCATTCTGTCGCATCTTGTCTTTCAGAATTTGCTGCTTATCAGTCGCTTAAATTTGAGTCAATTTCAGTGGAGTCGTTTTCTCTTGGCAATGATCAGTACGTCGTCTTTGCCCAGCCCTTTACTGGAAAATGTAGCTTTCTGGAGTGGGATCATGTCGAAATGGTGTTTCGGAATTATGATAACATTGAAAGTGAGTATGAGTTTATCAGTTTTGGAGGGAAAGCTAGATTAAACTTGGGAATTATTTCAACCACTAGGTGGAACTGTTTCTCTAGAATTGTTTTTAACTGTGGGAAATACATGGCTAGCTATGTACTTTTGAACTTTATGTCATGGCAATTATAGCAGTGACACGTTATATGATACATTTTATTCTGATGGTGAATTTGGTTGTCTTCATATTTCCATCAGCCGGTTATACGCTATTCATTCTGATTTTCATTGGTTTTTGTAGGCACTTCCACTGTTGTTTGCAAGCCCCTGGTGATGAATAACCAGCTGTTTATCATAGTCGCTCAGCTCTTCGGCGGTTCTCACATTTACAAGCGGGACACCTCCGCTAATAAGTTCATTAAAATACAAGATATCGATATTCTGAAAATAAGGAAGCCCAACGACGTGGAGACGTTTCGCATCGACGGCGAGTCCTTCTTCGTCATCGCCGACAGCTCGAAAGCGGGCACGACGACCGTGTATAAGTGGAATGGCAACGGCTTCTACTCCCACCAGTCTCTTCACCCGTGGTACCGCGACACTGACGTGGAGTACCTGGAAATTGCGGGCAAGCCCCACCTCATCCTGTCCAGCAGCTCACAGAGACCTGTGATTTACCAGTGGAGCAAAAGTCAGAAGTTATTTGACCGACGCACTGACATTCCGGAGATGGAGGACGTGTACGCTGTCAAGCATTTCAAGGTGAAGACCGAGCTCTTCATCTGCCTGACGAGATTCATCGGGGACTCCAAAGTCATGAAGTGGGATGGTGCCATGTTCACGGAAATACAGACCATGCCCTCCCGGGGCTCGATGGTGTTCCAACCTTTTTCTGTCGACAACTGGTATTACACCATCCTTGGAAGCGATTACTCCCTCACCCAGGTCTATCGCTACGACCTAAAGAAAGGCCAGTTCGTCCACGTGCAGGAACTCAACATCCAGGCGCCAAGAGCGTTCTCCCTCGTGTCCATTGATAACCGTGAGTTTCTGCTGGCTTCCAGTTTTAAGGGGAAAACTCAGATTTATGAGCATCTGATGATTGACTTGAGTAATTGAAAGGTGCAGGCAATGTGTGGCTTGGAAAAAGCAGTAGTTGTAACTTCCCTGGATGGAAATGGACTTCTGGTTGGACTAAGTGCATGATAAAATCCACTAATAATACTTCCAGATGAATGCCTTGCTAGAACTATCCATCTTTTTTGTTATCAACCATTGTAGAGTAGCTTTTGAACCCTTTTTTAAAGAAAAAAACAAAAGCCATTGTTAGCGTATCCTTTCCAACTATAAGCCGTACATACCTGTGCAATCACAGCAGTTACGAACAAAATGTACTTTTTAATCTATTTATTAACCTGTTTAGAAGAAAGGAAAAACAACCTGCCAAATAAAATGTTTACATTTTTCTGTCTTTACAGTTCTAAGCAAAATAATTTATAAATTAAGCTTTTGTAGATAAAAGAGGGACCATGCCAGTGAGAAATATTTCATATGGAGTTTTAAAACCACATTTGTAATTTTAAGAATTTAACATGTCGGAATGCAAGCTTAGATTTTGTTGTTGTGTGTTGTTGTTCACGTTGCTCTTGTGTATATGTGGGAGGGGATCTTGCCAAGTTTTATTTTTATCGTTGCTTGTTTGTATTAACTGTATAGTACTAATAAAGAAAATGTAAATGCAGTTTTACTTCTGATTTTTTCATTTTTAAGTGCATTTAATTCTAAGCGCCTTTACATAATGTCAACTTTATGGTAGTCATATTTATAAATCAATACATTATTGAGATACATTATATTAATTAATTATTTTTAATGTAATATTAATTATATTAATTAGAGTCCTTAACCTTAAGAGAAATATAATGAGCTGGAATATATTATGATTGATGCTATGTATATTTATTTATTTGTTTGCTTTTTTATTTGTGTGGTCATTGAGTAGGTTATTTTTTGTGAAGACCCATGCACTTCTGTGAAATTCCCGTTTCATAGCATTTACAGTGTTTTGATCATTGGGGGGAGAGAAAAAAACAAAACAAAATGCAACGTCATAGTTGCCCTACAGGCGTCATAGCCTCCCCCTAGCGGTAGACCTAGGTAACACGCCTGGTGACAAAGCTAAGTAGGTTACTTATTAACGTTAACCCGGGTTCATTGCTCATCGGGGAAACTGCGAGGCAAGATACTACCAGGCCATGCTGACCTGTTGCATCTGAAAGAAATGGACGTTGTCAGCAAAGGAGCGTCCAGTGCGGACGCCGGCGCCGGGCTTTCCTCCATCACCCCCAAGGAAGAAGAAGATGTTAGGGTTCAGGTTTCGCGCACGGCTGTCTTACAGGAAGAACTCGCCGCTGAAATACTAATCCTTCCCGACCGCAGTTCGCACGTGTCAAGTGATGGGGATGCGCCGCGGGTTTCCCTGGATCAGCCCAGGTCCGAAGGGAACTCCGCAAAACTGTGCCATCGCTTCGAGCGCTGCGGGGAGGAAAGTGATCCCGAGGCGGCGGACGCAGGAGGAAGTTTGGTGTCGGAAGGTACAACTGTCACCCCGCATGTTAAGGGCACAGAAGTGAACGGCGGCTCGGTGACACGCCGCCATCGCCCTTTCACTTTAAATAGACGCACTGCCTATGCGCCCAGGAAACTTTCGCAGCGAGGAAAATCACTTTGAAAAAGAAGGTGCCGGTAATAGGACCCGGCGACCTTTCTGCCGAACCGCACATTGTGTAACTTTACGAAGACGGATTGCAGGTCTCCGGCTAATTCATTGTGTTCGGTTCGGCTGTTTTTAATTCAAGGAGCAAGATTTCTCACTGTAAATGTCTTCCGAAGCCCGAAATGCTTTTGCGCGCTCCTTAACTTTCCCCGCAACCTTCAAATATTAATAATGATATTAACGTCATCTGCGAGTATATATGCCTTGGCATGACTGTGCGTTTTCTGGTCTCACCGGGAAGCGTTTGTTATAAAGGTTAATGTTATTATTAATGCCACTGTTTAATTGTCATGGAAATCTACCACTAGAGGTATACAAGCACGTTAGGTATATATAGTCTTTTAAATGTTACTATGTTGCTGGTCTTACGGTTAACAACAATTCAAAGTTACACTACATTTAAAATGAATATTTATTGTTTTCTAAACATCGACACTATTTTGTGAACATTAGTCGCTGTTTTTCGTTGTCTGGTAGGCCTATAAATATTAGTATAAATACTAAATATTAACGCTGGTATATATAACAGGGAAACTACCATGAGATACACGAAGATAAAATAACGAAAGGAATCGGCCATTGTTTGTTCATATGTAATGGCTGGTGACGTTAACTTTGGCGATTAAAACTCTTTACTGAAAGTATTAGTGGGATTAACTTCTGTGATAATCCGCTCACCTAGTACCGCTAGGTATGCGCTGGGTAGGCACACAGAGCAATGCAAAGCACTGCCAAATGCGAGTTTTATAATCTTAAAACTGACGGAAGTGTGTTGTGTTCCAGGCCCCATGTTGAATGAGCTCAGTCCGCGTCGCAGTGGAAAATTGGCACAAATTGACACTTTTCAATTTGTGCCAATTTTGGCCTGATTCATCGTGGTCAGAGCCGACATATAAAGTGTGAAATGACCACTGTCACCAGCAGGTACAAAATTTGCGCCGTGTGCAAATTTGAATATATTATGGGATTAAATGACGGACTGTTATTTGACAAGAGCCTTGGACACAAAACGCTTGTATCTTGAACAGCTTTTAAACATGTCCCATTCACCATGCTTTTATATACAGCATGCTTATATACGAACAATTATGACATAATTAGACAGACAGACAGACAAACACAGAGATAGATAGACAGATGGATAGATACTTTTAAAAGATACTTTTGGTATAATGTATCCTTAGATATGACCTTCAGGTAATTTTACCCCTATTATAGGTATGGTGAATTAGTAAAACAATAGCTAGTCTGCCCAAAATCCCACACAAGTTACACAAAATACCACACAAGCTTAAACTTAGGTGAAACTTTTACCTCCCGCATCAAATGAGAATTTGAGTTTTAGCTAACTGCTAACATTTGAGAACTAGCCAAAAGCACAATGAGCTGTATATATGAGCCAGCTGAGTTCACTGATCACCGTTTTGCCCTCTCTGCAGCCCCTGGAAAGCGGAGAGGGTGCCCGGGCCTCGGCCTGTGTTACGCTCTGCTGGCCTCGATTTTCTTCTCTATCGTAGCTCTCCTGGTGAAGAAAATCGAGGGGGTCCACGCTGTGGAAATCAGCGCCATCCGCTGCTTTTTCCAGATGACATTCGTTCTGCCAGCAATGATTTATTATAAGTAAGTCCCAGTGCCTTTTATGGCTCTTTGTCATGTTGGTTTGTTTTGTTAACAGGACTTAAAATGTTTTGAATTCCTTTTCTCTATCACTGTATTTATGCAGCAAAATGATGTCTAGCTTGTGCTCTTTAAAGTTGCAGGCGCCGGGTTTAATCTCGGTGCTGGGTTTAATCTCGTCCACACAGAACTGGCTTCTTAGGACCGAGAGGCCAGCAGATCTTCCTGTTCCTGAGAGGCTTCCTTGGCTCTAACGCCATGATCCTCTTATATTACGCCGTGCAGCAGATGCCACTGGCCGACGCCACTGTCATCGTTTTCAGCAATCCAGTCTTCACCACCATACTGGCCTGGATCTTCCTTAAGGAGAAGTGTACGATCTGGGATTTTGTTTTCACCATTTTCACTCTGACGGGGGTGATACTTATCGCTAGGCCGCCGTTCCTCTTCGGGGCAGAAGCCTCGGGGATCGAGGGAGACTACACAAACCACATGAAGGGCACCGCGGCGGCCTTCGCATCTGCAGCCATGGCGGCCTGTACTTTTGTGGTGCTCAGGAAGATGGGTAAAAACGTGCACTATTACCTGTCTGTGTGGTACTACGCGGTCATCGGCCTCATCGAATGCCTCATCGCCTTATTCGTCATAGACGAGTGGACCGTACCCTTCTGTGGGTGGGACAGGTGGATCCTCATTGTGATAGGTATCCTCGGAATTGCCGGGCAGACATTTCTCACCAAAGCACTGCAGATCGAAAAGGCAGGACCCGTCGCCCTGATGCGGACCATGGACGTAGTGCTGGCCTTCATCTGCCAGTTCGTCTTCCTCGGCCGAAGTCCAACGTGGTGGAGCGTGGGCGGGGCGCTGTGCGTGATAAGCAGCACTAGTGGCGTGGCCTTGAAGAAATGGTACAGCAGCACCAGAAGACAATGATTGAGCACCTAATGTGGCCAATAAGAAACACCTACACTGAAACACTGTCCTCTGTTAGCAATGGAAGTCAACTACTCTTCATAATACTCAGCTATTTTTAACTTATACTAACAGACACTCGATTCAACATTCTTCCAAATGTTGGTCAGGGTTGCAAGGGGGATCCTGGTGCCTGGCACAAAGCTGGGGTATTCCCTGGACGGGATGCCAGTCCCTCACAGGCCATATACTTACGGCCACACTCATATACTACTGGTCATTTAGAGACACCAGTCAGCTGAACTGCATGGTCTTTGGACTGTGTATGCGGAGGAAACATACACTACACACAGAGGACATGCAAACTTCACGCACAATATATATATAGAATCGATCCTCCATTTACAAACACACATTTTCTCAATTTTTTATACTGTACTGCAGTTTTTCTATTTATTTACACAGGATTTCTCTTGCACTACCAAGTAGAGTATTTGATACTGTATTTTATTTCAAATGGCAGTGAGTATGTATATATATATATATATATATATATATAATCTCAATGTAATACTGCCAAGAATCAAATGTTACTCTAATTGCTAAAGAGCTAAAAACCAAGAATTGTTTTTCATTTGAAGACATCAGACCCATTCTTCAGGTTCATCTTAATGCTAACTATTTTTTTTGTATATTATAACCATTCAGTATAGTAATATCAGAAATGTATGCCTAACATCAGTCATCCATGATAATCATAAACGATTATCATAGTCAATTTGAGAAACCTACTCATAGTAAGACGATGAAGTTTTATAGTAAAGATTTATGGCGAAAGCGACAACTTTTTGCTAAGTGCGTTAAACTTGCACATTAAGTCATGCATGACCAAAGTAATGAAAGGAATAAAAGTAAAAACAAACCCCTGAGACTAATGGGTCACAGTGGAATCTACCACATTTGTATGATTGTAGAGAAACAGTACTGTGCCTTAAATTACACTTTAAACACTTTACACTGTAAAGTGTGCTTTCACCTTACAATAGTTAACTTTACTGAGCATAATTGCACTAAATGTCGTATTATATGATGCACTGTATGCTGTTACTTGTTTGCTGTCCAGTTTTAAGTGATAAATGTGATTTAAGGACCTGTGACAAATTTGTCAAAACATTTCCTTTAATGGTTGTGATTGTATTTGTATGTGTTTGGAATTATTTATATAAATCTGTGTTACAATTTGTCATTATTCATATTGCTTTATAATTTATAATACATGCATAATTAGGATTATAATATACGTTTCTTAGTTATACTTATATTGCAGAGCAGAATATAATGGTGTCAATTGTTATGGGACTGAGCTCTACATCTACTATGGCATACCAGAGGAGTTACTATGGTAACTTATGCATTTAGCACTTAGCAATTCACTGTTTCATTGTTTTGGTGGATTGAATTTGTTATGAATATGCTACATACACATTTAAGATACAAAGCAAAATAGTACACATATTTAATTGCCCAAGTTTTTGTATTTTTCTAGCTATGTTTTAGAATTTGAGACAAACTGATCAAGTATGCACATGATTGTACCATATCTGCAGAAATTACTTGAAATGTTTTAGTCTTTCCAATTAAATTTTTCCATCACTGTATTATTCATTGTTGTGCTTGTGATTATGTGCACCTTTTTGGCTTTGGTGGTAAACCAATACATGCTTCAAAGCATTGGGGTAATATACAATAAGCTTACAGTAGAAGTCCTTAAGGAGCCCTATTTTGGGGTAACTTTACTGGGAAAAACAAGGTAGGCTTGTTTTGTGCAATACACCAGCATTTCATACGCATCAATACACAAGCATCCAGCATTTACTCGGCTAAAATACTGCTGTCCGGTCATTTTTTCCATCTCTATCCCCTGCCTATAGACTGCGGTCCTGACTTACATGTGTACTGACACTGTGCCCCGGTCCAAACCGCCTAGAGGTTAACTCGCCTTTCTGTCCCTTCACATCTCTGTCACTACTGGCAAACACCACACCCATGACAAAGAGGTCGCAACAGAGCCGAGGACTGAGCCCCTGCTCTTCTCTCTCCTCAATGGTGTAATTAAACCTGGGTTTTTCCTCAGATCTGGCAACCCCAAATACTAGCCTACAGTCCCAAATGGAATGAAATGAGCCAGATAGTTCTAAAATTTCTCTCCTTTTGTTTGTGATTTACCCTCCACAAACGTCCCTCTTTAAATGACCTGAATGACAGGTCCGATCGGACTTCCAGGCAAGCCAAAAGCTACTTATTGGTCTCTCAAATTTCTGTTTGTTCTTCGTTTGGCATCTGCGTTTTGTTGGGAGGAAATCAGAAACTCCCAGGTGGCAGAAAGACGGTGACGAGGCATCTTAACATTTGGAAACGTAGATATATGAAAGGAGGACATTGTGTAAATCTGGAGGTAACAGGTGTGAGGATATAGTGTGATATGAATATCATATTACATGGCATTGACGGCTGAGGTCCAAAATGAAAAACACTCTTTTTTTTCATTCTGAGAGTATTTTCCCTCCAGTTAACTAAATGATACATAGTATACATACGTATAAAACGAAATGTTTTTTCCTAACATATTCATATTTCATCAGAGGGGAAAGGCAGCAGAAAGGTGTGAGGTACAGCAGTGAACGGCTGAAACAAATTAGCAGGCGCCGAAAGAGACCAGCGATGGCCGGGGCTTCGCCCCCCGCAAAGCCGCCGAGTCAGCGTGTGCGGCGGACCGGCAGCGCGCCACTTCGGAGGGGACCCCTTTCTGTTACGCTGACAGGCAACTGCATGTATGAGTAAATGTGCAGAAATTCTCTTTATGCAATTTCAGTAGTCTTCTGCACTGTTTTTTGGTCTGGAAAGAACCACTTTAACCGGCCCTAATGTCTAAATGTTCGTGAATCCATTACAAAGTTGTATAGGCCTACAGTAAACACGTTGCGCGTTATTATTCCTGCAAAGAAAGGTTTAACATTTATCTTGGAATTTCTACTATTTCCATATGAGTTAGGTCTAGGCCTTCCTGTTCAACGTGCAAGCTTCCAGATTGTATACCTGATAAAGTAATAAAAAACTTACAAATACATGTATATATCATTTCCTAATAGTCTACTTTGTCATATTTTTCGTTACAGTATGTACTTATCTTGCAAAAGCATCCAACGGTCTCCAATGCAATGACTGGCAATGCCAGCAGATGGCAGTAATTACTTAATAAAACCCTACATCAGTTTTTGCACATTTTCCTAACGATTTTGTGGTTTATTTTTTAAAGCATATGGGTATTAAACGATTTATGTGTATTCAAACTAAACGTCAACTATCAAATTCAGATCTTAAATAAGTTAGGCCTATTATAATGCAAAAACGTATCAAAGCTTCTATAGAGGAGTTTTTTAACCAGAGCAACCTTTTCCGATTTGTAGTGAGCTGTAGACCTATTATTTTTTTCATCATAGCCTTCCCAAAAGAAATAACTGACTGTAAATAGTTAATAGGCCTATATGTTATCGGGCCTTATAACACTAAATATTAGTAGGGATAGCAGATAACATTTGACCGAATATGGTATGTGACTATAGGGTGAATGTTGCTGAGATGGGACACTTTCTGAATATCTGCTTTCCAGGAAAATTTACAGATTTACCCCAATGTCTTGAATCCCTACTTGATACCATTGTAAATACATTAATGCCCCCTGAGCACTATATATAAGAGAAAATATGTATTAGTGCACACGTATGTTACTGCAAAGGAAAGTCACTATACAATTTCATTTTTCTATTTGTTACAGGTATTATTCGGAGAGACTTGCGGCCATCAGCATGGGACAGCGTAGGATTTGCAGTTTCTGTAAGCGTTTCATATGTGTTTAGTTATGGGACGCAGGAGAAATTTTTTAAGTGGGGAGGACCAGTCATTAAGCAAAAGGTCTCAACTTCTAAGCTTATCCAGGCATGATCAGGGTCCCCATGTGACTGGGGGGACATATCCCACCCCCCACCGCCATCTGTGGCCCTGGTTTAATTATACCGCAGTGCTGCAAAGTTTAACGGACCCATTTTGCTAGGTCTCCCATTTTAACAACACTCACCCTATAAATATCAGGTACGGAAGGGCACAATGCTTTTTGGAAACATAAAGAGAGTCAGTGCCCGAAAATTAAACCAAGCAGGCTACTTGGCCGAGCCCGCTGGGGATGTTAAACTCATGGTTCGGGGGTACTTACGGACCCACCCATGTTCCGATTTCCTCGTGGGACTGGCGGCTGTGAGTTTTTCTGTAAACTCCCATAATCAAGGTGAGAAAGGAGGCTGAGGGTGGGGTGCTCGTGCATTCCTTTGGGATGGCATAAGAGTTCCCTACTGAAGGGCAATGTGGGATTGGAAAATCATTACACATCTTCCAGACTGGCGTGTATCTGGCTGCGGTGCAGGTGGTGTTTGCCAGCACTCCCCGGCGAGCCCGCACTGGGCAGCGATTCAGGGGCTTTTAGAGTACGCGGGGCTTAAAGAACATTATGGTAGGGACGGCTTCGGTCGAGTCATAGGAGTTGAGTATCAAGTGGTTTTGGCCATGCAAACGGGACACAAGGCCAAGGAGAATAGGTGATCTTAAACAACAAACGGCAGGCGTTATAGAGCGCCTGGTTAAACAAACATTTGGGTCAGAAATAAGGTACCTTCAGCTGGGTAATTTTGATGCCCCCTGTCCGGATGTGTTGAAGCCTGGGGCAGCCTGGTCCAACACCAGGAGTTATTTAATCTCTCTTAAAGGGAGGATTTCACTAAAGATTATTGCAACACGCTGCAATAACATAACCACGCTGGTTCCAGCATCAAACATGACCACTCTGTTTATTTACTGGGCTAATGAATGCACTTAGAGGAAGTGTCCTTTAGAAGGGATATTTATGTAAGAATGGAATATAAACACGGCCAATAATTGTTTTAACCAGAGGACTTAAAAATACACATATTTTCCCAGCATCAAACAGGCATCTAAGGCTAACGTTTCAAACATCAGGACACCCCCCCGCACCAAACTCTTTATTGCATTTTTGGCAGCGGCAAACAAACCCACATTGCTCCGGCGGACTTCTGAAAGCGGGCGACTCAATAAAGCCATTGTCTGGCGAGGCAGCCGCGGTCCTTTGCGATGCATGAGAGTGTGAAAAGGGCACGTTGTGCGCGGCCGCTGGCCATCCGCTCGCTGGCGGCGTGCACAGGGGGTCCTGGGGCGCCCCGTTAGCGCGCGCGCCGGGCCGGGGCCGCGCGCACATTCCGACGGCGTGACACAACAAGCGTCACTTTATTTACTTATTAGCATCCACCAGCCATTGTCCTTCACAAGGGGAGCGGGTCGGCGGGATCCAGCGTTGTGGTTATGATCGGGGTTATACGCAGAGACACCACAGCCCGCAGCGCACGCGTCAGACGCGGATCGCAGCCAGATCTGATCCGTGAGCCGCACATGGCTTTGCATTGACATGCGGTAAGTGCCAGTTAGGATAGCGCCCGGCTCCTTCTCCTGCACGCATAGACACGCGTTATAACACGGTAAAAACATGACTTCGGCGCTTCCAGCGCGTCTCCGTAACTTCGCATTCCCGTCGCGAGACTCTTTTGCTAGTTCGCGTTTTCGCGCATGCAGTTTCCAGCCATTCACAAAAAAAAGAAGTGCTTTGGCGTCAGGATCGCTGCCAATACTAAAAACTGTATAATGCGTTTTTTTATGATCATTTTAAAACCAAGCTCCTTCATACCCACAAACACGCGTGCATTTTATGTAATACCGATTAGGGACAATGATGCGTGTATCAGATGTAGCCTTCATAGATGTTGCATGCGGAAAATTGTAATCGGTTTTCATATTTTAACGTATCTTAAAGATAATCTGTTCTTTTAACCTTGTGTACGTCTGAACGGACGATTGATGGTGTTTTAATTTGGTAGGGATATATTGCCTATCAATCATGAACCTGAACGCGAGGCTGCAAGTTTAAAAAGTGCTTTTTGATGTCTTTTTGCTTCAGGTCCATCTTAAAACGTATCCATCATCATTTATCTCAATATTGTCATGCAACAGCGACTTTTTTACATTGTATGAAGGTTTTTCCTTGTTAAATTGATAATCTGTCCACTTAATATACCTTGTACAGCCTAGCGATGAATGTTGCCTCTATTTTCCTCTTTTTACACATCTCTTCTTGACACTTACTCGCATACGTGTGCCGAAATATGCTTACACCGTGATACTGGGCTGCGCACTGCTATATGAATGAATCACTCGTTATGTCATCCGGCTCCACGGTAATTTGAACCATATGCCTATAGAATATATTGACCATGTATATATATTACGTGTCTGGATTTTGCCTTATGGGGTAATAATTTATTACTTTTTCCCCCCTAATTGTTGGCTGACCTACTGCAAACTTTGCTGGATAATTTCATTGCAGGTATGGTCAGTTAAGGTCATTGTGCGGGACCCTTAATAACAGCAGGACTAGTCTTTGGTGGCGTTGGGTGACACTGTAATTATAATAACATTCAGTCGCGGTATATTAATGTAACATCTTTAGTTAAAAAAACGGTACATTTGCTTTAATTAGTGGAGATCGCAGCCGTTATACAGTGCTTTGTCATTCCCCGTCCAGCTCACCCCGGCCCCCCTCCCGCGCTGCCTAACACGCTACAGCGAGGGGAAATTCCCCCCTCGGTTCCGTCCGCGGTGCCAGGAGCTGGGACCCGCCAGCTTTTCCATGCGGAGCCGATCGGGAAGCGGCCGACAGGCGCCGTCCCATCCCCGGCATAGGCGAGCGCTGGCACCCCGTCCCGGCCCTTCTGCTCGCGGAGAAGTGATCACCTTAATGATCGCACAAATATTCACGTTTCTTTCCCCGCTCCCTGTACTCCTTCTCTGTCTAGCATTCACAATGTTCCCCCCGCGTTCCCCCGGCTACCTCACGCACATCGATCAGCAATCTGCGCCTTATTCCGAGTGCGCGCCCTCCCTCTGCTAACCAGTTCCATATGCCTACTAGGCTTTTTACAAAGTAGCATGTGTGAGCTTGTACTGTTTTATATAGAAATATGCTATTGTATAGAGATATATTTCTTGATAAAGCACATAGTGTGCCTCTGGGATGGGCTCCCATGACCCTGAACATGGATGGATAAAGGATATGACCTAAACCATAACAAGCATTGCTTTTCCCTAAAAGTGCGCTGAATCAAGTCTGTGCTTAGAACAAACCTTTGTGTCAACAGTCACTGTGTGCTACTTTACTGTTGATATTTCAGCTGAGTCAAAGCTCACTGCTTTATTAATACTGATGCTAGTATTTAATGGTGGTTGTAGAATTAGTGTCCCTCCCTTCACCTTAACTCCTGTGTTGTGTTTTTATTGGGTGATGAAATGCGAGGATTTCAGGGCTACCCGTGTTACATGACCTGCCTTTCTTTAATTGGCTGACTATGACTTGCATGGTCTGGTTTCCTCACTGCTGTAGTTGACTCCTTTACTTGAGTAATATTTTCGGGAGATTCACTGCAGACACATCGATATCTTGACCTGATGCAATGCAGCCTTTGTGTGAGTTTTTAGTTGCACACCGTTGCAGATGATGGATCTCTGTGTGCTACATCCATAGTGTATAGAGGACCAGGGCCAGTCCGTGTGATATTAAGGATATTAATTATGGAGCACTGTGGCTGTTACTTCGGACAAGGTGCTCCCCTTCTGCTGGGTTTTTAAAGGTACAGCTGTGTAATCCTTTAAATTACAAGCTAAACTCTCAGGCTGTTTGCTAATCAACGACAGTGCGGTATTGACATCCTATAGTATACTGTTTGTAGTTCAGATTATCTTCTGCGAAATGAGCTCAACTATTCTATTATTAACAGGAGAAAAGTTAGGATTGTTAACGTTCAAATGGATACGTTTATGAGAGAATGTAACAGTTTTTATTTGCTTTATGTAGTATGACAACTCAGATTAGCAGGAGCACCTGTTATTAAGGATATTCTATACAGACATGTTAATATGGAATTGCAAACCGCATGGTGAATGCTGACACCGGTCGTTTGATCGTCTCAAATGCTTTTTTATGGTTTTGCAGACAAGCTTCTTTCTGTTCTCCACACATTGTGTAATACGTCTCAGACACACCTTCATAAGGTGTCCAAACAGGAAAAACGTAAAACGGAGCCAGATATGGAAGATGGCACACCCAAGCTGTCTAGCTAGTTTTGGGGTTTAAGTTCAAATTTGCTGGTTGCTTCTCCCGCAGAGAGTGGTCAAATGTAGGTTTTTTGATCACTGATCACTGTTTATATATATTCATGAATGTCATCCTTGAAAGTCCTGCATCTAGTGTAGATCGCCCTTTTGCTGTAGTTGCATGGGGGGGGGGGGGGGGTTGTATTTCCGTGTTTATA
>JAODKN010000042.1:9253125-9270625 GCA_026774425.1 Petrocephalus zakoni
TTTGGGGCGGGTGGGGGGGGGCCTTTTCTCCCCCCGGGTGTGCGTTTAACCGGGGGGTGGGGGTGGGGGGGGGGGGGCGGGGGGGGGGGGGGGCGCTGACTGGTGACTGATGACCTGAGACTCGCGGTACACCCAGAACACGCCTGCGCCAAACGCATTCCGAGAGGGGGGGTGAGATTTCACAGTTTGACCCCGCTGTCCCTTCCACGCCGTGGGCCAAGGCAGGACGCTTGTGTAAGGTGAGCTCTGTGTCTCTCTCCCTCTGTCAAATAGGGAAAAAAAAAAACATGACCGAAGCCAGGTGGCCTGGCTTTGAAAGGAGCCTGCCCCTGTCCGGATCACTCCTCCATCCAGGCATTACGGAGGATGCCCCCCTCTTGGTCTTCATGGTCCTCCCACTGTCCTTGGCACCCTCCCTGCTCGCAGCACGTGTGAGGTGGAACAGGAGAGGGGTGCCAGGGGTTTTATGAGGCCCCTTGAACTTTCGCTCGGTGCCTCAGTTGGCGTCTGGGTGACGCGCCCTGAACGTGTCGTTCTCAGGCGCGGCCTGACGTGTTAATTTCGCTTATTCTGTCCGGTATACACCCTTTAAGCTTTTTAGGTGTCTACGGCAATGCCTAACAGAATAACCGTTTCTGTGGCCAAGACGTTAATCTGATTTAGCTTTATTATTTGCCAAGGGCTGGATTTAATATGCATTTTCCTCAGGCATATCCCCAAGACCCTGCTCAGGATTCAAAGATTCAATATGTAGGTTTTCATACCGCAGTTAAAGTGTAAGTATTGTACATATGTCTTCACTGAGATGAACTCTTGGCTTTTGTAGCACAGGGATTATAGAAGTCACATTTTAAGCGTCCTGCAATGTGGTTCCCCAAAGAATACAAGAGGCCCCTTCTGGAAATGTTCAGGATGTACCAGTCTGGAGCTGATCATTGCAGGTATTAGCAGGATCCACTCTGCTAATTCAGTTGCAGCTGTTAATTTGCAGGGCGGGGAATTAGACTTAAGGGAATATTCATAACAGGTTAATTAGTGAATAAGAAGGTGTTTTGGCAGGAGAGGTGGGGTTATGTCGATGTAGTCTTAGGATCAGGCTTTGTAGGAGCCCATCCAAATTAAGGGTGGTTCGGATCTGCTGCTCGTGTGTATGAGAGATGCTGCAGAGCAGGTCGAGTGAACTTCATGTGGCTCCAGGTTAATTTGCACTTTATACGCAAACAAAGGGACTGTTTGTTCGGCCTTTACTTTTTTTCACAGACAGCTATCGTTTTCGCTCTGCTGATGCTCTGCGCGCATCTGCGGACTGTGCTGCCGAAACAGTGTTTGCCCGCTTGCTGTCTGGCCGTTCGCCGTGAGGAAAACCAGACGCGCTCTCGTTTAAACCGTACTTTAGTCGTGCTGTGGAGCCCCCTGGACCTCTTTTTTTGTCTGAAGTAGAATATATTGTGCGTCGTCCTGCTTGCAAGCTTACGCACACCCCGCAAACGAGCCTGGAGAGAGAGACAGATCCCTCCGGGTTTCCCCAAGACTCCGTTTTTGTTTTTAAGTACCTTACTTACTGCCTGTTCACTCCTGCCCAGGTGTGCTCATTTATTGAGCGGGTTCAGTGAGTCACGACCTGGCACCGCGGCACCGCGACTCCCCGACAGCATTGTTTCGGCGCCCCGTGAGTCACCTGATGACTTCTCTATTTTTCTGTTTGCTTTGAGGAACTCGGCGGGTTTTAGTAAGCGGCGTGCCGCGCTGCCGGTAAGAGTTACGGTGCAGAATGGTCCAGCTGATGTGTCCCTCTGTCGCCAGCTTCAGTAAAGACTCCGCCTCTGCAAAGCCTCCTCTCCCTCCCCGCGAGGTCCGTGGTGAGCACTTGTCAATTTTATTGTTGTCAAATGGCTAGGGGGCGGGAGGCGGGCGGGAGCATTCAGGTGGCTGCCCCCCCCGAGGAGCGACGCAGGCAGCCTCTTACTTGTGCCGGTAACTGGAAGCCTCCTGGAGTCGTAGCTTGTGTGCCTCTGGCCGGCTAGCTGCAAGGAGACACGGTGAGCGACAGCTCGTGGCCACACAGCTGCTGCTGCGGCCGCTCACCGCCGACCTCACCCACCGGCGGCCGGGGCCCGGACACGCGATCCTGCCTTCCTCCTGCCCCCCTCCCCCCCCCACCCGTGCCGATGAAGCCCTCGCGCAAGATTGACTGCCAGCTGATCAGTGAGTGCACGTCCCAGCTCCCTGGGAGCCTCTTGTTTGCGTGGGTCTCATTTATTATTGACCGGGAGCTCCGTTGATCTGCTTGACAGCTTCTCATATTCAGGTTTTTTCAGCCGCATGCATAGAGTATAAAAACGTGCCTGAAATCGAGCTGCCTGCAGAGTCTTAAGCCCATTTGCCTGGATACCGGAGCTTTCCACAGCCCAAATGGCAGTCATTTGTACCTGTGTTTTTGCTTTGTTATTATTGCCTGTCGGTTCGTCTTACCATAGTGGCGGTGACAGGTGATCCAGAATATGTCGTCTTGTGTCACGTGCATGTCCATATAGATCCTAGGGACCTCTGTCCAGAGGAGCGTGCATACACTGGCTCCAGGCCCTTCAACAATTTTATTCGGTGTTGTTGGTCTCTGTACTTTTTTGTTGATCTCTATATGAATAAAAATTGTTGTTGCAGCGACAGGGTACTGTTTTTTTTTATATACGTATTTGCAGGAAATACGTAAATGTCAGCACCATCTTAAGTGAATATTAATGCTTAGTTCATTACTTGGGGTAACAAAGTAACTGAATCTTCCAGTGAGTGTTTTGTCAACGCCTCATACGTACGCAGGGTCATTGTTGTCATTTGTTTAGCCGTTTGCAGGCATACGTGCGCGCGCACACACACACACACACACGCACCGTGTCCTCATACACTGCCATTCATCTTGCTCAAGGTTCCCCGCAGAGGTCTGCAGTTGCAAACGGTACATGTTGAACGTTCCGTTCTTTTTCCACTCTTTTTTCCAGCGACTGGTGGCACGCAGACGCTCCGGTGCAGTGCCGCATGTGCGGCCTGCATGGATTTCTGCACCCGTAGGTCCACACTGCCGAGGGTCCCGGCTGGCCTTCCTTGTCTGTTGTGGTTGTTTTTGTGGACACATGTGAGACGTGACTCTGGAATCGGGGACTGCGATTTTGAAGTAGCCGGGATGTCATGGAAGCTGATCTTGCCCTTCTGGCTCAGTAATGGGGAATGCGAGGTTGGTGGGGGGTGGTGGGTCTGAGCATCCCAGCACCAAAAATTAGGGGGGACGGCTGATGTTAGCAGGTTTTCTGCTCTTTTGTTACGTGCCATGTTTAAAATAAGCACAGATAGATGCCAGTTTAAGAAAAACATAGTACATGCAACTTTAAAAATAATCAAAAACCGCCGTGATTGGAGACTTTCATCAAAGCACAAAAACAGGTTTTGCGATGGAAATGCAGAGCGCCTCCGGTCAGCTTACTTTATTAACTGTGATGTAATATATCACACTAGTGACAGTCTCTCTGTTTCCTGAGCACACATCACAACATGTTTCCGTTATATTTTCATTTTCTTTGTCATAGCAGCTAGCTATTGTTTATCCTTGCTGTTATTGTTAAAGTATTGGGTGTGATCAGTTGTTCCTAGAAGCTTTTTAGCATTAGACCATAAAATGTTTTTTCATGAATTTTCTTACTATTGATTATTTTTGATTTTGAATGCCACCATTATTTTGGTCGTGGGGGGGGCAGTCCACTGGAATCATCTGGCTTACTTAACCTCTTCAGGTCTACAGCCTAGGCTGCGTTCCTTATTCTGACTCAGAACCCATCAGTGATGCATCTTCCTGATGCTGTAAGATATCTGTCCTTAAATTTCCCTTTCACCTTATCTTGATATTCTTGAAGCTGTTTGATATTCCGTTATCGCGCAGCATACTGAATCTCCCATCTCAGTGCTGCTGCTGTTTCCGCGTCATGTATGCTAAGTGATTTGGCAGTAACTGTGCCCTGTTAAGTATGGCAGTAAAGCATAATTGAATAAATCTGAATGGGAGTACAGAGGGAAGGAGGCAAATGGAAATGGAGAGAGAGAAGGAGAGAGAGACTCTGGTCTTTTTCAAGTAAAGTACTTTAACCCCAAATTGTGTGGAATCAATAAGCACAGATAAGATTGACCAGTCTTGTGCTTATTTTAATCTGAAGGTGAGCAGCTATTTCTCACAGATTAATTTTTCTGAAGTATTTGTTTTTTAAGACCGATTCCCTTTCAGATGGGTTTGTTTCATTCTTGCCTATAGTTTTAATATGTAGTTCTGTTTTGTATTTTGGTTCTCTGTGGCACTCCAGGGAACAACCAGGAAGACAACAGATTAATTAAAAGTTCTACCACTTCCGAAATCCAGGTAGCCATTAATGAATAATGCTTTTGATTAGAGGATTTGGACATAATCCAGAACTCATTACATCCACATTTGGGGTTCCCCAGATATACAGATACGCCTTGTTGTTCAGATGCTAAGATGACTTATTTATATACTTACTTTACATGATAACTAATTGGTTTTGCAAATCACTGTACAGTTCATATTCTTGAAATGTCTTTGCTTTTCTAAGGTTGCCTTCTGCTGATAAATTACTCTTTTAAATTACTCAATAATTTGCATAGGCTTCACAAACGACTAGATATTTCTTTGGACTTTGCGTGACCACCAGCACTGGGCACACTAAATTATCAGAGCAATACGGGTAAAATGCCACGATTTCTGTACATGGCTTGCACCTCTTTGTCTGTCTATGTTGTCGTAACTAAGTAAAGTAAATTATACTACTATATATCCTCACATATCCATACTATATATCCTACTATATATCCTCTTAATTGCATATAGAGAGCCAGTGTTTTTCTAAAAAACTTAGAGAAGTTCAGTGAAAGGTGAATTAAAAATAAAGTTGTTATATGCGTTATGGGGTCCTTCTGTGACGTTGCCAGGGCAACGCGCCAGGTTGCTGCAGAAACGGGTCGTACTAGTCCTAGCTTGTTGGGGTTTTGTGGGGATTCAGTGTACGCTATTTTTGTGATTGCAACAAACAGGGAACAAGCCAATCAAATTAAAGATGATGGTGTGGGGCGGAGCTAATAACCACCAATGAGCAGTAGGCAAGCACCCAGTATTTGTGAGTGTGTTTATTGATGTCTGTTTGGCAAAGTTAGGAAGGGTCTTGGGGGGGAGGACGTTGCTCACATGCAGGGGGCAAATGGGTTTTATCAATAATGACTGAAGTCCACCTGAGTGTGTTTAAGGAACCGCGGCAGTGACTTTTCTGGGGCTGGAGTACGCTGCTGTTAGTGTCCGTGCTACCCGGCATGCCAGATGCCGTTCACGCATTTTATTTTTAGTTTCCTGAATCTACGGCTGTCAACTGCACAACAGTTTTTCATTCCTGGGAAAAGTATAAATCCATTCATAGAAGTATTTAATGATGCGCTAAGTAGTTTATTTTAAGCAGTCACTCACACTTTATGCTGCTGGCTCAGATTGACTGGATGCAACAAGCAAACAGTATAAACTCATGCTATTCTTGCTGCCCTCAGTGACCCCCCCCACACACACACACACACCTCATCCCGTTTTCCAAAGCCTTTTAGGATCTTCAGTGTATGGAGCAGGCTGTCCCGGACATTATGTCTTTCCCGTTAGCTGACGACGTTCAAATGGGCAGCTGATCTACTGTATTTATAGCATTTACGTGTGGTGTGTTGTGTACCATGCCAAACGTAGTTGTCCCTGCCATCAGGGTCCCTCCCCGTCCTGGGCCTGCAGGCTGTCCTGGGGTTCCCGGACTCCTCACCCTTCTGAAGGGGCCTGCTGTTTCTTGACAGTCTGCTAGCACAGTGTTTGGGTCATGTGGATAAACCAGTTGAGAACCGCTGCTCTAGCTGAAGGGGCTCCTCTTAGCGGTACGGCTGAATGTTCCACAAAATGATGGTAGACTTTGAAAGTTTGAGAGAGGTTTTGTCATGTTAGGTTGGTCTTTGATGATTACTGTGTACCTTCAGAGGTCTTCCTCGCTATGCGTCACAGGCTGAATGGATCGCGGCGTCTTGGTCTGTCATTTGACTTTGATGCCGTGCTCCTGACCCTCTCTGGCCTCTTCGCCTGAATTTACACGGCTCTCTCCGTCCCCGTTTCGCCCCGCAGAGCGCCCGCTGTGCGGCACGATGGCTGGAACCGGCTCGCTGCCTTCCACCATGACGGGCATCAGCAAGGAGCTGGCGGAGCTGCGGCACCTCATCCAGTTCCCCGAGGAGATCGCAGCCATCCTGATGGAACAGGAGCAGCGACTGTACCGCCGCATCTTCCCCCTCGACTACCTTTGCTTCCTCACCCGGGACCTGGGCCCCCCCGAGTGCCCCCGGCGCCACCCCAATCTCAAGTCCTCACTGTCCGCCCCGGCCGTATCCGGCCGCGTCAGCCGGGGAAACACCGTGGAAGACCTAGTCACGCGTTTCAACGAGGTGAGACGGGTGTCTCTGCGGGGGATCGCCAGAGGATACTCGAGATGGCAGAATGGCGAATGCTTTATTTATCAGTATGGATGGAGTCCCTAGAGGGCTTTTCATGTGTGGGATGTTGGGAGTCTTGGTGTTGGGTTGGCACTAGGACTGGTCACATTTTTGTGGTAGTGTGATCCCACCCACCTGGTCTATATATTCTTCACATAGCTTGTGAATGTGTGTGTGTGCCATGAGAAGGTCTGGCATCCCGTCCAGGGTGTCTTCTGCCTTATGCCCGTGCTCCCTGCAATGGGTTGACTGTAACCCTGTGATAGATGGATGGATGGATGGATGGATGGATGGATGGAATATTCGAGTAAATGTTCTCTCCAGCAGTTTGCTGCTTATTTCACCAAATATGCTGGCATACGTCTGACGTTACCTTCCAATTTCTTTAACATGGCTCACATTACTTTCTGCTTATTACCTTGTGCCAGAGATTTTTCTGGCCTCAAACAGCTAACTTGACTCATGTTACTCCTTTTGGCAGACAGAACCATAGTGCTATAGCCTGAGTGCTATATTATTCTTGTATTATTGATTCACAGAGGTTAATATCTCTCCAAAGGGCAATATGGCTGCCATCACCTGCAGACGTCGCCTCTGGAATGCACCCAGAGATATTTGCTGTCATGCTTCAATTGGTTTTTGCCTTTATGTTGTGTCCCACTTTTATCTTATACGTTATGCAGTATGTGAAGTACATTGTCTGGTCAATGTGTAAATGTTAGCATGTCATAATGTATTGTCTAGTAAACGTGTAAGTGTCACACCATTGGCAGTGGTCCCGTAGGATTTTAATGGAGCTGACGAATTCCTATCGCTTAGCCCAACGCATTACTCACGTGTTTGCGATGATGCTGGTGTAAACAAACCTACTACGCTGCCAGTCGTATGAAATTATAGCACAGAGGATTTGTTGCAGTACATAATAGTTAATGATAATAAACAGCTATTGGCTATAGTAGCTAGATGGTGCTTTATGTACTTGTCATTTTTTAGCCTATACCATATATCCTAGGAGTGTATTAGGCAGTACAATCTAGGTTTGTGCTAGTACACTCTATAATGTTTGCACAACAATGAAATCGCCTAACGACACATTTCTCAGAACGTATCCCCATCGTTAAACGACGCATGACTGTACATTGATGGGCTGACAGTAAAGGTCTCAGAAGCCAGACTGTGAAGTTGGAGGGGTGTAATTCTGAATTCTGACACTGAAGTCATGTTTAACTTTCCAGCCCTGTCCAGTAAGACAGACTAGCACTGTGGTATATAAATATGTATTTTTATTTTCACGAGTGGCCTGGCCGTTGATGAGACAGGAAGGCAGTTAGCCATCCAATTGCTCATCATGTCCAAAGGCCAGCCGGGGACTTTGATGGGTATCACCGTGCAGCACTTCTGATTTATTTCTGATTTCTAAATAGGTTTGTCTGATGACAAGGGCAGCAAGCCTTAAGAGCGAAGGCACTATTCAGCCATGAGGAACAGACTCCCAGTGTCTGCCGTTCAGTGGAGGTTTCGTTTCTAGTTTGTTTTTCTTCTATGAGTTTCCCACACATTGTTCTGCGACGCAACACTCAGAAGTTCGCTCTTTACGGGGGTCAGTCTATGCAAAGAGCCGCTCCGTCGTAGATCTGCCGAGTGCTCGGGGGTCGCACTCCCACAGCGCAAAGGCAGCCCGCCAGCGTCCCAAATGGGGCCTTTCAGGGTTTCGTGTTTTCCACCAGCCTCCCAGGCACTATCGCACGTTACTTCCTGTTTCTGAGCTCGGAATGCTTGTTATCCTATACATTCCAGAACCGGTCTGACCCACGTTTCAGTTGTAGGGTTTAAGTTTGTCAGCTTACTGGCACGACCCTGGATCCCTGGCCTGTAAACGATGTAGACTAACGTGAGAGCAGAAAGGGTGCCTTTCCTATGAAAGGTTCTCCTATTAATAGGTCACAATAATAAACCGACGCGATGTGGAGCTTCCGATCACATCCCGGGCCCTTTCCCTTTTGTAGAACACGCCCTCGCTTCTCTGGATGCCCGCTTTGATGCCTTAGTGTATTCGCACTGAGGGTAGAGCCCCAGATTGTGTTAGGGGGTTTTCTCACCAAATCGGATTAGAGCAGACTCACTCATGTAACGTCAGTGACGTGAAGGTCCGTGTCGCTTAATCACAGTTTCAAATTGCAGATGCGGGTCCAGTGCCTCCAGCTCCTATTTTTACAGAGGGGGGCAAAAGGCTCCCCCTGGCTGGGACCTTCACTGTTAACTTGACAGAGAGGTTTTTTGCAAAATCTCACCTAGCATGTCTGAAGTCACATGGGCAAAATTACACTATGCTTGGCTTTCTGAAAATATTACCTGATCGTTATTCTTTAAAAATATTATTTTGTATTCTTGAAATGCTGGTCCATAATCTGATTTCACACGGGAGCGTACAAACTCATTCTTCACAGTGGAGGTTTAAGTAAAGCCTTGTTCGAGTAATTTATATTTGAATTGTTTCTTCGCTCATGGAAACCATCATGGAAATGCTTTTCTTGGTCGTTTTTTTTTTTTGTGTCTCTGTAGTTTCTCTGGGGATTTTTTGATTGTCCTTCACAGAAGTGTAAGTTGATATCTGGGAAATGTTTCTTTTTTGTTTTTTTCCCCCTCTGACCTGACATTTCCAGAAAAGGCCACATAGATGTGCACTTATTGGCAGAATGTTTTCAGTGTTCAAGTAATAAAATTGTTTTTAGGTCGTGTTTGAGACTCAATAGAACAGAAGAAAGCCATGCATTTCGACTGTGTACCACCATCTTCTTGGATAAAAATGCATAAAAAATAATTCATATTCATCCATAAAACCTGGATATTGTTTTGGATTGCTTTCAAAAACAGGCAATATAAGGCTCTCTTTGAAGAATAGAAATATGTACACTTCTCTCAGATACAGTACCAGTCAAAAGTCTGGACACATGAACTGATAATCATTTGTTTTTGGAGAAAATAATGACCCTAAGGTTATGTAGTAAGAATTATCTTGTGAACAAGAAAAGATATGGAGTACTGTGACAGATGACCTGCCCCCCCCACAACCCCCCGATCAAAACCCTAAAGAGCTGGTTTGGGATCAGGTGGATCAACAAGTAAGAGCAGTTGGCCAAATTGTGGCCAGAACTTGTCGAAACTCCTTCGGGTTGTTGGAGAAGCATGACAGGTGGGTAGATCTGGAAGCAGAACATCTGGAAGTTGAAAGAATGTTTCTAGATTTGATCTACAACGGTGTTATGAAGCAGACGGAGGCTATTCTGAAGAGCCTAAAATTCTTTCTCTTGACCGCTGCAGGGTTTGATATGTGTTACTCGATTGCCTTGAGATCTTGTATTATAAGGTGAATAACACAGATAAAATGGATACAAACGCAATAGAGGCAGGTGTCTCTCGATTTTTGACAGGTACTGCATTGTTTTCAGCCTGTAAGTTGGGTTGGAAGTGGATATGAGGAAATAAAAAGATCACATAGGTCAGGTTGTTGTGTCCAAATTGGACATAGCATTAGCGGCACCATTCGGTGGGACTCTGATCAGAAAATCACCCTCTGAGTATCTCACGAAATCTCCTCGTTACTGGAAACAACCACAGAGTTGGATAATTGGCACCCAGCAAGATTTGTGGTTAGCAGAGGTGTGCACAGGAAGTTGGATACATTGACAGACTACCCAACAGGGAGCGCTTATATTTTTGGGGATTGAAGGTTTGTAAGTCTGCTGCTAATGACTGTTGGTCAAGAAGAACACACAGCATCACTCTCTCTGTCTCAAGTTTGTCTTTGTGATGTTTATATCCAGTGGCATTTTTACCATCTTCCATCACTGCTAACTGGGATTCTCCAGCTCCAACTCAGTAACTGGGTAACCACAGCTGGCATTGCGAGGCCTAAATCGTCGCACGGGAAATCGGAGAACGCTGAACTTCCAACCTCCGTTTCCCAAAAGGAGCTGAAACAATTGGGCTATTTTGGTTTGGTTTTAATTCGGTTCAGATAAAAGTGTTTACATCATTCTGAAATGCGCCCTATGGCAGTGGCCACACAACAAGTTACCACAGTTTTCCACTGGCTTTCTCATAGAATCGCAGAATTCATGCCGTTCCTTTTTATTGCTTAAATAAAATTTTCCGACCATGAACCTGAGGTCCAGACTCATTTAGTTTATCGCTCGGATGGCTGAAGTCGGTAGGAACTGTATTTCTTGTAAACAAATGAAAGATGATCATATTTAATGCTTTTGGCCCTAGTTTGATCCTTTGAGTAAATGAAAGAAGTTGTTTAAATGTGCATTGATTCACCCTGTAAGAAATGCAGCACTTATCTTCCGTCTTCGGTTCTCCATATCTCAGGTTAGCTCATGGGTGACCTGGCTGATCCTGACTGCGGGCTCTATGGAGGAGAAAAGGGAGGTCTTCTCCTACCTGGTGCACGTGGCCAAGTGCTGCTGGAACATCGGCAACTACAACGCAGTGATGGAGTTCTTGGCGGGGCTCAGGTGAGGTTTATTTGGGGCAGGAGCAACAGAAGCATCTTGAGTGCGTTCTTGGCAGGTTTCAGTTTAGCTACAGTCGTTTTGGGTACTTAGAAAGTTGAAGGAACCATCATGTTGGAACCCCCGGCTGAGCTGAAAAACTCACAGTTCAGCCTTCTGCTCACTCCCTGAACAGGTCTCGTAAGGTTTTAAAGATGTGGCAGTTCATGGACCAGTCGGACATCGAGACCATGCGCAGCCTGAAAGACGCCATGGCGCAGCACGAGTCCTCGTCCGAGTACAAGAAGGTGGTGAACCGGGCCCTCAACATCCCCGGCTGCAAGGTGGTGCCCTTCTGCGGGGTCTTCCTGAAGGAGCTCAACGACGCCCTCAACGGATCCGCCAGCCTCATCAGCCTGCGCTCTCACTTCGACTCCAGGGACGACTCCATTGAGGTAGGGTGTAGCAACCCCCCATCCCACTGCTGATCGCTATAGCAATCCAAGTATGGGCTCCTCCTGACCCAAGATGCCCGGGATCCCATCAGTTTGTCACAGGATATGGCGGGCAGGATCGCTTCCTGAGGCGCGTCGGGAAGGACGGCCTGCACAGCCCCGACAAGGAGTCCACCGTCAGCAATATCCTGCAGACCATCCGCAGCTGTAACCGGAGCCTGGAGTCGGAGGACGTGGAGGAGAACCCGCGCGAGAGACTCCCCGGCCTGAGGCACTCTCTCCGAGAGCGGGGCAGGAACCAGTAAGTGCCCCGCACATATACCCCTGCCCCGGGACATTCACCCTGTTTAGGACAACTTCATATTCCTGATCTATAAAACACATGCAGAACCATAGAGTCTCCATGTTATTATTATCTACTAGATGACAGCTATTTTTCATATCTAATATCTAGTCTATAAACCTGGAATGGTGTGAGTGTGCCCTGCGATGGGTTGGCGCCCAGTCTTGGGTCGTTCCCTGCCTTGTGCCCTCTACAATAGGCTCCAGACCCCCCCGCGACTCTGAAAAAGACAAGCGGCAACCTCAAGAAGCCTTTATCTCCCTGAAAAGTACAGTGTTACAGTTTGGACTTATTATAAGGTTAAACTGTTTAATAACCTAGAGCATCTTGGCACAAGTTCAGCGGAGTTTAAAGGCAGGGCGCATCAAATGGAGACGAGTTTTACCGTTAAACAGGTTACTAAACCACGCCTTCTTGTGTCTGTAATGTGAGCCAGGTGTTCCCACATCTGAAAGGTTTGGCCAGTTTAAGGAGTGTGGGGCAGGTAATAACTGCGACCTGGATTAGTAGGCATTGTCGGTAGGCTGGATAGATATTCCACACGTGAGTTTGAGTAATTTAATAGTAATTTACCAAAGAGAAAACGGCTAAATGTTACAGATACTGGCCCACAGCAGTGATGACTGGACCGGACAATGGGGTGGTGTGTGACTTGGAAGGCTAAACCACTGTGCTGTTGAAGGCCGCTAGTTCCAGGCTAGCCTCAGTAGAACAGTCACATGTCCGTGGGCCCTTGACCAAGGCCCTTAATCCCAAGTTCCTTTGGCTGTGACCCCCAGGGTTGCCCTGTATGTGACTGTGTGTCACATGGTGAGCCAAATGGGGTAGGTGAAGAGAATTTCCCCACAGGGATTAATAAAGTATCACTATACGTCTCTCATCCCAAGCTAATGGCTGGGATTTGCCCGGCTCTGTCCACAATTTGATTGTATTTTTGCATAATATAATGTAAATTATTATAATAGCCATCCACTTTGCTCTGTGGGTAATTCTTTGGGTGCAATTAGTTTGAATCTTCCCTGTAATGATATTATTTAAAGATGTCCAAATGTACAGACGTGACTTCTGTATCTTTTTATCAGTTTGTTAGTCTGTATAGCATTTCTGTTTCGCTACCATTTGGTAGAGCTCAATATGTTGCACTCTGCTTACTGTAATTTGTTAAATAGTTTTTTACAAATGGTGTTTTTAGCACTGAGTAAGCAGATCATTTGGACCACACACACGTTACTGTAGCTTTCTGAGCATGACCTTGCGCTGTTGCTCTTTCGTTTGCTTTGTTTTTTTAATGCGATTAGTTTAATTCGTTTAACTCTACTTCAGAGCGAGACGTCGCAGGTGTGCTAGCTTTCCGCTGTTTCCTGGCGCCCGCCTCTTTGTATCCTAGCAACGGCTCACATTCGCCAAAGTGATTTCTACATCCCCCTCGCATTTGAAATTCACTCCTAAAACATTACCTAATTTGACTTAATAAGGAAAATTGATTTATAGAAAGGAAAACAGGATGAAGGGGATATTAGATTTCATGAATCGGTGAACACGTTTTATGACCGGAAGCTGTGTATTTTTTTTTTATTAATTGTTGTGTGAGAGCGATGTTTAAGCAAGGTTAAGTAAGGTTGATGGGGGGTATTCTGGGGGGCAGTGAGCGTTTCCTGTGTCCCCTCTTTAAGTTATTTCTTGGGTATGTTAGCTCCTGGCCATCTCTCCGCCTGCCCGCCACGCCTCCCACTGGCTGTCTCTGACCTCTCTTTTCCTCTCCTCCCTCCACACCCTAGTTCACTGCCTGTCAGGGACACGTCTGAGTCAAACCGTGTCTTGTAAGTTGACCTTCCTGGGTTTTTGCGTTTTCCCTTTTTATTTCTGCTTGTGACATTTGCATGCTGCCTTGTTATGCCTGTTTGAAATTTCACGGGTGTTTGAAGTGACAGAGTAGTCACCCCTAGTAGACTACGTAAACGTTCAGACTCTGTAATCGTAGGGGTAGTTTTTCTTCTATATTTTGGTAAGCAGACCTAAGACATCCCTTTGGACGACCAGGGAGTACGCTGGTGCCAGCACAGCTTGTTAGACATGGGAAAGCCCCTGAGAGATGTAGGCCTGATCTGTGTTCTTTTTGACCGACAGATTTCTAGTAGGAGACCTCTCCGACTCTGAGGGTGATCTGTCGGAGCAGGGGAAAGAGGGAGACTTCCAGGGCGTCGAGGAAACGCCCAAAGCTTTCGGCCACGGTACGGAGCTGATTCCCTGGTACGTGCTCTCCATCCAGGCCGACGTCCACCAGTTCCTGTTACAGGGGGCCACAGTCATCCACTACGACCAGGAGTCCCATCTGACCGCCCGCTGTTTCCTGCGGCTCCAGCCAGACAATTGCTCCCTGACTTGGACCAAGCTGCAGGGTAGTTACCCTTCCAATGGAAAGGCAAAGAATGTAACAGTAGGGGGCGGTGCAGAGCCCGTCCACTGCAAAGCCCAGTACAGCGGCCATGTGGTGCTGAACGGGCTGACAGATAGCCTTCTGGACCTTTCCGTCGTGAAGGCGGTGTTCATGGGCCACGCAGGCGTGGACATTCACGCCGTGAGCGTGCAGAACAAGCTGTGCAATATGAACTTGGCCGAGAACGCGGTCACCCTGCTCTACGGGCTCCATACCACCGACAACAAGCTGCTGCACTTTGTGGCCCCCGGTTACACGGCCCGCATGCTGCACGACGGGCTGCACGAGCTGGCCAGCGCCGCACGCAAGATCAGGAGGTTTCCTGACCAGAGGTTACAATGGCTCAGAAGGCAATACATCAACCTGTACCAGGTACCCTGGCCAAACTGTGTCGGTTGCATTATTCACTATTTGCAGCAAGGGGCGTTTGTCCTTTTGTAACTGTTTCAAAATTAGCACCCTGAATCTTGCTCCCATTACAACCGATAAGATGGATGGATGGATGGATGGATGGATGGACTGTTTCATGGATAGCATTCTAGGGGAGCTAATCATGGTGCTGAGAGATGATGGATGGATGGATGAGCCTTGCTTTAGTGTGTACCTAAATCAGCTGTAATGGGCTCCTTGTGATTGGTCCTCCAGGAGGACGGCAGGTACGAGGGCCCCACTTTGGCCCAGGCCATAGAGCTGTTTGGAGGCCGGCGCTGGACCGTGGACCTGAGCAGCGCCGCCGTCCCCGGCAAGGGGAGCCCCCTGGCCATCAGCGGCACCAAGAAGAAGAAGAAGGTCCTGATGCGGGTGAGGATCCACAGCCCCGGTGGGCGAGCCACGCCATTCTCTCGCGTCTCACGTGTGCGCGGCCGCATCTGACGGCGCCGCTCTCTTGCACCGGGGTCGCCCAGGGTGACAGTGGAGACGCCACGGATGACGAGACAGCATCACGCAAGACCAGGGTCAAGGAGACATTGGGCCGGACCAGGTCTGACCCGTCAGACAGCGTGGATCAGGATGACCCAGGTGCGTCTCCCTGCCCCTGCGCCTCATCTGAATGACCGAGGCGTCATGGCCACCTCCCTCACACCGTTGGCTTTTCTGCATAGAGGATGGCTCCGCCCTCGGCTTCCCGGGCCCCTTCTCCCTGGCATCTGGTAAAGCCCCTGCCCCCAGCGGCTCCTCCACTCTCCCCTCCCGGCCTCACACCTCCCCCGTCCTGTCCTGCAATGCCAAGGGCCAGGTGGGGTAAGTCGCCGATCCGGAGATTCCTGCCTATGCTTGATCTTGGGCGTGGATTATGGGTGGTTCAAGATGGCAGGTAGCTGCACGTCCTGGATGGCTGAATTTTACCTAACGTCTTAAAAATCCTTCTGTTCCATTCTTGAACCGAGTTCAACGTTAGTGACCTAGAAACCAAAAACGTAATGAATCTTTAAAGATGTCGCTGGGTATCGCGTTCAGTCGACTCCGAAGCTCATATCATTAAACCCCTTCCTCTTTCTCTCTCGCTCACCTGACCCGTGACCCGTGGATCGCGCTCCACGCCGCGTTGCTACAGAAGCAGGACCAGCCAAAGCTGGCACGGCCGGGGGAAGGCGCCCCTCAAGGGCTTTCAGAACCTCATGCTCTCTGACAGTGTGATGAACTTCACTGAGTTTGTGGAACTCTTCAAGTCCTTCAGGTAATAATGTCAATGTTCGTGCCGGAAGGTTCCGGCCTGAGGTCACCTGTGCATAGGGGGAGTCTCATTATCGCTCCGTCTGCAGCATTAGAAGCAGGAAGGACCTGAAGGATCTGTTCGACACCTACGCCGTGCCCTGCAGCCGCGCCACGCCGGACCAGACCCCGCTCTACACCAACCTGAGGATCGATGACAATATCACTGGCATGCAACCTGACCTTGGTGCGTCATTGTTGTGTTTTATGTCATCACATGTCATTAATATTTAGATGGACCTGATTGAGGACGATAGATGTCTACTGTGCTCACTCGTGCAATGCCAGAATGTTCTTCACGTGACATTAGTTCTTGGAGAGAGTGTTGGGGTTCTTGGGGTTGGGTATGTAGGAGGCTATGTTGAGGGAAGTAGGAGGCCATGTTTTAGATTGCTACCTCTTTAAGGAGATCTTCATCGGTGGATTGTGTTTTTGTTGACGTACCTCCTACTGCGTTCCCGTTCGAGCACCGCTCTCTTGACGTGTTTTACGAAAGCAGACCTCCTGACGCGCAACGGCTCAGACCTGGGCCTCTTCATCCGCACCCGGCAGCAGATGTCAGACAACCAGAAGCAGATCTCTGACGCCATTGCAGCGGCCAGCATCGTCAACAATGGCACCGGGGTGGAGAGCGCCTCGTTGGGCGTGCTGGGACTGACCATCCTGCAACTCAACGACTTCCTGGTCAACTGCCAGAGGGAGCACCTGACCTATGACGAGATCCTGAGCATCATCCAGGTGGGGAAGAGCATACGGCGCCCCCAGGAGGCCCGAAAAAAAATTAACTTTGAAATTTGTCAGGTTGTCCGAAATACAAACCATCCATGCTCTGCTCGTCATTTACATCATGTACTGGAGAACCAATGTCATCTCAGTTTCTCGATCATCAGATGTTTGAAAACTTTGATGAATGAATGCTATGTCACATTGTAATGTATTTTCGTTTTCATTTTTAGAAGTTTGAGCCCTCTATAAGCATGCGTCAGATGGGCTGGATGTCTTTCGAGGGTTTTGTCAGGTGAGTTTATATCACTTCATACCGTTTATCGTAGATGTTTCACTTCAACCTTCAGATAAAGGCAACTTGTCCTTAATTGTGTACAATCACTGCACTTGAATTTTAGAGCTACCATGTGTTGATTCTGGGCTTTAGGTTTCTGATGGACAAGGACAACTTTGCCTCGACGGTCGAGGAGTCCCAGGTGAACCTGGAGGACCTTCAGTACCCTCTGTCTTACTATTACATTGAGTCGTCTCACAACACGTACCTCACTGGCCACCAGCTCAAAGGGGAGTCCTCTGTGGAGCTCTATAGTCAGGTGAGATGGACTCCTCAGTCCAGACTCTGCCACCTCTCATCTTCTGCTGGTCTGCCAGCTTTCCGGTCCCTGGAATCCTTAGTTTCTCAAATTCACTGTGACTTCTCAAAAAATCACCTCGCCTGGCTCACTCTGCCAGAGAGTTTGGAGGTCCACCTGCAAACACATCGGGAAGG
>JAODKN010000042.1:9271739-9289610 GCA_026774425.1 Petrocephalus zakoni
CCCCACCACCACCACCCCCTCTCAGGCCCACCAGCTAGCTCACATGCAGGCCCAGGCCAGTAACGGTACGCCGGCCCCCAGCCCCCCCGCCACCACCGAGGAGGAAGAGGAGGAGGAAGACGAGTACGACTATGACTACGAGTCCCTCTCCGATGGTAGGAGAAGCAGCTTTTCTGTACCGCGACCCCGCAGAGTATTTCTGTGGGACACACACGTAGTATACACAGCGAGAAGGGGCACGAGCCTCATCCGCGCACCGCTGCAGCACACGCTGTCCGCACTGCCGCGGCCCTACCGATGCTCATTCTGGTGTCGCGCAGCAGTCCGTCATTTCCTCCCTGAAATCTGAAGACCCCTCTCTGTATGTCCTCTTCCCCCCCCCTTGCCGCCTAACTGCCACTCTCTAGCCGACGTCCTAACCGCTTCCACCGCTTCTTACAGCCTAGAAGGTAAAGTCCCCCCCCCACGCCGAGCCCAGGCTGCAGTTTGGCATGCGGTTTGATGCGAATGCCGTGTGGCCGGCCCGTTCCTGTTGCTTCTGTGTGTGTTCGTATGTGTGCTCTGCACGGCCCCGGTCCAGTCATCCCCAGGCAGGTGAACGGAAGAGCCCGCTTACTTTTAGCGACACCACGTGATTAGGGGTGACCGGCCGGCCTAAACAAACGGAGAGTGTGTTTGCAGTGTGTCCCACAGCTGGGCGAGATCCCCGAAATCACTTACAGTGCGGCGTTCAATGTTAATGTCTGCCTCAAAGAGCCCCTCTATAAATATACACTGTATAGCACAGTGACGTCGCCCCTCATGACAGAGGTCCCATCTGCTTTCTCAGGCCCCTGGGTTCCCTTTCAGAGACTGGGAGCAAAACGCCCCCCCCATTCCCCGGAGAGCTGGTGCAGGCTGTTTTGTTGAAGCCCCCTCGGACATCAAAAACGTGAACCACGCAGACACCACGACACAAAAATATCCCTGCCGATTACAGTGTGTTTTTGTTTTTTTGTAACCCGAGTGGTGGGACTGCTTGCACGCTCTCTGCACGCTACGTTTCCCTGTTTGCCGTTGTGTACCAGTGTGAAGTAAGGTTGTGGCGGTACGTGCGCAGATGTTTTACGTCGGCTTATGCAAAAGTTACCTGAAATGACCCATAAAACTCTAGATGTTTTGATGACCAAATCTCCCGATGAAGCAAGCCAGTGAGAATGCTCCTCATTTCACAGTGGTGACACTGAGATGGGTTGGAAATGGTGAGGGGGTGAGATCAGAGATTTAAGAGTTGGCCGGTCTTATGGAGACCCTGATTGCGTGTCTACGTTAATCACAGACAACATCCTGGACGACCGACCGGAGGGAAAGTCACCCGTGGAGAAGTTCCAGTATGAATCCAACGACGAGATGCCCAAAAGGACGAAGAAATCGGACAGCCCGGCTCCGAGCAAAGGGAAGGTGAGGTAGACCATTTCCCCTAGTCGGCCTCCTGACTCAAGGTCCTTCTCAAAATGGTGAGCTCTCCCAGGATGCAGAATGGAACTGCCCTCAGCATTGCCCGTATCTGCTCACATTTCTCACATAGGTATTTGACATGGAACTCGGAGAGGAGTTCTACCTGCCCCAGAACAAGAAGGAGAGCCGGCAGATTGCACAGGAGCTCTCCGACCTGATCATATACTGCCAGGCCGTCAAGTTCCCAGGTCAGGATCCTAGGTCGCCCTGTCGTTGTTTACGTTTTTTACGTTTCGGGCTTTGTGAGATTGTACGATTATATGTTAGATGTACAGCTCTGGCGTGCTCGTGTGTGGTAGCCCGTGCGTGACTTTGAACTGTAAAAAGCAACAAAAATCTAATAGTGGAATTTCCAGGGTTGGGGGGAGAAAAAGCATCCCGCTCTAATGTCAGATGCCCAAGTGAATTCCCAAGGAATATGGGCCGGAGTGGAAAATGTAGCGGCAGGCCGTGCCCCCGCGCTCACGTCCCCTGTCTCTGTGTGTGCCTCTCCGCCTGTGCCTGTGTGTGGGAAACAGGCCTTTCCACCCTAACCCCGGCGGGCTCCGGCCGAGGCAAAGACAGGAAGAGCAGGAAGTCCATCTTCGGCAACAACCCTGGCAAAACCAACCCGGGGGACCCTGTGACTCCAGCCCGTGCCCAGGGGAAAGGTACAGCTCCTCGCCCAGGGGCCCCACTGAGCTCTGCATGCGTGTGGGAGCCATAGGACAACCGCAGAAGGCGCATGGGAAAAAGCCCCCAGTGGCCCTGGCCTCTTCTTTGGGTTAAGTCAGGCTTTTCTGAGCGGAGGCTTAGAGGACTTACGGATTGTCCATTTGTGCAGTTAAACGACACACAACGCACTTCAGGTGGCGCTTGGTACAAAAGCTGGGCCATTTTCTGTAATTCTGCTCTGTGATCCTCCCCTCGTAGTTCCTGAGCAAATATGCCACCTGCTGCCTGTGTATAACAGTTACATTTGCTTTTATCCAAAGCGATGTACATTTTTTTTTGGAGAAAGCTGGGTCAGACAGTCCATGGAGTAATTGGGGATTAAGGGCCTCCCTTAGGGGTCCAACAGTAAAAATCATTCTGCTGACACCAGGATTTGAACTGGTGCCCTTCCGATCTCAGGCAGTGTCCTAAACCTCTGAGCTACACACCACCCCCTGTTTGGCACTTCCAGGCCTGACTGTCTAACCCTGACATCTACGTGACATTTTCTCCCAGGCATTTCTTTTAGTCAGTTAAAAAGGTGCAGCTGGGAAGTTGATTTCAGGAGGGGCCGGTTTACCAAAAAGTCCCTGGCACCCCACTGCTGGCATTCTAGTTTTCGTCTCTGCATGTCCCCGCCCGTTGGCACGTGTGACCCCTGACCCCCCACTCAATGCGTCATGTTGCTAACGGCGGCCGGGACTCCCTCTCCAGCAGGCTCCCTGGAGGGTGTCCGTGTGAATGGCGACGAGCAGACCCCCCCGGCACCGAGTGCCAGCCCCTCGCTGAGCGCCATCATCCGCACGCCCAAGTGCTACCACATCTCATCGGTGAACGAGAATGCGGCCAAACGCTTGTGCCGACGCTACTCGCGGAAGCTGATGGAGCACACCAGCTGCCAGCTGCTCCGCACCTACCCTGCGGCCACTCGCATCGACTCGGCCAACCCCAACCCCCTCATCTTCTGGCTGCATGGCATCCAGCTTGTGGCACTCAACTACCAGACGGACGGTGAGGAGCGGGCCCAGTGAAGATGAGGTCCGGTGAACGATGTTAGGGAACAGACCCTCTGCAGCCACTGAAAGTGCTTGTCCAGAAAGTAAAAATCCAGACCACAATTTGCATAAAGTTCAGCATAAAGAATCATAGTTGGTTGGTTGAAACAAAATCTCGGTCTGGATTTTTACGTTCTGGACCTTAACTGTCCTCTGGAAAGCATTGGCCAGCATTAGCTGTAAGACATGAAGGATTTACAGCTTCAATGCTCGCCTTTACACCGAGCATCTTTCCGTGAATATCTCTTGGTCATTCCTCAGGACCAGTGCACAAAGGAGCTATTGGCCAATATACCGTGACATGCAGGAATTATAAATATAATTCTCCAGCAGTTTTGAGTTTGGGAATATGTTTCTCAACTTTTAATGTTGTCTCGTATGAAAGGGGTGAATCTGTCTCTAATGCACCTCCCCTGGTCTGCCACACAGACCTGCCCATGCAGCTGAACGCCGCCATGTTCGAGGCCAACGGGGGCTGTGGCTATGTCCTGAAGCCCCCAGTGCTGTGGGACCGGAATTGCCCCCTGTACCAGCGCTTCAGTCCTCTGGAGAGGGACTGGGAGAACATAAGCCCCACCCTCTTTTCCCTGACTGTGAGCAAGGACCCGCCCACACTCTTCACCCTACACTTTACATTCTACGCCCCAGACCTCACAACCTTCACTCCCCATTCAACTCTTCAAGCCCTACGCCAGGGCTGTTCAAATCACGGTCCCCATAGGCCAAGCGCTGCTGATTTCCCAGCCTTCCTTTACCTGCAAGCCAGGTGTGAAGCCTCCAGCCAATCAAAATCAGTAATTGTATAACTAACTACATGGAAAAACTGAAAACATGGCCTGGATTTGGAACTGAGGTCCCCGCTCTACACTGAAGACTCCAAATAAATACACCACAATCTACACACCACTCTCGAGAATCCATTCCCTAAACCCTACACTCCACACTCTTCGACATGCATATGTTTGTACTGAGTGTTATTAAGGGTGGATCTTATCAGCCTGTAATTTCAGCCTGGATGGGAAGGGGGGCTATGCGGAGAGGAGGGGAGCTGTGGGCCCAGCGTTTATAAAGAGCCGTGTTGTAAACATAATGACCAGTTGGCAGGTTGCTCCGTGGGTGGCGGGCTGCCCCTGGGGAGTGTAACCAATGCGGTAAACATGCGTCCCTCAGGCGTCGTGCAGGCTTTTCGCCTTCTAGCGCTTCCTATCTTTACTCGACAGGTCATTTCGGGTCAGAACGTGTGTCCGGGCAACACGGCAGGGAGTCCCTGCGTGGAGGTGGACGTGCTGGGGATGACCGCCGACAGCAGTCACTTCCGTACCAAGCCCATCCACCGCAACACCCTCAACCCCATGTGGAGCGAGCAGTTCCTCTTCCAGGTGTACTTTGAGGACATGGCCTTCCTGCGTATCGCCGTGGTGGAGAACAACACCTCCCAGGTCACCGGCCAGAGGATCCTGCCATTGCGGGCACTCAAAGCAGGTGCGACCCAGGTGTTTGCAATGTTTTCTGCCGTGCGGGGTTCGTTTTGGTCTTCTGGTGTGTGTGTGTGTGTGATTTACTTTGTCTGCAAATCCAGGTCTGACCAACCATAAATAATGGTCCTGCTTCAATTAAATTTCTTTAACAGCTTGTTATGGTTAAACAGGCAGACACGTCTGCCAAACATTGCCGCTGTTTACAAAATAAAATTGTGAATCCAAGATGTAGAATGATGAAGTCCTAACAGGTCGGGAATCCCCTTCATTTGTCTGTTTTGATTCATTGTTGATTAAGGTGCTTATTGTAATGCTGTTCTCACTGAGACGGTGTCTGTTGCTTTTACAGCATGCGAGAAGCTCTGAGATTCTATGGGCCGTTTATAAAAACAAACAAACTGGAGCCGTTTAATTATCTGTTATGGCCATTAATACAAGGTCCACGGGACCTGAAGAGTCTCACTTAGCCTGCAGTCCAGAGGATCTGTCTTTACTCTCTGTCCTTTGAATAAACAAAACCTCGTCTGCCTGGAGCTGTGGCTTGAAAGGGCTGGATGTCCACAGAAGCTGTGTGTGTGTAGATCACATTTCAGGACCAAAATGTCCAAAGTGTGGTAAAACCTGAAATGTCCCTACTTTTCCCTACATTCGGATAACCTTGATTTAATAAAAAAAATCTGTGAATGTAATCAAAAAATTAAAAATGCCAAAGGTCTTGTATTTGGGTTGGTTACTTATGGTTATGGTTAGAGCTGGGTAGGGGTTAAGGGGGTCCTGATTGCGATTAGGGGTTTTCCCATAGAAATGAATGGATGGTCCCCATTTAGACAGGTACACGAGTCTGTGATTGTGTGTGTGTGTGTGTGTGTGTTTTTAACATGACGCTGCTGTTCTCTCAGGGTACAGACATGTGCAGCTAAGGAACCAGCATAACGGACCACTGGAGGTTTCCAGCTTGTTCCTATACAGCCGGAGGATGGAGGAGAACCCCGCCGGGGGAGGACTGCCCGCTTCCGTGGTAGGAGCCGATGTGGGAGGCGGGAACCGGAGCGGTCAGCCGTGCGGGGTTAGCGGTGGGAGTGACATCTGCACACTAACGGCACCGTCGCCAAACAGTCAAAGCCAGCGGGAGAAACGCTCTTCCGCCATCAGCCGAGTGCCGTGTGGAACATTCGCTTTCCGTTGTTTAGTTTAACTTTTGCTTCCAGTTTATTTTAGCTTGAATTCAGTCCGCTAGCCTCAGAGCCGCTCGGGTCGCTGCAAAGACAGGCCTTCCTAAGTGCTTCCCGTTCTGCCCGCAGCTGTTCAGCACGGAAGAGCGGCGTGCCGCCATTCAGCACAAGGTGACGGTGCATGGGGCCCCCGGACCCGAGCCCTTCACCGTGGTCAGCGTGAGTGAGAGGACCAGCGTCAGGCAGCTGGTCGACGCCGTGAGTCTCACCCTGGCCACGTCGCTCTAAACATACACTCAGACTCACACAAACACGCTCATACACAGCTCATGGGAGTGTTACTTACACATAAATGTTTTGAGGGTAGAAAGAAAAACGATTGGTTCAGAGAGATAACCAATCAGATCGCGTGTTAGATGTCAGACCAACCAATCAGATGTCTTGCACCCACCTCCTCTACATTCTCATTGGATAGTAACATATATAACATAGCACAAAGTAATACAAAGCATCCACACTATTACCACCATTATTATCATCATTACAAAGGAGCAGCGGTGATGGCCACAGTTAATGGCGTTGTGTGAGTGTCTGGTAGGCGTTTAAGCAGCAGTATATGTATGAGGTGACATTAGACACCACATGGCCTGGGATGATTTGGAGCGACGACTGGCTGATAGATGCTGCCCTGCCTGCCACCCCATTAGATACTATCGCCGTCAGAAGCTGCGGACTATTTCCTGTGTGAGGAAAAGGTACCTTTGTCAAAGGAGCGCAGTGATGCCAAGAAGCAGCCGCAACAGCGCCCCCTAGCTCCAGAGGAAGATATCCTCAGAGTTATAAGCAGCTGGCTCCCGGAGGAGGGCTACGTGGGTAGGATCTGCCTCAAAACCAAAGAAGAGGTACATTCTCAGCCCTCTCAGTCTCAGTTTATCTTCAGCAAGTGGATTTTAAATTTCAAGCACCAAGAAACCACATTTGTATAATTCGAGGTTATTTTAAATTTGTTTTGCTACTTTATTGAGTTGACGGTATATTCACGTTTGTGTCTTACAACTACATTTAATATTCAAAGAGTGCCATCTAGTGGCCGAGTTGTGTAACAGCCACTGTTGGGTAAAGTAGCCTCCCTCTGCAAATGAGCCTCGTTACATGATGTTGGGACATTGCTGGAGCAATGCTGGATTTTTCCCAGCGCGGCCATTAAAGGCAGCTTGCACCTCCACAGCACCTGAACAACAGAAACTGTGCACCAGAACGTCCGGAGGAGGCCAGCATCCCGCCAGAGGAGGACACCTTCCTGGTGCAGGTGCACGACGTGTCGCCTGAGCAGCCCCACACGGTCATCAAGGCTCCGCGCCACAGCACCGCCCAGGACATCATCCAGCAGGTGCCCAGAACGTGTTTGCTTCCCTGTCCGTTTCTGTGTAAGATCCTCCCCTCTATTCACTATACAGAATTCCCATTGGGGCTCCCTTCTGTTATATACAGTGCCCTCTATTGGAGTCCCTTCGGTTATATACACTGCCCTCTATGGGAGTCCCTTCGGTTATATACACCGCCCTCTATGAGAGGCCCTTCGGTTATATACAGCACCCTCTATGGGAGTCCCTTCGGTTATATACAGTGCCCTCTATTGGAGTCCCTTCTGTTATATACAGCACCCTCTATGAGAGGCCCTTCGGTTATATACAGCAGCCACTATGGGGGGCACTTTGGTTATATACAGTGCCCTCTATGGGAGTCCCTTCGGTTATATACAGCACCCACTATGGGAGGCCCTTCGGTTATATACAGCACCCTCTATGGGAGTCCCTTCGGTTATATACAGCACCCACTATGGGAGGCCCTTCGGTCATATACAGCAGCCACTATGGGGGGCACTTTGGTTATAGATAGTGCCCTCTAAGGAACGCCCTTCAGTTATATGCAGCACTCTGTCTGGGTGGCCCTTTGGTTATACACAGTGATGACATGTCTCCTGTGTCCTCCGCAGGCACTGATTAAGGCCAAGTACTCCTGCAGCATCCTGAACAACCCCAACTCCTGCGACTACGTGCTGATGGAGGAAGTGTCCAAGGAGCCCGCCAGCAAGAAGGGTTCGGCCGCCAAGCCCGTCCAGCGGGTCCTCCTTGACCAGGAATGCGTCTACCAGGCACAGAGCAGGTGGAAGGGAGCCGGGAGGTTCGTGCTGAAGCTGAAAGAGCAGCTGCAGGTGAGGTGGGGGTCCGGCTGCCAGCCAAAAATTAGCTTTAATGAAGCCCCCCCCCCCCAATCCCTAATCCCTGAAGCACATTCAAGCTAAACAGCTCCACAGGAGGGATCCAGCAAATTTTAACAAAATCTAGTATGAAAAAATGACATGCAATAAAAACACAGCAACAAATTAGCCACCATGGAAGCCGGCTTGCCCACTTGGGTGTCTGATCACGCAGCCACTGTCCTAAAGCCGCAGTGCTCCGGTCCCCCTAAGAGCCCGCTCCATGTTCACAGACATGCCGAGAAGACAGGAAGAAGGGCATCTCCCTGACCAGCGAGCTGAAGAAGCTGGCCGGCCGCAGTCGTAGCGTGACAGTGGGCGTGAGTGCCGCCCCGGACGGCACCCACAGTAAGGACGAGAAGGTGGCATGCGGAGTGCACCTGGGCGACGTGTCCGAGTAGCCTGGCGTGTGCATGGAGGCCGCGTGAGGTACAGTCTGCGCTCTCTAACGCCCCCTAACTCCCGACACCCGCCATAACCCATGTCTGTTGACGTTTAACAGCGGGCATCATTGCCGGTTGTTTTTTTTTTCCTTGAGGGTAGGGGCAGAGTCGGCTTTACCCGGCCTGCTACTCGCACAGAGTACGCTGATCCCCCCCCCCCCGGTAACATTCAGCAAGTGCACGTCTTTCGAAATGCTCGTTTTCCGGAGAGGTTCATATCCTGCAAGCCTACTGCTGTAGTCTGGTTAACGACACCCGGAAAACAGCCTTTCTAAACCTCTGGCCTCCCACTGACCATCAGTAATGCTGTGTTTTGTGCCTGGTTTTGTTAATAACCGTTCCAGTTTCCTTGTTACATAATTCGTTAACCCCCGAATTAGTGTTTAACCAGTGTGCTCTTATTCATTATAATTAAAATCAGAGCCTATACTAAAGGCTTACCCCCCTTTTCCTAAATCTAGAGACACCCCTGTTCTGATTTGTACCTGTGTCTGCTCGGTACAGTCCTCAGGATGAAGCCAATGTCTGTTTTGGCACGTCAGTGTTTATTTACCGTAATGTGCACCAGCTTGTAAATATAACTAACACTATATTTCATTGAAGTGCATGACTATGAGAGTATACATGGGCAATAGGTGTGTAAAGTGTGTTCAGTCCACCCTGAATAAACTAATTTGCTCTTGTGCTGTTATGTCACTCCCTGTCTGCAGGAAGACTCTCTGAAGGGCTTAAGGCCTGTGTGGCAGGGAGCAGGTCAGGGGTGGAGAGACTTTTGGGAAGCCAGCCCAGCCAATGCGGACTCCCCCAAGCTAGCCACGCCCCCTCCACTTGGTCCTTCCCGCTGCTGTGGAACTGGAAATTGCCCATATGAGCGCTGCTTCTGGGGAAATGTGTCTAGTCAGAGGAGCGAGACCCATGGAAGGTGCCGGACGAGTCCAGCCTGCACCTGGTTTCTGCCCTGGGGCGTCTTTATTGGGGTTCGAGTGACACCCCAGTCCCCGGGCAGCTGTGCCGTTGGGGCAGATAAACCGGGCCGCATGGGCTGGATCACGGGGGGGAAAGAGGTCAGGCACCTGGGAGCCCTTCAACCCTGGAGTAGCGCCCACGTCAGGTAGCACTGGGGATCGCAGAGCGCATAACCTAGGGAGGACCCCGGCTGTGTTTCCGCCTTATCACCCAACAGGGACAACCACTAGGTGGCTGGTTTGAATCCCCTTTTGTGCCAGTGTCCCCAGGAACGACCACTAGGTGGCTGGTTTGAATCTCCTTTTGTGCCTGCGTCCCCAGTGACGACCACTAGGTGGCTGGTTTGAATCTCCTTTTGTGCCTGCGTCCCCAGGAACGACCACTAGGTGGCTGGTTTGAATCTCCTTTTGTGCCTGCGTCCCCAGTACTGTAGCAGATGCCTGTTTTTGGCTTCCCTTTCTTGTATTGATGCTACTTTGCACTTGTTCATTTGGATTCCTTAAAGTTGGCTATTCCTGCACCAAAGGAACATTTATTAATTTGCTAATTACACATTTATTGTCTAACAAATTTGTCTAATTCAGATTTTTTTTCCCTTGTGGTATAAGTGCACAGCTGAAATGGTTGTAAACAGTGTATTGCATTTTTCTGTGACCTCATGGTACTGTAAACTTTTAACTTTAAATGCAGCTATTTAATTCTTAGCTATTGGTACTAATTTTTAATAGTTTTTTTTCCCTTTCTTTTAATTGTACACCTTCCCGACAGACACTGGGAGGACTCTGCAGGGGTCATGGTTGTATATTTGGCTTTAAAAAGCATATGTTGCCTGAAATTATTTTTACATGAACTGTAACATTTGCTATTAGTTTTCTGTTTTTCAGATATACATTTTTTTTGACTGAAATGCATTTTCTACAGCACATCTGGGTTGTTTTAATGGATTGAGCTTTTTTAAAAAGGAAGCAGGGGGAAATTTTCAAGTGAATCTCCCACTGTTGACAGGATGCTTTGACATTTCATGTAATTTTTTTTCTTTTTCAGCTTTGCGATGTGGAGAATTGATGATAGTTGGTTTCTATAGTTCCTGTCGTGCTTTTTCTTCGTATAGCTGTTTTCATGGAACCTTTGAGATTTCGTGATGTTTGGTGTCTGCAGTCCTACAGTACTTCTTAGTGTAATGTTATTGTGGATCAAAATGCAGAAACAGGCTGTCCTAGTCCTGCAGATGCCCCTGTGCTGCACTTTCATTTTCCATTTTTCTTTTTAAAAAAAAAAGTGACGAGCTTCAGAGGGCACAAGTCGTTCTGATGTAAATCTTGGCACATTGTTTGTTTTGATGTATCTGATGGTGCTTTTCATTGGATTGGGGAACATGTTAATTAATTTGATGGATGGATATTGTATTAAGATGAAGTTTGTGGTGGTTACTTTCAAGTATCAAGGTCAACATGGTGTTTTTATTTTTCCTATAACAGATCTTAGTCCAGGGTGACTTTTGGTAACGTTTGTGAACATTTGCTGTTTTCAGTCTGTCTGTGGTACAGATTTCTAGTGGAGCACATTTATTTCCAGGCTCATTTTGTAAATAGTTTGTGATTTAATGATCCAAAAACATCTTGACCTCAGATGTTTAGACATTAGCTTTAAGCTCAAGCTTGTATAATATTTTCCCTCCTCTTTCTGTGGTACATTTTAATTTATTTTACAGTTTAGCCCTGGGGGGGGGGGGTACTTTATATACAAAATGTATACATGACGCTTTTTGAAAGTGTAACTTAAGAGCTATTTTACAATGAATGAGTGTATTTATTTTGAAGAGGAAGCCTCTTAAATCATGTTGGTTATCTATAACTTTTGTACAAATACATTTATATACATTTACTAGATGTTTTTGTCAGAGATGATCTTGGACCATGGTGATATTTCTTGGTAAATGTTCCACATCACCATCTTATTTTTCCCAGTTATCTGTTTCTGCTTATTTTGTAAGCCATCTTTATTAACGCCATTTGGCTTTTGCTGCCTTTCTGTAAAGGTCATGCCACGCCTGTCAGATACATAATAATGTATATTCAATATTTATTTAGCTGAGGAGCAGCGCTGTACAGTATTAAAATACTTTATAAGTACTCCAATGGCAAAGCCCCAGAGAGTTGCTGCCTTTTCATTAATGTATTAACATTATGCGGTGTACAGGTCATAACTAATATGAGACTACTTTGTTGACTTGAAACAGTTTAAACACCTTGTATGTTATGGAAATAAATATGATTGTCGTCAATTGTCATCAATAATTGCATTAAATTCCTAAAATGCCCAGCACATCACACGACCAGTCTCTAAAGTGGCGCATGTAATTATGGACATAAATTGCCTGTAGTTTTTCAACCCAGAGTTTAGTTAAGTACTTTACATAGGAGGGGCATGGTGGTGCAGTGCTTGGCACTCACACTTCTGTGACCAGGGTTCGAGTCTCTGCCATGGCCTCGTCTGTGGAGTTTGCATGCACTCCTGGTTTCATCATGGGGGTTTCTGCCCCACAGTCCAAAAACATGCATTGTGAATTGTCGCATACAGAAAATAGTTGGATGGACTTAATATGATGCTTCTGGAAGGGCTAAAATCAGCACCTTGACACCAGCGTGCAGCACTGCTATGACAGGCTAAGGTCATACCTGGTAGGAACAGTGATCTGGTTTCACCAATATTAGACTATACTGTAGTCTTGTCAGATCATCTGAAAGAAACTAGTTGAGAAGACTAATCAGCAGAATATGTTCAGGCACCACAGACCACAAATTTAGGAAAGTCTACTCATGAATGAGGAGGTGTGGGGCTCGCCAGGATAACCACAGTGGCCAACTGCCATAGAACCTGCTATTAGGGGTGCGTTTCCCAAAAGCATAGCTGCTAACTGCGATAGCAACTTACATAGTGAGGACCATGCAACTGAATGAGTCCAACTATGTTAGTTGCTAACAGGAGTTTTGGGGAAACGCATCCCAGGCTAGGTAATCCATCTGACGCTAAGCAGGTTTTGGCCTGGCCAGTGCTTGGATGGGAGACCAACTAGGAAAGCTGGGCTGCTGCTGGAAGAGGTGTTGGTGTGGCCAGCAGATTGGCCCATCCTGTGGTCAGTGTGGATGCCAGTGCAATGACACTGTGCTGAAAAATGGTGCCATCCTTCCGATGAGAGGTAAAACTGAGGTCCTGACCTTCTCTCCTTCACCACCTAAGCTAATGTGTGGTGAGCTACTGGGGTACTGGCACAGAATGGCCGCCGTCGCATCATCCAGGTGGGGGCTACACAGCGGTCGTGGTCAAAGTGGCCTCCCATTGGTTCTATAAAGCACCAAATAACTTCCATTCATAGCATGACTGGATGGTTGCCGGTTCAAATCCCAGCATCAGCAGCACCAACGGAGCCTTGAGCAAGGCCCTTAACCTCCAGAGACAGACTGACCCAGCTTCTTGATAACGTCATCTAAATAAGAAGTAAATTCTACCAAGTACTTGGTTTCCTACCACTAAACCAGAAACAAGGGGCTCCCTCTGATTAATCCAGTGGTCCTCAATCCGGTTCCTGGAAGACCCCTGGTTAGAATGAAATCATTCTGTAAGAGACAGGACTGAGAACCATTGGAGCAGTCAATAATACACCCCAATGAAGTTTTAGGAAAAAGCCTGTGGGAAGCACCACTGAAGAACTGGTTCAGAAGCCATCCAGACTGTTCTCGGGATCATTGACACTTTAAAAAAGGCACTTAAAACATACTCAGTATAGAAACAGTGGTCTTCAGAAAAACTTGGTATGTACATACAGTTGAGCCTGTCCGACTGGTATCAGCTGATACAGCCTTAAAGTCCACGCTGTACAAGATGTTCTAAAAACAACATCCTAGTGCAAAGCATTTCCAAAATGTGTGGCAAAATCCAAGTCTGACGAAGCAGTCACTTCTGCCAGAGCTTTGTCCACCTGCCTCTTTAACTGAGCATCCAGAAACACGTCTATGGCGTCAAAGTGCTCCTGAAACACGAGAGCATGATGAGAAATCATTTCAACAGGAATGGTGAGAGAGAGAGAGAGAAATTCCTCACAGAGCCAAGGGGCATACCTTCTTCTTAGAGGAGCTTGTGGGCACTGGGGGGTTGAAGGTCATGTCTTTGGGGCTGAATTCCTCAAACAGATCCATAGGCGACCTGTGAAATTTTAAACGGCCCTTTAAAAGGGTCCAGAAAATTCTGCACAAATATTCAAATACAAACCTAGAGTGAGAGGGGTCATAAAATGGAGTCCACATGCACGCCACAGAGCCGAACACGCCGTACATGGGATAGGCTGGCTCCAGCCTATCACTGGGCATTAACCCCACGTAGGAAGCCACGCCCTCCTCACCTCCTGCTCAGCTCAGAGCTCAGGGCCCGGGAGCCTTCACTGGGCGCGCCTGCCATAATGTGAGCGGCGTACTTCCTCACCACTGGGTGGTAGTGCCTCTGCAACACAGACAAAGGCCACATGTCATGTCACATGGCACACTTCTGTCCCGCATCAGACACACAGACGGGAGATCCGGACATGGGAAGGCAGAATGGACTTATACACTTGCTATGAAGAAGACTATGTTCGTCTCACACTCAGTGTATCAGTGTTGATCACGTTCTGATTGTGGCCACACTTTATCACACTTTTACCGTGTGTCCCGTAAGTGTCTGCTGCCTGCACCGCATTACAGTGGCCTCAGGAGGGCGCCCTGCTCACCGCCAGTGCGTGCAGCTCCCACAGCGCCGTGTTGTGGGGGTTACAGAACTCGGGCTCATCCAGCTCTGGCAGGTAGACGCCACTGCCCTGAGATTCGTTGTCCAGCAAGAGGTCACACCTCGGAAAGGTCTGAGGAGGAGAGGAGCAGGCAGACACGCTCCTGCATTACAGCTGCCTGCGGCTGACCCCTCCACTACACTAAGGTATTAGTCACTTAGCATCAGGCAGGCAAAAGTCACAGGAGTTTAGCAAATCCCCACAGAGTACATCAGCAGGGCGTAAAAGACAGCGCCACCTACTGGTGGGAGGTCACTGATTTAGGGACCAGGGGCTTCACTGCAAATATACAGACAGACAACTGTGGGATTAATTAAGGTTCTTATCAAACTATACTACACTAGTATAACTAATAGGTTAGTAATCTGAATCTAGGTTTACATTTCAGTTACTTTTACTCTGCATCACCACATGCTGGCCAAGTTCACAACTCACATGCATCAGAGTCCTGCTGGATGCCAAGAGGCCCACGGCGGAATTGGGCTGCACGTGCAGGCTGAGCGTGCTCAGCCTTTTCAGGAAGGCCAGCGCCCTCTGGAGGGTCACCTGCTTCCTACGCTTGGCCAGCATGGCGTCCAGGCAGTGCAGCACGATGCTGACGTCATCATTCGTTGCCCCTGCGGAACACAGGACACCGCGGTTGCCATAGCAACAAGACCACATCTATTGGCCAATCGCAAAGAAGTTATAAGTGATTAGGAAGAGACCTTCTAGAACAACAAGAAGCCTCTGCAAGAACCGGGACAAGGGGTATCCTTACCTGCATGGAGGTGGAGCAAGATTTTATACAGGTGGGTGTAGAACTTCAGAGGGTCAATGTGGAGGACGTCACCTGTTCATGGGAAACTGGGTTAGCATGCATTCCAGTAGCCAGAAGGATATCACGTTACCTCAAGCAACTGACCTTGGCCAGACAGGATGGTGAAAGATGTCTGGATGCAGTGGAGACTCTCTCGGTAGGTCAGTTCCTTCACAGAGAAATTGGAGTGTCACACAACCCAACTGGGAACCACATTCTGTTCAAAAGTGTCCAAATGTCCACCTTAAAACCCCACGAAGAGCATAGGAGGAAATCCACAGCCCGCTTACCTTGGATTCAATGAGATTATGCAGCACCTTCAACAAATCATCAAAAAACTCCAGATTTATCAGGTGAGCGAACCTTCAAAAGGACAAAGACTTCATGAGGAGTTCAGTCCGCCCAGCCATACAGTGGTACCCGCAGTGCATACCAGCGCATGACAAGGCAGGTAAATGTACAGTGGTACCCGCAGTGCATACCAGCGTATGACAAGGCAGGTAAATGTACAGTGGTACCCGCAGTGCATACCAGCACATGACAGGGCAGGCAAATGGACCCTCTCTCCTTACTTGGCTAATCCTTCCAATACGACAGGTAGCAGCACAGACTTCTGGGCCTTCTTCAGTATTCTGAAGTAGATCAGGAACACAATGTTCAAGGTCTCTGTGTGCTGAGGAGATAGAGCGCCAGTGTTAGACACATGACATGGTTATGAAACGGAACAGCGTAAACGGTCACCACACCAGCTGCACGCCACACAGACAGCGAACACTGCCCTTCCATAGTAGACAGTAGCAGCCTCACTAAACTGCGAAACCCAAAGAGTAGACCTAAACTACTCTGCCCCCCGCAGGCCATGTCCTCCCACGCGCCGGCAGTAAAGGGACTCACCAGCTTGATCTTCTTGTCCTTGCTTTCTGATGCCTCGGCCTCCAGCAGCTCTTTCTCCAGCTTCTCCTCGGCCTTCTTCCACTGCAGGACGCCGAGGGTGGGAGAGAGCCGGTTACTTGCCACAGGTCAGCGAAAGACGAACGGTCAACCACCCCAGTGAGGACCGGGCCACCCCCAGCTCACCTTCCTCTGCATCCTCGACAAATTCTTCTTCTTCTCCTTGTAGGTCATAAACTTCTTCTTGGGGGCAACATCTTCTGTATCTCTCTTTAACTCTACCTCCTTTATTCTGAGGCAGAGCAGACATTTCAGCACCTGTTTGTGTGGCAGGGGACAACAGCATCACATTTTAAACAACAAAGAACATCGGTCACGTCACCTGCTTCCACGACAACACCTGCATCGTGCATCTGTACAAACACCCAATCCAGTTCACTGCAATGGGCTGACAGAGGGGCACACTGCAAAGGAGAACTGGAATTTAAGGGCGTTTTTCACTGCACTAGGTTCCACAATTTTGGTACTTCCAAAAAGCCCGAAAAAGCAATAAAGTACCAAAGCGGTACCCCAGCTGTTTTGGTACTTTAGGTACTGGAACTTTTGGTAAATTCTGGAGAGCCTCACCTCTGGGTTCACGGCGTAGTTCCTGCTCTTAACCATCCCTGAGATCACCTTCACCATGCCCAGCGACGCCTGGCCCACCTTATCCTGCTTTAGGAGTCTTCTCACATGCTCACAGCACACAGCGGACACCTGCAAAATGGGGCAGTGTCATGTGAAGATCCGAGCGGAACGTTTCAGAACCTCAGTGAAGTCCAGGCTGCTGGACCAACACTACTGTCCCACAGCAGCTCGTCTTACACTCCTGATGTGTTCCACAGGATGTAGATCCACTCCATACAGCACACTGGTGTCAGCAAACGTCTCAAAAACCTTCAATCTCCCACAACGGTTTTATTTTTCAGTACAGTCACATGGGACCTACAGTCCATCCCAGGAAGCACAGAAACCAAGGCAGAGGAACACCTATTATGGGATGCGAATCCAGGGATCACACATATAGACACCGGGGGGTAAACCAGAGATAATAAACCTGACTGCATGTGTTTGGACTGGGTGAAGGTTACAGCCACCTCCAATGAACCTCCTCTAAGCATGAAAAACCACCTGGTGTAACACAGTGCAACTGGGAAGCAGACGTAACCGGGAAGCAGGCTCCGGGCTGGGCTCACCTCAGGACAGGCGTCGTCCATGAGGGGTGCCACCATGACCAGGACGTTGTTGTGGAAGTTGAAGTGGGGCAGAGCCACCATCAGCTCGCAGAGACAGCGGATGGCCACCAGAGCCAGGCCCTTGTAAGCCTGCAGGCTCACCGTCTCACTTCTCTTCTTCTTACTTTGCTTCCAGTCTGTTGGAGAGCAAGAGATGAACACGAGCGCCCCCTGCTGTACCGAGACAGACACTGCATATCACTGCCCTTAAAGGGTGCCACATACTTCAAACAGTCTCGCCGGGGTCAGCGTCATTTTACCAATACGGCGTCATATGAGCGACTGTCGCTGCGGAGAGCGCCTTCCATGAAGAAAGCCATCATCTCCTGACTCACACGCTCACTAAAACATGCTTATTTGCGCTCTGTATGTGGTTAAGATGCGTCGAGAACATTCCGTGCCCTGGAGGGTCACGCCGTGACACGGAACAAGAGCAGACTGTTCTCGTCGACATGTTCGGGTTTGTTTTGCCTGGATGTCGTCTGCACAGTGCGCAGACAGGTAGGATGATGGTTTACGGGAAA
>JAODKN010000042.1:9313468-9338447 GCA_026774425.1 Petrocephalus zakoni
GAAATGTCAAGATATCTTGATTTAGGTGGTGGGGGGGGGCCCAAATCAAATTCTGCTTAGGGCCCCATAAAGGCTCGGGCCGGTCCTGGGGTACATTAATGTTGTTTGTACCTTGGGGATTCATTTCTGTACTGTATAAGGTGCAATGACCTACAGCTAAGGGTACAATTGGCAAACCCTTGAGGGTAGAGCCCCAGTGACAAGCAAAGGTACACATTGGTACCCTATTTTCCGAGAGTGCAGCCTAGTTTATTTTTTGTTGTTTCGTTGCTATTTAGTTTGATTATTTTCGCATCCACTGTCTCCCTTTAGTGCAGCGTTTGCATTGGAGTTCGAGGGAAAGCTAATAGTTCTTTGTTTTAGAAAACCTCCACGCAACCCTGAACGGGATAAACTATTAGAGGATGGATGGGTGGGTGGATGGATGGATGTAGCTTGGTATCTTATTAAATTGTACATCTAAAGCGACATACATTCATATGACTTGATCTCCTTTTCGCCTAATGCCCATTATTGGGGTGATTATCCTTTGTTAGAAAAGATAGTATAGGACCCCTATGGATTCTTGCAATAATCCAAGTTTATATGAAAGAAGGGGTCCTTCAAATAATGAGTTAAATTACTCATTGGACCTAAAGTTATATAAGGGCTGGATGGATTAACTAGCGAACAGTTGTTAGATGATGGACGGATGGATCGATGATACAGTAATTGATACAGTGCAAGAATTGTACTGAGTATGCAGTGTTTGTATATTCTCAAACTCTCATGTCTTCCCAGTGTTCAGTGAAAGTCAATTGGCCTCCTCCGACATACACCTTGTTGCATAATGCGTGTCACCATAGAATTGTAAGCAAGAGAAAAGTTCAGTGGTCTCTCTACCTAATGTTTTTTCCTGACGCTAAGTACGTCATTCGCAGTTGTTTCCACTAGAGGGCGAAAGGAAATGATATTTTTTCATTTCTGGGCATTAAATTATCTTCATGATAACATAGATGTTTACACAGAGTAATTACGCTGATTTTCCGAATGGTTTGTATGTACAGGTTTTGATGGGCTAGTGCCTTTTACCGTACGGTATAGGCTGTACAGGTTGTGCCGTATGTATAAATTAAAGCATTATAGCAGGACATTTCATGTCATGCTCTGAAGATCCGGCAAAACAATGATTTTTAAAACGTTTAAATTTTGGAAATGGGGCATGTTTTCTCCTGATAAGGTTATTTTTGCGAAACCATCAAATCATTTTCTTTTTGTGGAGTCAATCACACGATTATCGATAAATGGGAAAACTGCCGTTAAAATCAGATAATGATAGTCGAGGACTTAATATCTACAAGTTTAGTCGATGACGTGAGCATTTAAATTCATCAGTCGTCTTACTCGTTGCATGTAATACGTGAGGAATGTTGCAATAACGTAGTGCGTTATTTTCAATGAGATTTTATTTGTTTTGACTAAGCAATTGTAGCTTAAAACATCAAGGACACATTTTTACTTTGCAGAATAGCAAGACTAGAATGGCAATGGGGGGAAGACAGTGACATTACGGACGAGCGTAATCATAATCAGTGTTACGGTTCCCGTTTTTCAACAACGCGCGGCACGGATGATGCGCCCCTGTGCTTCGCAGAGAGTTCTTCATTGGCAAGAGCGGGCACCGGGAGTCGCTATTCGGCGCGATCCTGTACCGTGGAGTAATGGAAACCAATCATGAAACTCTGTTTTTGCAAAAGGGAGGATTGTCAGCTAGAATGCATAAATATGTATCTTGCCTAAAACCTTGAAGTTGAAAAAACCTAAATATTCACAAAAGAAGCCGGATGCCGCTGCGTGCCGTTTCATCCCAGTGTCCTGGATTATTTACTTCACGACGAAAGGGAGTGTAAATAAAAGAAATAAAAGAAAACTGAGTGTCTGAAAATAAATATAGATGCCAGAAAGTGCCCAGGACTAAGCAAGCCTGTGATTCCACAGGTTAGCGAGGCATCACATACAATGAGAGGGAGATGATCCACGTTGAACAGAAGACACGTGCGTTTTCAGTTCAAGGATTGCCATGATGAACCATCTACTCATGGCAAACTTTACGAATGAGACTCAAGTTGTGGCGGAGGGCGGAGATCGGGACAGTACCGGGCTCGGTCTCCGAGCGCTCACTGGGTGCGTTCTTTTCCTGCTTATAGTATCCACGCTATTAGGGAACACGCTCGTTTGCGCGGCGGTCATCAAATTCAGGCACCTGCGATCCAAAGTGACCAACTTCTTTGTGATATCTCTGGCGGTGTCTGACCTTTTCGTGGCCGTGCTGGTGATGCCGTGGAAAGCCGTCTCGGAGGTTGCGGGGTACTGGCTCTTCGGGAGCTTCTGCGAGACGTGGATCGCTTTTGACATCATGTGTTCCACCGCGTCCATCCTACACCTGTGCATCATAAGCGTGGACAGATACTGGGCCATCGCAAGCCCTTTCAGGTACGAGCGAAAGATGACCCAGCGGGTGGCCTTTATCATGATCGGGGTGGCTTGGACCCTGTCGATCCTTATCTCATTCATACCCGTGCAGCTGAACTGGCACAAAGCCGAGGAGGACTTCAACGCGTCCAGCACCGGCAATCAGACCGAAGACTGCAACGCCACTTTAAACAGGACATACGCGATATCATCGTCGCTGATAAGTTTCTACATCCCCGTCGTCATTATGGTTGGCACCTACACCAGGATTTACCGAATCGCCCAGAGGCAAATCAGGCGCATATCGTCGCTAGAGAGGGCCGTGGAGCAGGCGCAGAGTCACCAGCATCCCAGCGACTGTTCCAACGACACATCCCTTAAAACGTCGTTTAAAAAAGAGACGAAGGTCCTAAAGACCCTCTCGATCATCATGGGAGTGTTCGTGTTCTGCTGGTTGCCCTTTTTCGTGCTGAATTGCATGGTGCCCTTCTGCGACCCGACTGAGCTCGGGGACCCGCTGTGCGTAAGCGGCACGACTTTTAACATCTTCGCCTGGTTCGGTTGGGCCAATTCGTCGCTGAATCCCGTAATCTACGCCTTCAACGCCGATTTCCGCAAAGCCTTTTCCACGATCCTGGGCTGCAACCGGTTCTGCTCCAGCGCCACGGTGGAAGCGGTCAATCTAAGCAACGAGATGGTTTCGTATCACCACGACACCACGCTGCACAAGGATGCCCCCATAGTGTTGGCCACCACGCAGCTGCCGCCGGTGGCCTCGAATAACGGGGAGGACAAAGTGTCGGTGATCTCCGACGCGTCCCGCAACCACACGAACTTGCTGCTTCCCGCGATCGTCCAGTTTGAGTGCGAAGCCGAAATTTCCTTGGACATGCTGCCATTTAATTCTACTGGAACCAACGCCTGTTATCCGATTCCCGGCCAGATAGGGGAGTAGGAGCGGTCCTCGTGCGTTCTGTATTAATTAAATGTATAGAATTAAATACAGCTTCTGCCAAAATTAAAGAGAGGAGGTACTTTACAAAACATGGGCACAGAAACTTGAAGCTTACGTTTTTATTTAAAAAAAGAGCTAGGCTAACACAAGATAGGTAGGATAAAATACAACTAAAAGTAGAAATGTAAGACAGTTATATAATACTGTTATATAGTTAATATTGTTATATAATAAATATAATATTTGTTTAATAATTTGGAGTTAGGTATACATACATTAAATTTAGGCAATTTGATAAACGTGTAGTGTAATCTCATATTAAATTTCATAATGGTACGGTGTCAGCTAGAAAACTGGACACTGTGAATTTCATGAGAACTTTGAGACCCCCCCCCCTTAATCCATTACACCGGCAAGAATTTGTTTTTGAAAAATTCTTTAATTTATGTATTTATCCATTTATGAGGCCCCAGAGAAGCTGTATTGATTGTAGCGACCGTGTCTCACCTCAGGGACGCCGTAAATGGACGCACTGTCGGGCACAGAACTGGCAAAGGACGCGTCTTACTGGGAGTGCGACTGACAAAGGATTAATGCCACTGTTTGGCTTTTTTGCACAATGAATTCTGAGACCAAAACAGCTTTGTGCTAGCTGTAGAGCTTAGAAGTAGTCATTTACATGATAATTAATTATTATACTGCATGTTTGTGTGAATTTGTATACGTCTTTCGTATGTTGTGTACATAAGCATGTATACACGAAATACATAACAGGGTGATTTGTTAATGGGGACATGTAGGACGATTAAATAAGTATTCTAAAGTTGTTTCATGTAAAGGACTGAGATTTAATAAATACGTGACAGCCCACGTACAATCTGTGCTTTTATCTTGTAAATAAAGCATCTGTTATTTTAATGCCTCTGTTAATATTTTATTTCGGATATTTATTAAGAGAAAGATACGGTGAAAATGCAGTACATTTAGATTTAGGGTAGGCCTATTCGTTCCTCAGTCCATTAGTCATTAATGTGACGATCGGTGGCCCAGTTCACTTAACACACAATGCGCATGCTTCTGTAACCCACTACAGGATTTAAACTGCTGCTGATATACATTTTATGGAAGACGTGAACAGGTGGTAAGCAAACGCCAATAAGACAAAGCAGGGTTCTCCTAAAAGCACTGATTTGCTGTAATGGAAATAAAACGCAGTTGGACACAGGGCTGGGACGTCGTAGCTTTAAATGTTAACATTTAACTTTAAATTTGAAAATAATTAACTTTACTGTTCCAACTTCCACCTTACCACCACCCCCCCCACTGCATTTTAGGATGTTTTAGCATAGGATGTACAGATATGCTTAAAGATGCTCTTGGGTGTCACACGGCAATAGCTATAATCTGGAAGATTTCATGGATAATAAAATTCAAATAAAAGACAAAACACAATGCAGATTTTTTCTTATTTAATTTATGCTATTTTGTGCTTTAAGGTCCACTTAAAAAGACTACATAATTATGGTAATTCCATCTTCCAACCACTTATCTTGGTCAGAGTGACATGGGAGCCTGGAACCTATCCCACAGGACAGTGTTTCCCAACCCAGTCCTCGGAGACCGCCGACCAGTCCACATTTTTGCTTCCTCGCAGCTCTCAGGGCACCTGGACCAGGTATTCGGTGTTCCCGATTGGCTGGGAACTGGGAGGGAGCAAAAATGTGGACTGTCCGACGGTCCCCGAGGACTGGGCTGAGAGAAACTGCCATAGGGCACGAAACGGGGGAACATCCTACATCACACAATTTAGACACGCCGTCTCAACTAACTGGGGGCCACCATACCCCACCTATAATAACCATATGCCGAATCTTACGCTGCCTTTAAAAGTCTCATTGATACCCTGAGTAAATATAAGAATGAGTTTTAGGTCTAAGGCTAATTATGTGCGATGCAACAACGGCATTTGTAAGCTGCTGCACTTTACATCCATGGCAATGTCCCCGTGTTACAAAGCTCATTCAGCAAATCAAATAAGGTGAGGCAAATCTGTTTCTAAGCACCGAAAAGACATCTGGCTGCTTTAATCTTACTACAAGGTCTTGGCAATGCAGGGAATTAAATTTAGCCAATGGTCGCTTAATGAGACAGCGAGGGTGAAAACAGCCGTACTAGCTACATCCTCCTTTGGAACGCAAAAGTTTAATTCAGACGGGAAGTTAACACGACTGGAAGGTACTTGTGCTCGCTGACGACAGTGATGCCCAGAAACGGGGGCGCAAAGTTCGTTACTGCATAAGGCAGAAATCTCAGCGAGGCTTTCCTGCGGCGCTCGACAGGTAGAGTGCAAATTAAACGTAATCATCTGCTTAATTGCAGCTGTGAATAAGTGCTGTTTGTATGAAGAAACACAGCTAATGGCCCCCGCTGGAAGGAGGTTCTGAGAGAGGGGAACCAGCATCACATGTGGGGAGTGAGAGACGGGGGTAGGGGGCCACAGTGTGAGTCAAAATGAAAACAAGTAAACACATAAAAACGCGCAGCACAATCCATGCTGTAGTCTTAGCAGGATTTCTTGCATAGCCGGATAACTTGTCAGATTTAAGGTAGTCTGAGCTAAATCGCAATGAACGAAGATGAAGTCCATTTAACCCAGGTTACTTTAAATTCGACAAGTTATCTGGCTAATCCAAAAATCCAGCTTCACAATACAAGCCACAAATCTCAGGACTAACTGAGGCAGAAATAAACCCTGAGGTTTGTATGAGACCACGCAGGTTATGAATTATATGCCAGGTAACATAGCTTTCTGAACTTCACCAGTCATGGAAACTAAACGAGCATTATGTACTTTCAATTTCTGATGTCAACAAACACCCATAAACTTATCTCACTTTTTCTTACTGATAAGCTAATTTCTCCCATTACCCCCCTCCCCCTTCTTTCTGATATGCTAATTTCGCCCAATCGCCAATTTATAAGATCCCCTTAATGTAACGTCTTTGATCGCCACCCAGATGGAGATCCCCTGAGGCCGACTAACCCTCCTGTCACTCCCGATCCTGACATGGGTCTGATGCATTGATCATTTTTTTTCCATCCGTCCATATTGCTGCCGGGCGAATCATCTTTCTGAGACATCTGTTTATTTTTACTTTTTGGAACATGTATGACCTGCAAAGGCGCAGGGAGGAGACCACACCGACAGTACGCCCCGACGCACCTGGACTTAAAAGGTGCATTATGTCGGCGGCTTTTTCATCTCCGCAGAACAAAGCCCCGGACCTCCAGCCCCGTAAGAGCAGCTTTAATGACGGCACAGTCCCTCAGACAGCCTCTCTCGGAGACCGCGGGAGGAGCCCACCGTGCCGTTGATGTCGGATAACGCATCCTCAGATGTGGGCTACTGCCGGGATGTGTCACCTGGGGCCACCTCTTGGTCACGGCAAGTTTTGAAACGAACACGGCACAGTGAGAGGGACAGAACGCATCACACATTTCGTCCTGGTGAAGGAGGAAATCGCTTTTGGTTTAATTACCTAAAGCACTGTATTGGTCAGTCAGCGTGAAAGACAGCGAGAATGTTTCCTTTGTGCAACCTAAAATGTCCTTGCGGGGATTCAGAACAGGCTAAAGCGATGGATATCGGTTCCAGAATTCAGCATTTAGTTGTTTCTCGCATTGTCATTTTGCATGGTATTATGACACGGTCCAGGGGCAAGTCTGCAAGCCCTGTAGGAAGGACAGCACGAGTTTGGACAGCCTGGTGATTTTTTAGTGCCGTGGTAAATGTCATTCCTTCGATGATGCGGCCTGACACAGAACCAGTGCCGGTGCTTCGAGATCTCTGACATCCAGAGTAGATAGAAATATATTAAATACAATATACAATATATATTAGTAAGTCAAGAGTGGCGTCTCGCTCACGCAATGAGCTCCATTTCAGGCCCACGCAATGTATGTGCGTCGCTTTAAAATGTCCAGAAGAGCGTCTCAGACTGGTAATACCGCAGTAGACCTGAGGGCAAATGACCACGACAAAATAACACTCCAGCTGCCTGGAGAGGAAAGATCATCTGCCACTGAATGCTTCAGAAATAACAATCAGCCAGAAGTATCTGTCCAAGGTTGATATTTCATACTGACCTTGTTTCGGCCCACAGATGAATATGTTTACTTTGCAATTTAAGTGAAAATTCACTTTTAAATGGAAATCATCCTTCATGCCGCATGAATGGTAAGGCTAGAATTACTCAATCTTCTCGATCAGTCTGCTGTGAAGTGTGCACTTGGTTCTCCAGGAACCTCACACTTAACGTATTGTTATTTTAACATTCGATTCAATAATTTATCGTAAGTGTGCTAAAAGCGCAGGCAACCACGTCAAGCAAATGTCTGGAATCTATTATGCTGTATTTGTTCATTCTTCACAAAATAACGTAGGGAGACAGCCCAAATTCTCCTCAGACAAAACAACTTAGTAAGCAACTTGCATAATGCTAGATTTATACATTTTTGCGTGAATATTTTACAGGAGAAGCTCAGTGATGATCCTGATTCACAGGAAACACACTGGAATACGTCTTATTTCAGTTCCCCTACTCATTAGCAGACAGCTCCTGCCATATTGGGTAGATGTGAATCATCATAAAGATGTGCATGAGTTTCATTCATCAAACTGTTAATTGTCAGTTTTGTGTTTTTATGATGTAATAATTTGATCCATTAAGAATTTAAAGCATTTTAAAAAGTGCTCCCCTTACTGGTTGAAAACGAAACAAATCGTGCACGGAACTGGCGATGACGTCAAACGAATAGTTTCACCGTGTTTGGCTTTGTGCACAAATGATTTGTGTGGTCATTTTGATTTGTTGTTGCCATTAAAAGTTAGTATCTTGGTATTTAACTAGGACAAACAGCACGAAACAACAAGAACTAACAGAAAATCAGTTTCAATTTTCCTTATACTAAACTCTATATTAAACGCCTAAATAAACTCAACACAGCACCATCTGATATAAAATTCGGTATAGACATTTTCTTCATAGCTGGCCTTGAATTACATAAATCTGGGTCTTTGTGGAGAGGAAGCATCGTTTCACAGAACAATTACCTAAAAAGAAAGAAAGAAAAACAAATGCCCCCCACTGCTAAAGGTAAACCGCTGCATCAGTTTCCAAGATCAGGATTTCCAAAAGATTTTCAGCAGATTGTTAAGTTCCAAAGAACTTTGGCGGGGGGAATGATTTGTTAGAATATTGTTGAGGTAGAACCGTGCATGAGTGTTTATGCGATTGCATTCTTGCTATGCACTGAAATCTAAATCGTTATTTCTAAAGCCGTAGAAGCTGAGAATAGCGATCTACACCATTTTTCTCGGTAGGACAATCAGTGCGGGCGGCAACAGAAGTAAATGCAGCCTAAGGAATTCTTATTATAAGTCTCTCATTCACCTTTTGTGTTTCGTAGCACATTGTACGGTAGCTGTGCCGAACGAGCAGCTTTATAGAAGGACACAGACCTCCTGTTCACCTTTAACGGCGCTTATCAAGGTCTCCGTCCAAACTAGCTGTCAGGGTTATAAAGCACGACAAATAATACATAGATAACCATCAGGCTTATTAGAACAATGAGCTATACTGTATCGGTCACAACCTGTGGTATTTATTCGACAGTTTTATACTGATTCTTGTCCTTAAACGTTGTATTGCAGAAGAGATTTTGAACCGTTCATATCGGTGTGTTCAGCCAGCCCCAGAGTAATACTGGTAATACCGCCACGGCAATGTTAAAACAGCAACTGACAGCCCATCCTGCATGAAGTCTGTATTTTATTTTGTACATCATGATTTTAGTTTGCACAAATAAGACGCACACTCATAAAAAACGAGCCGAAATCGCTGACTTGAGTTAGCAGCCGTAAATGTCTGACCAGAAACGATGCTTCCCTGGTATCTATGTTGATACTGGGTACAACGCGTCTATTTCCCCTTCTCCTTGAGTCCAGATGAAAGGTTGTCAATTACTGCAGTCTGGGAAGTCCGGGGGGGGGGGGGGTTGGTGGCAGGTCCTCGAGGCTTAGTCACAGCCTAATTAGGCTCAACGGGGTCTGGAAGCAGCATAGCGCCGCTCCTGTCCCTGATTGCGCCCATCTCAACGACCCTCTGCTCACTGCCGCTCCCGGCGCCTCTCTTGCCGAGGGTCACGCCCGATGTCTCCGCCGTCTTTGAGACGATCGCATTGCCCAGGCTCCAGTAATCAGACAGAACAAAGGCCATTTGTACTAAAAGACCAATTATGCAATCAAAATGTGCCAGGAGAGCACTAAATAATTCTTGGAGATGTATTTACAGTACCTTAATGAATGTTACTTGCGATATGGCTTCCACATAAGATTTCTATTTTAGTTTTCCACTTTTAGTCCATATTACTAAACCGTTTAATCAGCGTATCTGCTCGTCACACTGATACTACATGAAGATAGACCTTAAAAGCCATATCAAGATCCATAACATAAATCCATTTTTTGTCACGTAATTGGCTACGATGATATCAAGTGGAAATACTGCCGCATCGCAACGGTTATTAGGAAAAACTGCCCTGGCACTGCTCCCATATGTCACGGCCAGAAAAGCCCCAATATTTCAGACTTAAACTCTTTGCAGCCTCGAGTCACCTCAAAGTCATAATTCAGATGCCAGGGGAAAAATCGGCTAATTTAAACCTGACACAAGGCGACCACTGTCTATGGAAGCAAGGCATCAGAAATTAATACCACTTCGCAATTCACTGGATAGCTAATGCATTTTGGCTACTCTACATAATGTTTTGTTTGTCTAGTGAGTCTGGAACTAGGCTACTACTGTTCCCCTTCAGCCAATAAAAGCCAACTTCAGGCTTGTTTAGTCTTTGGCAAAGCAAGGCAAGTTTATTTATAGCAAATTACCATACACAGAGGTCAATGTGCTTCATAGACATAAAAGAAGCATATAAGAATACTACTAAGTATTTAAATAAAATACGATTAAGTAGCCTGCGTTAAATTACGCATGATGCTCCATTTGAACACCCCTTTACCTTTCCATAGTCACAAAAACATTACGCACTGTTATAGTCTATCGTAATGCTTTGATGTCACGATGGACCTGCAGCCCAGGTAAGGATATCCAGATGTTATTTTAAGAGCGCTGGGCCTGGTTGCTCCAGCAGAGGGCAATGGTGCCCCTCTAATCCTTTAAGGCAGGGATGGCTAGTCTTACCCGCAAAGGGCTGGGGTGTATGCAGGTTTTTGGGATGACCTTTAGGTCAGCAGTTCAAACCCAGTTGTGACGACTTTTCAACCATGCAGTCCTCTAATTTGTAATCTAACTAGGGAGGTGCAGTGAAAACCTGCATACACACTGGGCCTTTCTGGATAAAACTGGCCATCCCCTGCTTTAAGGACATGCTAGTACTTTTCCCATGTCCACCCAGCATTAACCTGTGTGCTACTGGAAATTCCGACAGTGACTTGCACTGCTGGGTCTTCAGGCATCCAACTGGCCAATATGTTTTGGACATGGTGGCATCGCATGTCTGTAGAAATTTTACATAGGCCTAACGGTCCCACAATGCATTGAAACTTGTGAGGCATATTGTACTTCATGCTAGCCAAAGAAGAAGGAGATGTTTATTTGCTGTTGAGCCACACAAGCACCCCCCACCCCAAAGTGGAATACTTTACTTTTTCACCAATTTAGTTATGGGACATGACTTCAATGATATAATGTCAGCGTATAGGTCAATTAACCTTGTTGGAGTGACCACCCTGATTCTCTAGGCAGGCTACCACTCAAAAGTACCAAATAGGAAGGGGGCGGGGCTGGCCTGACCTCGGGTCGCCCCATTGGAAGCCCAATGAAGGGGGAGTAGAGGGCACTAGCCAATGGCGTGCCGCTAACTTTGAACTTCATACAGTACTCATGCGATTAGTAAAATCAGTTTTAAAGCTACCATTATTTAATTCTGCTATTCCAAATGTGTTAATAAAAGTGACTGTTAGTGCTGAATGGTGTTATGATTTGGAGTTACAACCACCACTGCCTGCGGATGACGGGGCGGCCGGCCAGTGAGCACTCTCTCCAAAAAGGTGAGAAGTGGTACATTATGTCAGACTCATCTCAGGCTGACATTGGCCCAGGCCTGCTGAAGGACACAGAAAATGCACACAAACGTGAAACAAATGGAAATAACACATTTCAACACTTAACTTCTTCTGATACTAAACTTTCTCCACATTTCTGCTCCAATTATGGCGTCACTGTTGATGAGAGCAAAGCCTTCTGAGTAGAATCTATGCTGCAGGTAGAGCATACGGCACTACAGTGCACTACACTGCAGCCTGACACACAGAAGTGTAACTACAGGCATCAGGCTATGAAGCCTGGCATGTGGCTACCCACCGCATAGATTCTACAGCGATGTAAAAGTGACACGACTCTGAAAACAAAACAGCCACCTACACCAAAACAGCCACCAGCAGACTCTCACAACTCATTTCCCTTCTTTGTTTCTTACTTGTGGCCTTTCTTCTGAATACCTTTATGCATTTGAAGGACTCACACACACACACACACACACACACATGCGCGCGCCCCACGTCGAGACGAGTGTTTGGTGGCTCCGGATTGCCCGCTGGCAGTTTCGGGGGAGAGCATTGCCGATTAGGAATGCAGTCTTTCAGACTCTGCTCTCTTGCTCGTGAATGGCCCGGGAAGTCTGGGAGGGGCATTCTTGCGTGTCCCATTGAAGCCCACCCCTCCCCCTCTTACCCCGTAGACTACCCCCACCTCCCCTTCTTTTACTGGGGAGTCTTCAGCCCCACACTTGGCACAGAGTGGTCGGGACATTGGAGTCTGCACGGTAAGGATACACCAGGCTGGGTGCTGGTTCTTGGGCTGATTAGGATTCGGCTGTGCGTGTTGGGGAGATGGGAGATGGGAGATGGGGGGGGGGGGTCTGCCTGTTTGCTTTGATGCAGCACACATCCCTGTGCTTCTAGTACTTGTTTGGCTCTTTCCTGCTTTGTGACACTGACATCTGTGCGGCTCCGGCCTTGGATTTCATAAAAAGGAGTGCAGAGGTTTGAGGACGAAGCATCTGGGAAATGTGTATCCTTGCAGCTGAATGGCAAGAAGAACATTTGCTTTGCACAAAGAGGAAAAGGACAAATTCTCGTTTACCTTGTTTTGGTGGCTAAACGCTATATTGTGCTTCTTGAGCGCAGAGACATTTTTTGAACATTTGTGGCTTAAAGTGGAAAAATAGTTTGCTTAATGAAATCAGTGCTCATGTATTTTCTAGCTGAATGATGCTCTGTTAAGCTCTGGGTGGTGTCTGTTATCTTGCAGTTGACTTTAGTTTTATCTCCTTCTCCTTCCAAAGCGTTTTGCACGCAGCTTCAGCTGAAATATTGATGCCCAGCCGTGTGCCTCGAGCCTGCCCACAGCCCCTGACATGAAGCTGCTCTGCGCCGTGATTTTTGTCATTTGCCTGCACGGCCTGCAGGGGGCGGAAGGCAGGCGCGATGGCGGGAGGGCGGCACCACCAGGCAGGAGAGGCAAAAGCAAGACCACACCCACTTTGGGTGAGCTGGTGACCAAGGACTTGCACACGTGCACCTGGGAGGTGGACGGCGAGGGCCAGGATACCCTCCTGCTTCTCCTGAGTTGCAACCACGACGGCGCAGTCTACCGGTGTCGGTACGCGGGCCGGCCGGGTCTGTGCCCCGAATACGTCGCCTCGCCGGGCCGGTACTGGTCCCAGGTGGTCAGCAGGCTCAGGAGGAAGGCCCATGCGTGCAAAGGGAAGAAGGTCTTGAAGCCGCGAAGTTGTAAAAAGGCCCCGGCGGAGTCCCACATGAAGCTGCTCGCCGGCCGCAGGGCGGAGAACAGCGGGGGCAAGAGGGGGGGGGCAGGGGGCAGACCGAAACGCAAGTCAGCCGCAGCGCCTGGTAAGACCGGGAAGCACACGGAGCCTCCCGAGGAACAGAGGGATGGGGAGGCAAACGACAGCAACACTGGGTCGAACGTGGAACCGGCAGAAAATTACTGCGCCGAGGGCTGGCAGACGGTCTGCTCCTTCTTTGTGCGATTCTTCGACAGCTAAATCAGCTCCGAGTGACACCTTTCAGCAAACGCATACCCCAGTCACCTGTCACTCTGCTAAATTCATAGGGGTTTTTAATGAATCACAAAGGGAAAAAAACAGTAGCTTTTCTGATATGTAATTTTCTGTAATTTTATATGAGCTGATTAGAGTCATTTGGCGAGAAGAGACATTATGGACATAGCGATCAACATGAGAAAGCATGAATAATGTTACGATGCATATGCAAAGCAGAACTACTTAACACTTATGCAGTAGTGGCTGTTTCGATTTGTTTTTTTTTGTCATTTTTATAGCTGAAAATATCGATAATCAATAGGGGAATTAAAGGGCAATTACTGAAATTGTAAAACTGTTTGCAAGCCTTGATTGGTGTTATTCTTGAAAAGTATACCTTTTTAAAGTATACTGTGTAAATTTCTTATTAGGTTTTAAGAAGACAAGAATAATTATGTTGATACACTAGGCGGTCTTTTTGTATTAGGGTTTTACTAAATATGGTTTCAGTGTCAGTATTTGGAATTTAAAAAGTAAGATAGCATAAACGTGTACGAAGTAATAAAACGATGTTGGTGGAGAAAAAGCTCAGTGTCACTATGAAATGATACGCGATGATTCTCAAAATAATCGTTGCTTTACAAAGTCAGTGACGAGCGCAATTAGAATAAATAAGTCGAAAGTGTAAGTAGATGGTATAGCAGTGGCGTAGGAGATAGTTTGATATTGGGGGGTTACAATTTAATGAATTACATACAAATGCATATTTATCTGGGGGATGGATGATGCTACATTAAATACTGGGGGGTACATGTCCCCCTCCTACACTACCTGCGCCCCTGCATGGTGGACGGGCCGGATTAGAAGGCTGGGGTCCGTGGATGGACCCGCCGAAGGACAGTGGGACAGATGGTGGTCGTCTGATTACTGCTCGTTTGGGCCTGTGGGGGGGGGGGGGGGTGAGGAACAGCTGGCTGAGCCGCTGGTGAGAAAACCACAGGATCTACATCTGAAAAGCCGAATTCTTAGTCCTTATGAAATAGCTGGGTTTCTCATTTTTAAGTTACTTACTACTTAAGCCGTACTTAAGTTACTTGTTGACTGAAAACGACATTTAACATAACCCTATATTTACTACAGAAAATAAGGTAAAATAATCGGAAAATCAGGATGCATAGAAAAAAGAAAACATTTGGGCAACACATAATTACGAGACCAAATGTTGCACACACTGTAAATGGAGGGATACTGTAGTTAAATGTCTTTTGTTCCATGATAGTTACCCACACACTAGAGGCTTGGGAATAACTAACACAACGCCCCCCCCCCCCGCGTCCCCAGGAGACGCTGCAGATGTCCACCGCGCCTTCCTGGGAGCATTGAAATCCTCCGTGGATATTGTCATGCTAATCATCCCCCTCAAGACAAACATAATATCCTGAAGCGCATGAATTGTGGATAGAAAGAAATGATCCAGCTTGATATGTAAAGAGCCTGAAAACGGTCACATTTTTTTCACCAATTATAAATTTGAAGTTCTGTTTTTGGGGGGGTAGGAAAGCAGCCAAATAACATATTGGGGGCAAAGCCCCGTCATTCCTGGTTCCTTGGTCTAGCATGATGAACACAACACCCCGCAATCCTTTAACAAGGCCACATAAAGTCCATGTGAAATTTAGAAAAACAAGATTTATTATCGCACAACCGAACGCATTCAAACAATACGTTTTAAAACGCGAGTGGGAGTGTAAATCATCTTAAAATAGTACGGCGTCGTTGCCAGTGTGCTCCCTCCCTCTCCGCCCTGAAGACAGAGCTCGTCACGCTATAGTCTCATGCTGCTCGCGGTAACAAATTACCGGTGCACAGCACAACGCCATGCGATCCCTTCCTTTTATGGGTGGAGGCCTATCTTTCGGAGAAAAACAACAACAAGTGGCCTTGGTCATCAGCATTCTTTTTATATAAAATAATCCTGGTGATGTTATGTACGATTGGTTGGTTATGTATGGTGGCTAACAATGTCCATCTTAGACAGCTCACTCTTCCGAGTTAAAGGCAGAATAAACTAGATAGATAGATTAGATAGATAGATGTGTCTAGGGCCAACTGATGGTATTGAGAATAGTTTATCCATCCATCCAACCATCCATCCATCCATCCATGCATTTTCAGAAACTGCTTGTCCCATTCAGGGTTGTGGGGGTCCAGAGTCTATCCTGGAGGGTACAACAGGGTACAAGGGTACAAGGCAGGGAACAACCCAGGATGGGCCACCAACCCATCGCAGAGCACACTCACACACAGAGAATGCAATATGCATAGAATACAATGCAATATTCATCCTCTTGCTGAAGTTAATTACTCTATGCAACAACATTATTCACTTTTTCTTGTTCCTGGGCAGAAAATGTTATTTCCCAATTGCTTATGCCTAAGGTAATTGGAGAAGACCTATTTGTCTCTTCAGACTTTGCTTTTGTGACCTGGGCAATAACATTTTCAAATTTACTAATTTTATTCCAGGTAGATTCCATTCTGTGTAGCCCCTAAAGGGACATAAACAAACAAAAAATCATTTTCAGTGTCGTGTGAGAACCAGAACATTTTTTTTTGTTTGTCCATGTCCCTTTGGGGGCCTCCTTACAGTGCAGAGTAGCTGATAGAGAATGTTTTAGAATTTACAAGAACGTTCAAGAACTTTCTAGAATGTTGTGGAACTTTCAAAATTTTTCAAGAACCTTTTCCATGGTGAAAAATTACTCTTGTGACAGCATCTGCTAAAATGTGGGGAGCCTACAAGACGGATTTCGGCATGCCTGTCGGGGATCAAAACATTGCAGTCACAAATCTCGAAAAACTAGTCACAGAGAAATCTTGATTCATATGCTGTTTTATCCAGATGTTATGTAAATAGAAGTTTGCAAATTTGCCCGTTTTTATATAGAGAATTTAATTAACTTCTAAATTTCATTATCCAGGTCACAAAAGCAAGGTTTGCCGGGAACAGTGGCCATTTTCAATACTTTTACAACATAAACAATTAGGAAATAAAATACTATCCAGAAACAAAATTTGTGCTACATAATGTTATTAATGTGCCGTCATGGACGTACCTTCCATAGAAGGTCAAGTCCTCAGTATTTTTTATGCAACTCCATGACCACGATCCATTACGGGGTACACCTAAGAAGGATTAACACTTTTAACCTCGGTATATATATTTAAAAAATCCTGGCTACGGCCGTGTGTGCCGTGATATGATTCTTGAGCAGTCTGTATTATTGTCTTCATGCTTAATTACATTCAATTAACATTTTTAAGGGTGCATTTATTTCGTTAGTTCGCTTGCCTGTCGGGGGGCCACCACCGCTAAAGTACGCAGGTGTGGGGCTGTCTGCTGCGGACTTACAGCCAGACAGCTCCGTATAAAAAGGCACAGCCCTAATTAGGCACAGAGAAATAATGGTCGTCACCAATACAGAAGCGGCTGCGTGACTTGATAACAATCTGAACGCCCAATTAAAAAATATTTTAATATATTTTTAAATATTTTAACACATCGTGAGATAATAATAATAATAACAATAACAACAACAACAATAATAAATTAATTAGCAAAATGTTCCTTCATAATGATCTTGTATTTGAGTTTTTAAACATTTAAAGTGCAATCTTATCATCTATGAGGCATTGTTAAAGCTATATAGGGCCCTCGCTGCGCTGCACTGACCGACGCTTGTTTAACGCTCCGCGGGATTGCGAACAGCGATTCGCTGCGCCGGGGACCCAGCGCCGCCAATCAAAATCGGCATCATCCCAACGGGAAGTCTGGATTGACCAATGGGACGGGGCCTCGATTAGCCTGTGACTGACTGCGCTGGGGAGCTTCATTTCTCTAGTCGCCAGTGGGAAGCCGCATTTCAGTGACTCTGCAAACAAAGCGTCCTGCACAAAGAAGCTCAGTGTCGGGCTTCCTTCAGTCAGTCCCAAGGGCAGGACATGCTGGGCAGAGGAGCTGCCACCACTCAGCGCCGGCCCGGAGCGCTCGGGCTGCTTCCTCTACCCGGCGGGTACCCAAGAAGGGTCCTTATTGTGCACGCCGCTCCCCAGCCGTGGTGATGGGTTCACGCTTCGGTTGCTGAGGCGGGACACTCTGCCAAGATCTTACTTAAGAAACTGCGGCCAAGGGAGACCGAGCAAACAAGGCTCCACTGAGAAAGCGTGAAACACCCCCCAGCAAAAGCCCCTATACGCTATGCGCAAATATTTTGCCGTATTACCTCTAAATGTACCCGAAGTAAACCCAAATCATAACATGCGAAGAATAGGCCAGCGGGACAGTAATCAAGAAGGAGAATTTAATAAAGCCAGAACAGAAAAAAAATGTGCAGTCTAAATAAATCGTAGACGGCGCTACGACTGTGTAACACACAAAAGAAACTAGAAACACTTTCATTCTGCATTTTTCCGTTGGCCATTAAACTGTAGGATGTCTTTTTGCAGACAGTTAATAGGATTAAAGATTACGTATGCAAAAGCTTTTGCGGAAATGTGTGTGAAATGTAGGGCTGTATCACCTGCCGAGGTTTTTCGCGGAGCTCGTTTAATGGTATGTAATAAGATTAATATATCTAACCACAATCACAGGTGTAGCGATGCTTAACATCCATCCACCCGTCGTCCAGAAGCTGGCGTCTGTCCCAGGCAACGTAACGTGAAGTTAAATTCGCAGGACACACACACACACACACACACACACACACATTACTGGTCATTTGGAGACGAAATTTATTCTAACTTCATGCAATTACAGCCCACGCACAATACACGGACCTCAAGGAATACCATTTGGTAGGCAGTGCGGCATAAACAACTGGTAAGCCCCCACGCAACAACTAGTCATGCTTGTTAAAAACGCTAGAGACATTCAGCAACAAAAAAGTTCTTATGGGGGATTTATGGATGGATTTAAACAAACGAGACATTTTACGTTGAATATTTGATCTAGCCGCAATGTATACAGTGAAATATAGCGAATTTAATGTAAGATTGCATAGACTGAATCAAATTCTAAGCAGAATATTTTAACAGCAAAAAAATATCTATCACCGATAGATAGTGTGATGCGTTTGTAAGAAATTAACTAAAATGAGGAAAAAAGCCTTGTCACGGAAAGACATTCGTCTTGCACTGTTGGAAATATTTCATACAGAAGATATCAAAGCAACTTCTTTGTCGACACTAAGTGCCTGTTGGCACAACTCACAACATCACCGACTTATATATATCACCTACTCTATACGTTGGTGTATAAACAGTTGTTCGGCCATATAGTTTATTTTGGGTACATTCATCATTCTCAACTCCAATTTTATTCTGTGTTGCAAAAAAATCAAATATTGCGTTGTGGATCTTTTTTCCAGTTTTGTTCACGACTAGGCCTATTTCCATTTAACGCACACAAAAGACTTAAGGATATCGGTATCGGGATTAATATCGATGATACTACGTAATCATGTTTCGGTGTAGTACGTTCTGTTTTACACTGTAAAAAAGTCCGTAAAAATAGGGTCCAATGTACCGTGTTAATATGAAGGAATTTTCCGTATACATTTCTTACAGGTGTTTTACCCTTTAATTTGCATTTCGCTTTGCATTGTGGAAGCAAGATATAAAACAAATAATGTCCTGGCAGAAAAGTATTAGTACATTATCCGTTTTTTACAGTGTACTATGGATAAATATAGTAAACTGGTGAATAATAACTCATAACACAAGTTTTAAATCTTTCTTGATTGAGGTGCCGTTCATAAAACAAGCAACAGTGCCACCTAATGGAATTTCAAAAATAGTTTGATATGGAAAATTAGAAAAAAAGTTTAAATGATTACAATAGGAAAGTGTCATTTTTACCAATTACAGACAATCAGAGCAATATTAGATTGTACAAGCAAGAAAATAACTGTATGGAATCACAACGATGTACGTGAAATTTGGAAACCTGAAGACCCCAACCGCACACAGGAGATTCTGGAGCAATGCTTTGCGTGGCGTACAGGACTTGACACCCAGTAGACAGCGTATAAGAATAAATCAGTAGTAATATTATCGTGGTTAAATCGTTGATAAAATTGATAGATAATTGTGTAATAAAGACAATGAAACTTGAAGTGATTGGCCAGTAACTGAAAAGTTGTACATTTCCTCTTAAAACCATAATTTCTCAGCTCCGTCTTGTAAGATGAGGTTCGTAACCTCTGCGTCTGGTGCAAAACATGCAGAATCTGTGAAGCTGCATAAAACCCACAGAACAGTATATCTCGCAAAATGAACACCGACTAGAGACAACTGAAGTAATATATCGATTTTTATTTGGCTCCAGAGGGGACCGAGTGGAAGCATCCCCACATTTTGCCACATGATATCGAAGCAGCACTAAACGGGTATGTTTCATACATGACATCACGAGATCGAACCTAACAGGAATACCATGCACAGAAAGCGGGCACTTCGGAAAACATTACGTGGCGACAGCGTCTTAGTGTCAAAGTCACAGTATATCTAATGACACACCGGGTAAAATAGCGCATTCAACATTTCACCCCCAAAAGAAAACAAACACATTTATTTTCTCTCCAAATTCTGACAATCTTAATCCATAAACAAACCCATTTCCAGACTCAAAAATGACATCCAATTCCATCAGTTTCTTCTGCGGGGGGGGGGGGGTAAATCACATGTATAAAATAAGAGGGCTTTATTTTTAAATCCTTTGTTGATTCAAACAGAAGATATATTGGCTTTGGTTCAGCCATCCTTACCCACAAAACTCTCTTTAGTACATTGTCTGGGATTTCTCACTGCGATTACTTTCACATTACGTTGAAAAATAGCTTCTTAACTGTAGCTATGGAGACTAGTGGTTTTAAATTGGGATCGTCTTCGCAACGCAAAGCATAGTGGTGAAGTTATAAGTTTTGTAAAGTTGGATTAAAAAAAAAAATAAATAAGAAAAAAAAAAACCCTCACTGATCTCACTGATCAGTTAAGGTTAGAAACATCTTTATAATATAAATGTAAATAAATTAATATTATAGTACAAAAAGAATTATATACAGGTTCATAGAATAAGTAATTTCACCATTCAAATGTGCTTGTGGAACACCGAAAGCTTCCTATAACTTGCTGTAGTGGTTCAGCCACTGGACATGATGGTGCGTTTCACTTTCCAAAACCCACACATTAAAATAATGAAAAAGAAGGGAGGGAAAACGAAAAACCCTGCAGATTCCACTTGAGCTCTACGTCAGAAATCGCACTGGTAAGTAAAGTGCTGATCATTAAAACTGAAAAACGGAGGGAACGGACATTTTATACACTGTATAAATATCGTCATGCAGTAAGTACAGCCGCGGGCTCCTTCTGTGTAGGAGGCCGCTGTACAGGAAGGCTGCCGCCCCTCTGTGATTATCCATCGGCACTTCCTTCCGGCTTTATTATCTGATACGTGATCAAATACTCTGGATAGGCCTGCAAGGGGAAGAGAAGCAGTGGGTGGTCAGGGTCAGGCATTCAGGGGGCGGAGCTCAGAGGAGCAGGGGGTGGGGCCAAGGAGGCGGAGCCATACCTGCTCCCCGCGGTAGATGACGTACTCGGCCAGTGCCAGGCCGTTGACGCTGGGCCTGCCGGTGACTGAGTGGTGGCCTGGCGGGGAATGGGCCATCTTCATGGCGCTGAACTGCAGGAAGGACTTGCCCAGGGTCACACGGCAGAACAGCAGATGTCTGTGAGGCAAACAGACTCCTTCAGAAAATAACTAATTTTTATGGGACTTCAAATGGCCATAGTGATTAATAATGAGTCAGCTAATGCACTTTATAGCACCTACAAGTTGCTCCATCATCCACTGCATATCACACGCTACCTCTGGCACACGTAGCAGGACCGGTCCTTGTGGAGCGGGCAGCCAGTCCCGCCTCCGATCCCATACACATACTGGTTGCTCTTGGAGGAGTTCTCCGCGAAGTAGATCCCGGCGCCGAACATACCGCCGATGTAGGCGTGCCGCTCGTCGAAGCCCTTGTGGATGATGGCGTTCACAAACGGCGAGCCTGGAGGACCAGCGACCGGCGTCATGGCACTGTAGTGCTTTGTCATGGTGAAGAGGAGGGCGCCGTTCACAGCCCCGTGGTTCGGCACGCTTACCGTGGAACAGCATCCGCTCGTTGGAGTGATTGTGATTTTCCTCCGACACCTCCTTCCTGCGGTGGGTGTATCTCTCCCACAGCTTCTTATTGCACACTTTCTGTATCTGGATAAAAAGAGATTGTGTACAACAGAATGAAGAAAAGTGTGGCATTCAACAAGGGCTTCTAAAATCAGCTCTGCAAGGACACCTTAAACATAAACCAACTCATTACTATAGCGTGACCGGCACGACCTATGGGGCAGACTGGATGATGACAGACACAAACTACGGGACAGACAGGACGATAATGAAAGACACGGTCTAGGGGACAGACAGGGTGACGACGACAGACAGGACAATAATGAAAGACATGATCTAGGGGACAGACAAGGGGACAATGATAGACAGACAGGAGAATAATGAAAGACATGATCTAAGGGACAGACAAGGGGACAATGATAGACAGACAGGAGAATAATGAAAGACATGATCTAAGGGACAGACAGGGTGACGATGACAGACAGGAGAATAATGAAAGAAATGATCTAGGGGACAGACAGGATAATGACAGACAAACTACGGGACAGACAGGACGATAATGAAAGACACAATCTAAGGGACAGACAGGGTGACGACGACAGACAGGACAATAATGAAAGACATGATCTAGGGGACAGACAAGGGGACAATGATAGACAGACAGGACAACAGCAAAAGACATGATCTAGGGGACAGACAGGATGAAGACAGACAAACTATGGACAGAGAGGACAATAATGAAAGACACGATTCTAGGGGACAGACAGGAACTGAAAGATAACCCGCAGGAAATAAGGGTCCCCAGCCTGTTCCTGACGTGAACTCCAGCCTGACAGACGCACCTTGACGATGTTGTATCTGTTGAAGACGCCCCCGGCGTGGCCACCGTCCCTGTGCTCCCTGATGGTGCTCTGCATCTGTCAGACGGGGCACAAAGGCGTGGCGGAGGGTCACACACCGCCTCCTGGTAACCAACCCTTAACGTCACTCCTTAAACAGTTGTGAGGCAACCCCGCAAATCAGAATCCAAATCCTGCTTAAGATGTTAAAGATGTACATAAATAAAATAAACCCAAATAAGTAAACCCTGACTTTGAAAAAGCCAAGTTTGAATGTTCTCAGGTTTGCTCTTCTGAGATTGTCACATGGTTGGAGGGAGGGATCGTCTTAAAATAGGCTGATGCAGCCTGGTCCCAGCATTTCTGGACAAACTTTAAAAAAAGAAAGCAAAGAAGTATCCAAACTATGTGGATCATATCCCTATATGCGCGGACTGAGCCCCCCCATCACCACAAAGCAGTACCTCTTCTTCCACAGACTGAAATTCCTTGTCGTCAGGGCCCAGGTCTATCAGGATGGTGCCGCTGTTTGCGGTGTTCAGAGACAGATACGGGTTCAGGCCTACGGCGAGGAAAATTCGCACACGCATTAGACCACTCATTCCCGGGCCCGCATCCTTCCAGAAACCACCCAGTCACCTTTTTACAAAAACAAAGCAGGATTGAATGATACTCGGATGGCAGGGGCCCCACGGAAGCCTGAATAAGAACGGCAGTTTGCGCGGGTGTGAGGCAGCTCGCTCACTCTGCGGGCCTGCCATCAGCCGCTCCACTCCTTTGATGATTTTGTGCCTGTGTCCGTAGGCGTTGATGCCGATCTCCTTCAGCTCCTTGTGGCCCATTTCAACCAACACATCCAGGGTGATCTGGTGACAGAGGATCGGGATTCATGCCTCGTTGAGGCTGACGTGTCCAATCACCTCATCTTGATCCTCTTAAATGGAACATATGCTCCACTGATTTCTTACTTGCATTAACAATAAAACCCTGAGCCATCTTCCTGCTCCAATAACTAAACAAGTAGAGCACTATGCTAACGCAAAGGTTGTAAGTTCAAATCCCAGGGAATTGCAAACTCTCTCTACTACAAGTCGCTTTGGAAAAAAGCATTAGATTACAATTTACCTACCTAAGGCTCTGCACCAGTTATGAGTTATGATCTCACGCTGGTGTAAACTCTAAACCGTTCATCTACTGCACAAATAACATCCTCGGGCCTTAAATGCTGTTTAGTAGGTTTCCTCACCTGCTCCCGTTCAAAGATTTCCAGCAGCTGCTCCAGTCCGAGGTTGTTGAGGAACTGACTGATGCTTAAGTCCAGACCTGCAATTGGGAACCGTCAAAAGTGGCCAGGAGGCAATTTGATGGCAGTCAATGGCCAGGTTCATGAGAGCACGGACTCTACTAGGTACACAGAATAACACAGCCAAGGTGAACCTGTGTTGTGAAAATAAAACCGTTCATTCAGAGGACCAAACAACGAATCAGAAATGGCGCCTCCCTAGAACATCCAATGAGCAAGGCCATGCAGTGGTCATGCTCATTCCCATTGGTTATTGCTGGCTCCCACTTCTTAACCCAATCCACTTAATCCATCTCACCTTGGAGGTCTCCTTTGTAAGTCTCACTCCTCTCAGCTGATAAAATGTATGCATTCATTTCCGTTATGTTTAACAATATTCCATAAAATGCAAGGGCAGTGACTGTGAACAGTTGTGGCTTCTAAGACATGGAAGATGAGCTTGGCTGACTCACCAGGCTCCTTCTTGGCCCCCGCCGTGGCCCCCTCAGCCCCCGCCGTGCCCATCAATGCAGGCAGCTCAGGGAAGGCCCCCGGGGGGTCCAGGGCGCTGCCGGGGGGCCCGGGCGGGGGGCTGGCCGACGGGCCGGAGGGCGCAGAGGTGGCAGTCACGCTGATGACCTGCGGCTTGTAGCAGGAGGGCAGCGCGGAGGGGGGCATGGCCGCCGTCAGGAGCGCACGCACGTCGTCCGCCTGGAGCGGGAGAGGGGCCGTGTGAGGACGAGGGACGGCGGGCGGGCGACCGCCATCAGAGCACATCAGCGGGAGGCGGGGGAGGAAACCACCGCCAGCACACGGCCACGGGCCTCCGACACTCGCCAGGCACCACCAGCACGGAACAGGACATGCAGCTGTGTGGCACGGCACCACGCTCAGCCGGCCGGCGTCTCGGGTGCACATGTGGACAGGCAAGGGCCGATGGAGGCATGGCGACACCTGCAGAGTGCCGGTGACACCGTGAATGCTGCTGACATCAACGCGGGCAAACGAGCCCTCTAATGAGAGTGGGCAGGCACTCTGCGCCAACAGACTGGGCCTCAACCCTAAGTGCAAGATACAGC